>BFEA01000136.1:412555-430621 GCA_003427395.1 Chara braunii
CTTTCGCGGGAAGATGCATTCCCGTCTCTCTCTCTCTCGCTCTCTCTCTCTTTCTTCGCACGTCGTTTTGCTTTTGAGCGGTTTTTTTTTTTTTTTTGCTTTCGTTCGTTTATTTAGTTTTTGCTATCGTTCGTTTTGCTTTTTTCCAGAGTGTGTCATTCTTGGAAGCACGGAGCCCGGCCATTCAGCAAAGACCGGGCCTTCCCTTGGCTGACCCCCCTCAGGCTGTGGCGCGTATTCGGGAAGGTCCGCGGCCGATAGCTGGGCCAGGTACTGGTGGTTGAAGTATTAAGAGGTCTGGTTTGCTTAGGTGATTCAGTGAATTCATTAGTATCACTACCATCTTCAACATCATCAACGTATCCGTCAGAATCATCACCAGTATCATTATTATTATCATATGAGGGACGCTGAGCCTGGTTCTCAGCAAGTTCGGTTCGGTCACTCCGGGTAGACTATGAGGACCCTGGCCTCAATCGTCTTTTTTGTAATATCAGCCTTAGGCACTGGGCCTGTTTTTTATTAAAAAAAAAAAATAATAATAAAAAACCTTATCACGATCTCAGCGAAGATCGCTGGTTCATCAAAGATTTGTTAGTTCAGAAAGCCCCACATGTAGTGTCATACTACGAGCAGGCACAGACTACGAGAGAGTTGAACATTTATGATCGTAAAGGTTCTGATTTTTCTCGGACGACCCCGAAATTCGGCCTGGGGGAGTGAATAGATTCACGCTGCAAGCTTTCCCAATCTCGGTCCAAGGGTCATGAATTACCCCAGTCCAGGCCCCGTTAGTTTAAAGTCTTAGGGCCTATAGGATCAGTTGCGTAGTCCGGCAGGCTAAAGTGCCTGTAGGAGCACGTCAAGTCCCCAAACGTCCAGTTTGCAGCAACCTCATAAGAAAGTCAAGAACTTTCCTAAAATAGTAATTTGGCAATATCAAGGCCGTAGGAGGCCGATACCAAATGAAGCAGTCGCACACCACATTGCAACTATATATTTTGGGCTACCGTGCCGGAGGCAGTCAACTCTTCATTTCGCAAAATTGTGGAAGCGCTATTGGAGCTTATGCAGACTAGCGACCTGGAGGACAAAGTATGTTGAAGGGAAGGAAAAGACCAGCGCCCTAGCTGCAACAGACCACGATAGGCAGAAGCGAGGAGACAAAGTGTTTGGCAGTCATAGCCACCCGTTTGCTGTATGACACACTGCAGAGGCATTCAGTGTAGATTTAGGATATTGGGGGAGGAGGAACAGTAGTGGCGAATATTGAGGGATGAACAGTGCAAGTAGCGAGTGAGAGAAGAAAGAGAGAGAGTAAGAAAAAAAAAGAGAACGAAGCAGATTGGAAGGGGGAAGAGTCGGGTGGTTACGGGAGTTGTGTTGGCGCGGTTCTGCCTGCTTAGTCCCAAACAATTTTAATTGTATATTATTGTCATTTGATTGGAACTTGAATTAGCATTGTTCATGGCCATCCCTTAACCTTGTGTGAGCTTTATCTGAATGCTCTCCATTTGCATGTGGTATTTTGAGTTGAATCTTGCGAGGTTCATTACATTTGAGACAATGAGACCCGATTGCCCTGTTTCTCTTTGTCATTGGAATAAAGGTCCTAGCGTATTCAAACTTCCTCTATTGCAAAAGAAGCTGTACCGGTAAGCTGATTGTTTACTGGTGATCTCGCCCTTATGGTAGAAGCCTCCCATGTAAATCTTAAGAACATGTTATTCGTTAAAATAGGACATTATTTTATGTTTTATTTCCAACGAATTCATTTTTGATCGCAGCCTACGTGGCGTAGGCACGCCCATCCAAGGCTTGACCACATGCAGAAGTGTGCCGAGATCCATACTTGTTAAATTGTATAAATGAGATCCCAAATGGTGAAGCGTGTTGAGATCCATACTTGTTAAAGTTCATACACAAATAACGATAGGCACGCTCGCCCATTCGGGAACCCTGTGCGGAAGTGTGTTGGGATCATTACTTATTAAACTTCAAGTTCATAAAGGTGATGAGCAAGGTGTCATCATTGCATCCTGGCTGGATAATATAATTCTTTAGGCTAGCCCAAAGTTGTACAAGCATGTCCATCCTCTCGCGTGAGACGGTTGTTTGGATGTGCGACGAGATTCGGGGTACTAACTTAGTCTTCTTTAGAGGTCGTGGGGCAGCGATAGACACACCCATCCGGGAAGCCTATTGTGGAAGTGTGTTGGGATCCATACTTGTTCAAAAAGGTGTTTATAATGTGTCATAATTGAATCCTTGTTGGATAATACATCTGTTCAGGTCATCCCTAAGTTGTGCAGGCATGCTAATCATCTTGCTCGAGACGGTTGCTTGGATGTTGTTGAGGTCCGGACTTCTTCAGAATACTTAGTTTAAGGATGGACACGCCCACCATATCGCCCAATATGCGGAAGTGTGCTGAGATTCATACTTGTTTACAATTGCGATGAGCAAGGTGTCATGATTGTATCCTTATTTGACATGTTTGCTTTGAGCAATGTGTCATTGGAAACTTCAAGTAATGCAAAAGTTACAGTAGCAGTCGAAGTACAACGTTTAACGGTTAATTTTGACATACGCACTTGAGCGGTTATCGCAACCTGAGATGCAGCACGAAACCATGCGCACGTCTGAGGTTAGACACAAATGCGGGTCCGTTAAAAGGGCATGTGGAAAATGAGTAGTTCGTTGGGATCCGAACTTGAGGTGGGTGCGACCGAGAGACAGAGAGAGAGAGATATGTTCTGAACTTGCGGTTTTGGTGAAATCCACTGCGCAGCAGGAAAACCACAGCGTCGTTGGATGCCAGACGGAGATGAGTTTAAGTGGATTGCTCAGGTTTCACACCACAAGTGCGCGTGAGCTTACACTCAGATGGACAGCAAGGTGCGCACACCATCAGCGTGATGATTTTATATGGCCGTTTGCTTGTCTTTTGCACATTCCCGGGTGAAAATATCATCAAATCTTTGCATGGACAAGAAACACAACATCAGTTCCTAACATTAACTCTTTTCATCGCAACTTGACCTTTTGTTTTCGTGAACGTCAGTTTACACACCCCACGGAGAGTTTCGAGAAATCTCACGATGCAAAAAAACGTCCAACCGCACATTGCGGAACAGACAACGGTGTTTTCACTACGAGAAAACATTATGTCACGCGTCACACACTACCAATATACTCGGTATAGCGTCTACTTGCAAGTACTGCCTCCCACATCATATCTACCATTTCCGGCTACACACATGCCTCTCACACCTCTCGCTCCTTTTCCCTTTAACACAAGGTCTGACAACCTGTCTGGTTCTAGTGACGTACGGGGTCTCCCGCGGACGAGGTCGTGAACCGAAGCTGTACGTAGCATTCATTGATGATCCGTATACGTGGACCTGCGGTCCCTGGACTGTTGCATTCCCCGAAATATGGACATGTATTTCATCCTGACAAACCCTCCTGGTCGTGCTAGGGATTTTCCTATACAGTCTCGTATGTCGGACACTTTCTCTTCCACCTCATACCACAATGAGAAATCTTCCACCTGGCCTGCTATTATCAAATCTGACCACCCATCTGCATCGTGGTACCGCAACGGCCAGAACTTGTACGTCGGCTTTCCCCCTGTTGCCGCGATTACCACCTCGTTCCGCGATACAAGCACAACTGCATCGACGAGTTTCTTACTTTTGTTCGAAGTAGCAACACATAGCACTCTGGTTAAATCACATCCGGCAATAGTCAACCGCACACTACAGTATGACACAGCTTGTGGACAAATTCCGGGGTGGCGGAGTGGGTATAGCTCCAAGAATGAACAATGACGAGTGCAGTCCAGCAACTCTTGTTTCTGCGAACTTCCCCAAGTTTGTGGCGAAGACCTCATGTACTTGCAGTCGAGGCGACTGCAATGGCGGCTAATGCAGCGGAGTGTTTTGCGCACATGGTTCGGGAACTTGTGCTCGAGAACACCGTCAGGCAGTGTGATGAGGTCACCGAACTCTAACATATTGGCAAACTTGTAATGGTTCGCCCAAGGGCAGCCACTCTCCATCGCTTTCCAAGTAGCATCACTCCAATCATCAAGATGTCGGTTCGTGTACAGGACGACGGTCATCCATGGGTCCTCTTCGAAGTCCTCTCTGGTTGCTTCGTCGATCGAAGTGTGACCGTTGTAATGCCGCACTGATCTTGCACAAGTAGGGAACGGTTCTGCTAAGCGCATGTGCGTCTCGGGACTCATGCTCATGCTTGTCGACGGGCTTGATGACATTATGCACCCTACACATCACGCACACATACCAAACGATACGTACTCGTAAACAAATTCGGCAAATGATCCAACGGTGAGGCCAACACCCAGTCGTCACGTCCGGAACAGAATATTCACTAGCTTTCTACATGCTTTGAAGCGCAGACACTGCACAATGTGTTCGTGCAACTGCCTTTTTCCATTCCTTACTACCGCTGAAGGTACATGCCTATCTAAGCTGCACTATCTATAACATGTTTAACAACGGGAGTCGTAAATACCCAGCAAAGGATGACAGAAAAATGCGCAGTCTTTGTAGTTTAATTGTTCGGAGTCAGTGAAAAAACAACTCGTTCGAGGTTAGACTGCAAAGCGGGTCCGACCGAGGGGCACAAGGAAGACCACAGTCAGATCGACGGGCATGTGGAAACGCAAAGTTCGACGGGATCCGAACTTATGGACGGTGCGAGATACAGATAGAGAGAGAGAGACATGTTTTGTGCTTGCGCGTTTGGTGAAATCCGCTGCGCACCAGGAAAACCATAGTGTCGTTGGTGACTACACAAGATTGAGTAGTCTGCCGCCATCCGAACTTGTTCTGCTGTCCGGTTTCACAAGGTGTGAAGTTCGGTGGCAGATGCAACCAACGTTCGACGGCCGGAATCGAAGAACCATTTCGAATGTCGCGCCAGGGGAAAACGCGAATTGCGGATCCAGGCGAACTTGTGCTCTTGTTGCACTCCACGGGGCGCCAGAACGACCACAGTCAGAACTGAGAACACGCCAAAATGCGAAGTTCGCCGACATCCGAACTTGACGAGTGTGTCGGGATCCGTACTTGCATGGTTGGTGAAATCCAAGAGGCACATGGTCTACCACAGCCACAAACGAGGTCCGACAAGAAGGCGAAGTCCGCCATCAAACCCAATTTGCGTGTCGTCCGGTCTCGCCACATGCGATGTTTGGTCTTGGATGCCACTAACGTTCGAAGATCTGATTCGAGCAAGCATGTTCGGCGATTCCGTTTCGAAACAACGTGAAGTTCGAAAACAGACAGACTCCGTTATTGTTCAAATCCACAGGGCACCCGGCTAGCCACAAACATATCGTGCGGAAGGTGGGAACCTGAAGTTCGCCGGGATCCGGACTTCGCGAGAGTGCGCAAGAGAGAGAGACAACTGTCCGCCGAACTCGCAGTCCCACACTCTCTTGAAGTCCGGATCCCGGCGGATTACACATTTTCAAATATCCTCTGGTGTGGCTGTGGTCTGGGGTTGCCCCGCGCATTTTCACAACAACAGAAGTTCCCCCGCATCCGAACTTCACGTATTGCCCAAACTAGGCATTGATGCACGGTCGTTAGCCATGTCCACATCCGAACTTAACATCTCGCGAAATCGAACAGTAGAAGAAGTTCGGATTCCGCCGAACTTCGCGTAGTCATCGGACCTCCGATGCGCCTGTGGATTTGGAGAGCGACAAGATTCGTGCTTGTGCTGTCGTTCAAAACTAGGGGCGCTTGAGAGGACAAATGAAAAGTCAAAGTTTGGCGGAATCTGAACTTTTTCTGCTGTCCGATTTCGCGATATGTTAAGTTTGGAGGGTTGTACATCCAACGGCAACACCAAGACCACAGCCTTGTGAAGGAAGATGTGAAAATGCGAAGTTCGACGGGATCCGGACTTCAACAGAATGTGGGACTGGGAGATTGGCTGAGAGTTCAAGAGAGAGGTGGACGAAGAGATGGAGAGAGATTGAGAGACATCGAGAGAGATAGATGCAAACGGGAAGAACCGGGCGGACAAATGCTGGCATGAGGGAACGAATTTGCACGAGAGTTAGATCTCCGGGTTCGTTGATAACCAAGGTTTGATGCGGCCCGATGACCAATGTTGGCTGTCGGGCCACATCGAACCTTGTTTAACAGCAGATCGGGCGGCGTAGAAGTTCACCAGCATCCGCGTTTTTCTCTCTGTCTCTCTCTCCGATACACCGACGGTCCCGGTACATCTTGAGAGCTATCGGGACATGTCTTGGACGTCGATTTGTGAAGATCCATGTTTTTTTCTTTGTCTCTCTCTCCGACACACAGACGATCCCGGTCAAGAGGTTTGTGAAGATCCGGATGGTTGGGTAGACGAAGGATTGCGTTGGATCAGTCGTGCATGTGATGCCTGACGCAAGGTTGGGTCGACAACATGAGCATTTTGTTCTTTGCTTGATTGATTCTGATCATTCTACTTGCCAGACCACTGGAACGATTGAATGGTTGTTTGCTACTTCGAATGTCGTGTGGTCTCAAAGAGTCGAAATCATACAAACACACACACACGAACGTTTTGTCAATCAGTGGATCATGATCGCTCTAGACCGTATCGACTAATCGGAGATTCACTTGCATAGCTTGCGTTAGGCATCACACACGCACTTTCCATGGAAGGGTGGCTCGTCCAATCAACCGATTTGGTCATGCATTGCTCGAGTGGTTGATTTCATCACTGAGGAACCGCCCGGGTTCAAAACTTTCTCCGCACATCTACATACGACAGTGCACGTGAAAGAAATGGAAACATACATGGCGCGCACAACAGGGCAACATGACGCAATGCAGGAGACAGAGAAATACACGAAACAAGCAAAACACATGCAAACAACGCTAGTCACCGCAAACATACATGGCGCACACAACAGGGCACGAGTAAACGCAGAGGCTCGCTCGGACATGCACAGTCACACGTACTCACACACATGGCATCACTCTCGCACATGGCATCACTCTCACACATCCGCGTGGAAAAGGAACGCCCCATTCCATTAGTCACCCTTTCGACAGGTACTCATCGCGATGAAGATGTCGTCTGGAGAATGGATCCTTCGCACCTAACCTAAAGCCGCGGAGATCGCAGTGAAAGCATCGCGACTTGCGTGGTGCGGCGGTGGATGGTTTGCATTGAGCGAGCGGCGCTCATGGGAAACAAGCCTGTCGGCAAGTCACTGATTGGCGTGAAAGACAACATGAGGCAGATGGTGCTTTGCGATGCAAGTGCGCGCGGTAATTCCAGCTCCGTTCAGACAGCAGAGGATGTGGCGCAGCGCTGAGGATCACGATGGCGTCACTCGCCGTGTGTGTTGCTTGCGGTCGCTTGCGGTTATCGAGTTTTGTGCAGGTTGGATGACGTGGCGCAGTGCTGGAGATTGAGATGACGTCAATCACCGCGGTTCACGGGTGATGGTGTTGACGAGAGAGGGAGTTCGAGTGGTTAGTCCGACAGCATCTCCCCACGGCATGCGATAGTGCGAAATGAGCATTTGGGGGGAGGGTTTCGTTTTATAGGCTCGCACGCCTTCGACACGCGAAGGGCTTCCCCCGCGGAACGGAAGGCCTTTTTCGAAATCGAAATTGTGGGCTCGGGTGGGGGGGCGAGAACTTTAGACCCATTGGACCAAAAGGAAAAAGCGCGGGAGTCCAGGAGCCGTTCGATTCGCTCGATCGATGCCTACGGTCCGTCGGCGCAAAGGGCCTGCATACGACACAGCGCAGTTGAGGGCCGTTGCTGACAATCGCTCACGGGCCTTTCCGGACGCTGTCGGGCGACTACGGGGTGGCGGGGCAGGGGGCTTTTTGCTGAAGGGCAGGAGGACCGTTCTCCCAGATGCCAGACGAAATGAACAGCCAGCCGTGGCTTAGCCGTCCGATTTGAGCATCACACGACCGTTTCTCGCCAGCGAAAAGGGCCTGCGGGGTGAACGTGAGACCCGCGAGCGGGGTGGGAGGCTACCAGGACGATGAACCTCACACAGGAGAGCCTCGCAAAGGATTTCACGAAACTGGCCCTCCCAGTTCACCCTCTCCTTCCTCGGAATCCATCGTGTTCGACGACAGCTCCGCTGCGCTGTGCCATCATCGTCGTGCGCAACAAGTTGCGCCATCGCTGTCTTTCGGCCCTTGCTGCGCCATGGTCGTCGTTCGCCCCGAGCTGCGCTACGCCGTCGTCGTCCTCGGTGATCGACCTTCCAGGTGCGTCGAAGATGCGCTCGAAAACACCACGGCGTCAGGAGACCGTCCCGCTTCTCGCCAATTTCGCGCGAGACTTTTCACGCGTCATGACAGTCTCGAAATGTTGCGGGTCGTCGCCAGTCTGCATGTCGTGTTTCCCTGTCCATCCACTCCTCTCTCCATTTGCTTGCCGCCCCCAACATTTGTTCTTCAGTAATGTCCCTATCCGCCGTTCGCAGTCTAGCTTCTTGTCTGTGGTGTGGAGAGCTGATCGCGCAAGCAACCGTGGGTGACGTGGAGCCGTGCCTCGTCGAGTGAGACAGATCGCCTGTCACGGAAGGGAAAAAAATCCACTGCTGCATGCCACGCACCGAAGGCCTATGACAACGACGCCCGCGGCGCACACTTCTTCCACGAGGAAGTGCATGCTGTCGTCCAGTCCCGTGCTGTCATCTATTGGTTCGTGCCAACGCGTTGATGCCACCGTGGGATTGGCCGTGGGCAGGCAATGCAAGCTTCTCGTCGTGTGCTGCTTTGTTCGTTGATGAAGAGCAGACGGTTGTGGTCCCCTGTGTGTACATCAAATTAATGGTTTCGAGCATCACCCGTTGGCGCACATTTTCATGAGCACGCATCTTCATGATTACGCGATCATGACGGTTCTTGAGCAATTGTCCGGGCGCATTTTTCATGAACACGCATCTTCATCATGGAACGATCATATGACCACTCGATCACGACTATTCTTGAGCAACGATTGCTACGTTCATTGTCTTGTTGTGACGTCGATGGAAAACAAGGTTGTCGATGGCCCAGTTGCACACTGTGGTCGATGCAAAACTAGGTTCTCGCCGTGCTCTGCTATGTGGCCCAAAGGGCGCTGTTCGCGGCTGGACAAGAACCTCGTGCCGCGTCACCGACATTGCACGATAACGACCACAACTTCCTGAGTTGTGTTCGTTGTCGTGAAATATCGTCGATTCGGAACGAGGTTCTCCAGCCGCGAAGGGTGCGCTGAGGTCCACGTGACAGACCGCGGCGAGAACCTCGTTCCTCATCGACCAGAACGTGCAACTGGGCCATCAATTTCCGCCTTCTTCTTGCATCCACCTCAATCAAGCGTCTGGCCATTTGTGCGACACATCCGACTTCTCTTCAAAAACTGTTTATTGCGGCACGTGTGATCGCGGGTGCGCCACGTGTATGCTCAAGCGTGTCCCGCAGTGTAGTCTTGACTGCACAGTCGGCATAAAAGCGCAGCGAGCACGGTCAAGCGTGTGATTGCACGCACGACACGTGTGCCTTTTCACTAGCAACTGTCCTGGCGGTGATTGTCGTGGTCCACCGGGATCCGATCTTGCACGTGTGCCTTCTCATAAGCACATGAAGTTCGGATATCGGCGGACTAGCATGACTGCAAGCCATTCATGTTGAATTGTGAAGGTCGCAGCCATGAACATGAAGTGCGGATCCCGGCGGACTTGCGGTTCGACCACTAATTCGAAACGTGCGCAGTGCACAAACGACTCAGAGCAGTTTGTGTACCGTGCGAGTTTCGAATCAATAACAGCAAGTCCGTCGGGATTCGCACTTCATGTTCACGACCTTGACCTTCACGATTCAACAAGAATGGCTTGCAGTCATGGTAGTCCTCCGGCATCCGAACTTCAAGTGCATGGGTCGGGTTACACATTTCCAGCCAATCCGGTCTAGGACGCTGGTGGCATGATTGCTCGCTTTTCAGACTAGCGGTTGGCCTTAATTACCGAGATCCATGGTTTCACAAAACTTGGATCCCGGCGGACTTTAGGTGATGCGTACCGGCAAATCCATCGACTCGAAAGACCCCGATTTGGGAACATCAAATGTGCTGTCATTGCCAACAACGTTTATGACGAGCCTCGTTGGTTTCCCACTTCAACCCTGTGAGGCCCAGTAATCAACGGTTGCCCTGCGGGGAAGTCGCTTTGGAAAAATTACACTCCTCCAACATCAGGGTCTAACAGTCGTTACTGGGGACTCGAAGCAAAAAAAATCGGTCGTCCTCGACCACTCTAAACCCCTCCCGCCAATACTGTCCTTCCGCCCGTCTCGACCTAAGTTCGCCGACATCCTGACTTCCGCATCCACGGTAGTCGGCTCCGCGCCGCAGCCCCGCTCTTCCACTGCTCTGCCATGAGGTGCAGGCGGCGGAACCATCCACCGGTGGCTCGACTGCTCGCTCTCTGCTGAAGCAGTTAGCCTCAATTGCCGCGATACCCGATTTCATAAAGTGCAGATCAGGGCGGACTGAAAGTAATTTGTGACGTTGAATTCATCGCCACGCAAGACCCTAGTTTAGCAAAATTAAATGTGGCTGCCATTGCCAACATCCCATTTCATATGAGCCGCGACTATTTTTCGCTCCGAACCCGGCGAGCCCCAGTCACCGACGGTTGCCCCGTTTTTCCTAGAGACGTCGCTTCGCGATAACACATTCAGGCAACATCACGGTTTGACAGTCGTTGCTGGCGACTGCAGCAAAACAAGAAAACGATCGTCGCGTCTGGTGTGTGCCTGATTAGGGGCCCGACAACCATGTTTTCCTTAAACCTCTGACTCTCTCTGAGGTGTGCGCCTGGAGTGGGAAATGACCCGAATCCTAGTGCCACGACGGGGACAACCGCGACCTAGCATGCCGTTCAGGGGGTGGCTGAATCGGGTTTTGTGGGGATTGTTGAAGGAGCCTATAACCTTGTTCTTTTCTAATCGTGCATGATTGTTGAATGGCCTCCCGACAGTGCACAGTTCGCAATCCCGGGACACAGATCGCTGACAAGTTTGGATCCCCGCGAACTTCGAGGATCGTGCTTGTTGTGGCCATTTGGGAGATCCACCATCTATTTGCCGTGGTTGACGCACGACCGTAGCGAGGACTGCGGAAGTAGACATTGCCAGCGCACGTGTGTGCGTTGTCGATTTGCAAAATGGGGATTCCTGGGGGATGCATGAGAGGCATTTCCAGCACACGGCCTCGCCTTGTCGCTGGAGTTAATCGGGGTTTGTAGGGGGTCACTTGTGAGACGTGGAACCATAATTTTCATTTCCGCAACGAACTAAACGAAATTGTCGGTGATGGTAAGCTCGGCCTTGATCTATCTCTTCTACCACAAACCCGTCGATCTGTAACCGTTCGAGACGCTGTTGTGGTCATTCGTGTGCCTCGCCTGCGAGGAACACGAGTTTCAAAGCCTCGTGGACTGTCGAGGCTTGCAGCGCCACCCCACGTCACTGTTGGACCTGTACGGGGATCTGCACAATGTGCTGCCGGGGGGGGGGGGGGGGGGGGGGGGGGGGGGTGCTAGAACGCGTCCATCTTGCCACACGTCACACAATGCCTAAAATTCAGAGAATTGAGATACGGGGGTTGTGTAGACTCGAATAGTCCATACGACTATGTTGCACGCTGGCCGCGGCCGGGTTCGGCCCAGGCCGCGGCCGGCGGTGTAGGCCGGGACCCCCCCGGCCGCGGCTTGTCCGGCCGAGTTTTTTCGGCCTCGGCCTCGGCCGATCTGGGGGGCGGTTTTCGAAGCGGAGAGCGGGTTTGGGGTGCGGGGGTTGGAAGGCACCCCTTGAAAGTGACAAGGCGTCAAAAAAATAAAAAACGGCGGGGTCCTGCACATGGCCCTGGAAGGGTGGGCCGCGAAAATTCGTGCGTCTCCCACGTGCGGGTTCTTCGATGCGGGGTCGCAGGGGAGAGGGTCTGGAACACTAGAAAAAAAAAAAAAAAAAATTTAACCCCTGCGGGGGCGGCCCAACGTGGGTTGGATGAGGGCCTGCTTGGGGCGGCCCGTGCGGCCAGGTCGGGTCGAAGCTGGATGGGGCTGCAGATGGCAGACCCCAGGCGGATCAGGGCCTCAGGCACTGAAAGGCAGGCGTCGGTTTCATTCGTGAGGGTGATGACAGTTCGTGACATATTTTGAAACAACACATTCATGGCAATCATAAGTCAGACCCTTGTTGGCATACCAAAGTCAAAACACATTCAAAATCAATCACAGTGCGGAGAACCATAAGTTTCAAACAATGTCATCAGGCAAGTGTGTCATAGTGTGTGTTCACTCATCAGACTGGTGGACATTTTTTGTAAGAACACATTCATTAGCACATCATCCCTATGTCGCATCTGAAATTAACAACACATTCATAATGGAGGCATCCATGACATGCGGGTGCGTGGCATCGGAGAAGCACATAATTTGCAACAATCACGACAACAAACCACAAACCACTCACCAAACAACAGCGACTCAGATGCAAGACCAATGTTGGTAGAGGAACACGAACAAAAGCAAATATATGACAAAGCATTTCAATGGAAATGCGTATGTACAAGGCTGAAGCCAAAAACTGGACCCGTCGTCTCTACTGTACAACCGGGTAGCAAAAGAAAATTGGACCCTATGTTCAAGGCTGAAGCAAAAAACTGGACCCGTCGTCTCTACTGTACAACCGAGCAGCAAAAAAAAAAAAAAAAAAAAAAAACCTAATGTCCACATACTGTCGTCGTCTCCATGGAACAACATCGACATAAATATGCAACAACCCTGCCGACTGAGCGTCCAGGCTGTACAGCCATGCAAAAAACAAAAAAAACTAATGAAAAAAAAAAAAATACCACGGACGTCGTCATCTCCCTCCAGAGCGCGCGCGGCCTCTCCCGGAGGTCGGACGGCCATCCCCGACGCCCTCTTCTCCCTCCGGCACCTGTGCCCCGTGCCCCGCTGAGGTATGCCGCCTGTGCTGCAGCGGCTGCCGCAGCCACCTGTGCCTTGTGTCTGCGGGCCGCAGTCTCGATCGGCTCGGACTCTGTGTCAACGTCCTCGTCCTCCGCCGCCCGTGCAGCAATCCCCATCTCTCTCTCCCTCTGAATCGCGTCCAATGCTGCCTGGCCAGCGGCGACCCCTGCCGCGAGTCGAGCCTCAACCTCCGAGAGGCCATGCTGTCGTCTCGTCCCAGGACGCCTCAACAACCCCTGCTCGCCCGATGTGAACTGCTCTCCGCGCAGCATGTCCGTGGATGTCCCTGCGGCCTCGAGGACCAATGATCTCCTTGTCTCCGCTCGTGACAAACCGAGCATGCGGCCTGCCATCTGCAGGCTCAAACGTCCGGACCCACCCTCCGCAGCCTGCGTCTGAACTTGCGTAGGTCCCGTGAAGATGCCCGTCCGGCGTCGTAATCCGCCCGCAACCGGTCCCCGACCCGACGAACAGCTGACCATCCTCGGACTGTCGGCGGGGATCCGCCACTGTGCGCAACTCCGGGTGCCGCCGTCTGGTCCCTGGTGTCGACCCTGCCCTCCGGAGTCCGTGCGGGCGGTGGAGGCATCGATCCTGCACTATCTCTGCCGCCGTCGCTGCGTCTGCCGGACCCCACCTCACCCGCTCCGGACTCCCTCCCTCTCACGCCGCTGAGTGACGAACCCGACCAGTGAGGGCTCTCCACCACGAACGGCGGCGGTGAATATACCCTCCCAGGGGCCCGCCTCTTGCCGCTCTTGCGGCTCACGTGTGCGAAAGGGTCATCCGTGAACGCTTGCGCCAAAGCGTCGACGTCGAAGAAAGTGTGCGCTATGTCGTCAGGGTGCAAGGGAGGTACTATGGGGTCCCTCAACACGAAGGCGAGCCTATACGCATCGTCCTCGGGACCGTGGTCGTCATCATCATCTCCGTCCGGTCCATCATCTCCACCGACACCCGCGGTATCCCCATCTCCACCGGGTCCACCCTCTCCTCTGGCACACACGGCGGCACCCTGTCCCTCATCACCCGCGGTCTGGATGTCGCCACGCCCCCCGCTAGGGGACCCACCGCCCACGACAACATCCTGCTCCTCATCACCCGCGGTCTCCTCGTCGCTGCGTCGTCCACCACCTGATCCACCACCCGCGGCGGCATCCTGTCCCTCATCATCGAACTCCCCCTGAACTGCCTCCTCAGGGCTACCCGAGGCGTCGACGTCACGGCCTCCCCCTCCTCCTGTCTCCATCTCCCTCTGTCGACGCTGCTCGTCAAGATACGCGAACCGACCCTCCCATCATGGCAAACTCCCCAGTTGCTCCTCCTCCTCTCAGTCCAAACGGGCATCCCTCTCCTCCTCAGTCTCAACAGGGACCCGCACAACGTCTGTGTTGGTGCGCACATCAGACGGTGAGGCACGTCGACGTCCCTCGACACTGAAATCTCCCAAGCTCCCACCAAGCCCTACGACGTCAAAGTCGTCTGTGCGGAGCACCGACGGCAAGCGGGGGCGGATACCGGCGTCGGAAGAAGTCCTCTCCCCCCCACGATCCTCGCCGTCATGTGTCCAGTCTCTGCCTGCTGCCGACGCCAACCTCTACGAACGCCTAAGTGCCTCGGGTTGTACAATGCTCCGATGAAGGGAGGCAGAGAAGCACGATCGTGAAGGGGTCGGCCTCCTCCTCGGCCTCGCTGTCGCTCCTAACCTCTCATCGCCTGCCTGTCTGCTGAAGACCTCCCTGTGGCTGCTGCTCCCCCGAGTCGTCGACGCCAACCTCCGCATGCGAACGTCCTCCACGACCACCACCGGCTCTACTGCTGCCACTCGCCTGTGCGGTCGACGGCGCACCACCACTGATAACTGATGTGAATGAATCCATGCCGTCACGACCCCCACCGTAAGTGAAGTACACCTGCTCAGCCGTCGGGTCGCTACTCAGCGGCGTGTCATCGTCATCTGTCCACTCGTCGTCGATGTCGTCGTCTGCCGCAGCAGCGTCCACATCATCCCCACCCTCTGGCCACGGTCGCAGCTCCGTCGCCCTGATGCCGAACACGTCCCAAACCGAATGGGCTCTGGACGGTTGGCTATGATGGAAAGCAACACTCTGCCGCTCAATCTCCACCTCTGGAACATTGCCAGCAGGTCGCGCTCCCCACACCTCGGGCTCCACATCTCCGTCCTCATCCTCTTCCTCTGCCGCCGTCCCCCCCCGACCGGTCCCCATAACCCATGGCAACACGTAGCCACCACCCTGCTATGCGCACGAGGCCAGTTTGAGATTGGTGGCAATCTCAACCAGCTGTGCAAGCTTGGCAAACCCAAGCTTGCAGCGCCTCGCCGTGTTGACGCGCTCATGCTGCGCCCAATTCCTCTCCGCTGGAGAGGCAGACGTCCACAAGTGCATGACACAGATGGCGATGGTGTGCAACTCCGGGTGGGCACGTCCATGCTCAAACCACCACGCTGCACATCGCCCGGTCTCGCTGTCCCCCCTGCAATCCTCCGCCTCGGCATCGCAGAGGTCACCTCCCCAATCCCCTCGCCTCGAGTGGAACGCCCTCATCTGGTCCCTCATGGTCCTGTACAATCTGCCGACCGGATCGCCGCCGGTCTGCGCCAGGAGAGATCTGTCGCACTCCTCGACCATACGACGGTCGTCGGCGGTCGTCTCCAACGAATGGTAATACGTGAGGGACCGTCGACGAGGGTTGAGGAGGTGGGCCGCGACATGTGCGGGCTCTAGCATGTGGAGGTTGCGGATGGAAACCTCACGCACGCACGGCTCGATCATGTCCTCCGGAACGTCCACCCTCCTCATCAACTGCACCACATGCCGACTCCACTCGTAAACGACGGACATCATCATCCCCCCCCTATCCATCCTGCGATACAGCTGGTGGACGGGCGACATGACAAGGATGGCGTACTGGACACACTGCCAAAACTCCCCGTCCCGGATCTGCTGCTGCACCCACTGCGCTTGAGATACATGCCTGCGCTCCCACGGGATGCGTGACCAAGCATCCCCATGCAACATGCTCTCCAACGCGTCTCGTCGGCCTTTGAAACACGTCAGCATCAGGAAAACCGATGCGAACCGTGTCTCAACGGGCTCGACGAGATGAACGCGAGGGCTCACCTTCCTAAACATGGTGTGACCAGCGCCGTGCGATTAAATAAATCGCACAAGCGCTCGAGCGCGGATGATGGTGTCCTTGACCCACCCCACTCGCGTCCCGATATCTGAAATCATCAAGTTGCAGACATGGGTGGAGCAGGGGAGCCAAGTGATCCTCCTAATGTCGGGCTCGGGGTCAGTGGCGAATCAACTCGCTGCCGCCGTATAGTTACTGGCGGAGTCAGTGCAGGAGCCGATCACGTCCTTTGTAGGAAAGGACAAGATGATGGCCCGCCACCTACGGTACACGATGTTCGCGGTGTCTCGGACCGACCCGTCGCGTGCGATGGTGGCGTATAGCAGGGCGCCATTGGCGCCTTTGGCGAGGAAGTTCAGGAGCGGCTTGCCGTTGCGCGAATTCCTCCTGTCGAATAGCATGGTGGCACTGCTGTGCCGGAAAGCGGCGCGCACCTCGCTCACCATCGTCTCCACCTTCGCCCTCTGCGAAGGGATACCGGTGCCCGCTGTGACCTTGAAGGAGGGAAACCGGAACTGGATACTGCGAGGCACTCTCTCGGCCGTCTGCCGCACCTTTTGGAATTCCGGACCACGGAAGGCGTTGAATGGCAACCCCTTCACGTAGATCCACTGCAGCCACGCGTCTGTGAACTCCGCCAACTTCTCCCTGGCGTACATCTCGTCAATCGTGGTCTGTCGGGCCCTCTTCTCCCTGCTCGTGTCTCGCACCTCGACGCCAGCCTCCCCCACTGCCCTCTTCTCCCTCCTCGCGTGATCCAACTCAGGTCGAGGCGCCCTAGGAGCGGGACCCGCTTGACCGACGCCTCTCGACGTCATCACCACCTCCTCCCCTGGCAGGTCAGGCTCTCCGACTCCCTCGTCTGCCTCGTCTGCCATCCCCCCCTCCCTAGCCCCACCCTCGCGGCCCTCCTCCTCATTGAGGGCATCCTGAATCTCGTCACTCTCTGCGTTGTCCATTCGCTGTCGCTGGCCACCCGCGGGCGCTCTCGTGTCCCGTATGCCCTCGTCTGCCATCCACCTCTGCACCCGCTCAGCAGTGGACAGCACGAATGTGTAGTCCGTGCCGTTCCAGAGTTCCGTGAGAACTTTCATTCCCCCAGCCTTGCAGAACTTCGCCTGCGTGAAATGGCGCGCGGCCTTTGACGACCTCCCCCTGAAACAGGTGGCCGCATAAGTTGCAACGCAACTTTCGGTCCCCATGCATCTTCGACTTGTCCTCGGCGTACTGCCTCGAGGTGACGAAGTTCCAAATTATGTTCCCTCGCCTCAACTTCGCCATCTCCTTCTCGGACAGTGGCTTGAATTGGGCACCCCCAGACCCCCCCGCACCGCTGCTCCCTGCACCCCCCATCATCGCCCCCCCACCCGGATCCAACAAGTCATGGCGTCGATCGTCGATATCGTCTGACCTTGCTGCACCGTCGATGTAGTCCCCGACGTCCCCGCTGCCGACGTTGCCGCGTCCCCCCTACGTCGTGCACTCCCGTGGCCCCCGCGCTCCCCGGCTGGTCGGCCGCAAGCACATCCGGAAGCGACACCGGCCGTGTCCGGCCCTGGCCGGCCGTGCTCGGCCGTGTTCGGTCGTGATCGGCCTTGTCCAACCGACATCGGCCTCGTCCGGCCGCGACCGGGCACTAAAATGGCCGCACGCTTGAAAAGGCCGTGCGCGGCGATGGCGAAGGCCGTCTGCCGGTCGCTGGACCACACCGGCGCGATGTCCCGCTGGTCGCACGGCGCGCGCCGCTGCCAGGTGCGCACCGAGAAGAAGAAGAAGAAGAAGAAGAAGAAGAAGAAGAAGAAGAAGAAGAAGAAGAAGAAGAAAAAGAAGAAGAAGAAGAAGAAGATCTCTTTCTCTCTATCTCTCTCTCT
>BFEA01000136.1:479990-492926 GCA_003427395.1 Chara braunii
CTCTCTCTCTCTCTCTCTCTCTCTCTCTCTCTCTCTCTCTCTCTCTCTCTTTCTCTGTGTGTGTGTGTGTGTGTGTGTGTGTGTGTGTGTGTGTGCATTGCCGTGAACAACCTCCAACACCATTGTCACGTGGGCGACAACACAAATGTGGGCTACAACAAAAAGTGTTGGTGTTGACGCCCACAACCTCATATATAAGCACACGATGGCCCCAAGGCCCGCCCAATCCACACGAAGTCCCTTTTTTTTTTTTGGTGAAAATTGAGAAAAAAAAAAAGGACTGCCCACGTCCCTGCGGGGCTCAGCCTGGCAGGCAGTGGCACGGGGCAGGGCTGCTTCGGCCTGCCCTTCGAAACAGCCCTGCCACGCCCCACTGTTTGCGAGGCTGAGCCCCGCGGGGACGCGGGCATTCCTTTTTGTTTTTCTCATTTTTCACCAAAGAATTTTTTTTTTAGAATTTTTTCAACAACACTCCTGTCACTCCTGTGCCCCCAGCAACCCCACCTAACACCCCATGCCCTTAACCCCCCCCTAGCACCCCCCCSTTGGGCCGTAGCACGCTCGTACGGGAGACGTCCGTACGCCCGTACGCCCGTACGGTCCGTACGGGTACCCCCCGTACGACGTACGGGGGACGACACAGGGTTCCGGTAGGACATTTGCTCACCATATCTGAAGCTGCAAACGACAAGCTGTTGCAACAATGCCAGAAGAACCAAAAACGCTTCACATATCAACGCATACGACGGATGCCGAAAAAGAAGAAGGAGGAAGAAACCGAGGAGGTTGTACCACCGGAACCTGAAATTGATGAACCCGAGGTCGCACGAGTAGCCAAGATTTGTTTATTTGAGAAAGATCACTTCATGCGAGCTCGCCCAGTGCTATGGAAAAGTGCTGAATGTAACTGTGAAATCTGGGGCAAGTCGTTCAATGCCCTTATTGATACTGGATCTTCAACGGTTGCATATCCTTAGACACAGTACGAAGAACGGGACGACTCAACTCGATTCTTCCTCAATCTGGCAAAGATAACTATGTCTCTGCCGACGAGGAAGCAATAAACATTGTTGGGGTTATTGAGAATGTGGCAGTAAAAGTTGGACGAGTGCATGTCCTCGTACACGCCTTAGTGATACACGCACACTCGTATTCTGTTTTGTTGGGTTTGCCTTAAGCAATGGCGGTAGGCGCCCGCATGCATTTCGATTCTAAGCAGTTGGTTCTCACGCAAACAGGTGGAAAACCTCAAACGGTCCCGTTGCGGATCTCAACCTGAGCAGTAAGAAGAAACTTTGATTCTGCTCAAATAGGAATGATTCAAAATCCCGACTACGAGGAAATTTCATATCCAGATAGCAGCAGCGGATTCAACGAGCAGGAGTATGAAGAAGAGATGCCTAGTGAGAGTGAGTGGAAACACTTAGTCGAACTTTTCAGGCACGAAACTCAAGAGAGATTCCGTGTGGTTCCCGGAACCACACGAACATTTCATTTGAGTCTGGAAGATAACACTACCGCCCCTACAGAGACCCAGGTTAATTCCTTGACCTTTCTCGGGGAACCTATCTTGCAAATCTCGGACCTTGCAGACGATTTGGAACCCCCTCGCACCCTGTAGGAGGGAACGCTTTCTCTTTGAGCACACTACCAACAGATGAAACAATATTTAGATGTTTCTGTCTCCCCTCCAAGATCGCTGCTTACAACGGGAGTGACCATTGCTCTGATAAAACGAGAAGCCGAAGCCCCCGTCGGCGATGTGCCAGATCTGATAAGGAAATGGTAGACTTGACAGGACTAACTGTGGAAGAAGCTACGGATGATTCAGAGACTGACGCCGAATCAAGGAGACCGAGATGGTTAGCTCTGTTGAATCTCAAATAATTGCGACTGTGTTTTCTGTCCGTACCAGAAGTTCCGTTTTTTCGAGTGTCCATGAGCGACGGAATCGGCCCCCGGATTGGATCGACCTGCCCCTCGAAATACCCGAGCGACCAACTGTGACTCTGCCAAATCACGTCCCCCTAGAATTTCGAAAATCCTTGATCGACGTTTTGAATGGATACGTGGAAGTATTGAGTGTGAGGGACAAAGACATAGGGCTGTCTAATGCGATTGAGCATGTCATCCTAACGGGAGATCATCCACCCATTAGTTGCGTTCCTTAACGATATTCGTCGGCCCAACGGGCGGCCGCCTTTTAGCGGATTAAGGAATTCAAAGCTAACAGATGGATCGAACCTGCTATAGGACCTTGGTCGTTCCCTGTAGTGATTGTACCCAAAAAATCCGGAGGGATTCACATATGTATTGATTATCGGAAGTTGAATGACATCACGATTAAAGATGTGTATCCCCTTCCCCGAATTGATGAATTGTTGGATGCGATTGGGAGTGAGCAATTTTTTAGCAAGTTTGATGTTCGTCATGAGTTTCACCATCTTCTTGTTCGGGAGGAGGATCGGCCAAAAACGGCGTTTGTGTTGTTTGAAGGAACTTGGCAGTGGATTCGATGCCCGATGGGCATCTGCAATGATCCAGCCACTTTTCAGCGAGCCATGAATATGGCTTTCCAGAACTTTGTGCGGAAGAAGCGGTTGACACAGAGCATCATCAATTACTGCGTGATCGTGTACATGGATGATATTCTGGTGTACTCAAGCTCCTATGAGGGGCACGTGCAGCACATCGAATGGGCATTGCATGCGTTGAGGGATGCCGGTTTCAAGGTAGCGTTAGAAAAATGTAAGTTCTTCCTCACTACAATTTCCTTTCTGGGACACATGGTGACGGACCAAGGACTCATGCCAAAACCTCAAAAGGTGGCAGCTGTGAGAGATGCACCTGTACCCATGACTATCATGCAAGTTCGCGCCTTTTTGGGCCTGGCCTCGTACTACCGAAGGTTAATCAAGGGTTTTGCAGCGATTGCGGAACCCCTCCGAATCTGTTGAAAAAGTATCAACCGTTGATCTGGACGTCGGAGTGCGATCAGGCGTTTTCGAGACTTAAAGCAACTCTTATTTCGGCGCCGGTCCTTATACGGCCGGATCTCGAAAAGCCTTTTGTCCTCATCACGGACTGGCAACCGGAGACGGTTTCTGCGATCTTGGCTCAAGTGGGACCAAGCGGACTCAAACACGTGGTGGAATACACATCCAAGTCGGTGCCTGTGCAAGCGCAATTACGCTGCTCCAACAGGAGAGTGCTATGCGGCTCTGTGTGGAATCAGTCATTTCCGAGCTTACCTGTACGGGCGAAAATTCACGCTAGTGACCGATCATGAGCCACTATTGGCCCTTAAGAAATCTAAGGATTACTCGAGCATGATTGGGCGATGGGCGACGGTGCTGGAGAGTATGGACTTTGACATCCGTCATCGGAAGCACGAGAGACACAGGAATGCAGACGGATTGATACGACTGCACCGACCAGGGAAGGTTCCCAAGAATGAGGAGGTGATCCCATGGAACGAGCCGAAGAGTGAGAGCGGGTCTCGATACGGGCAAGTGGAAATCCTATCGAAGGAGTAAGTGACAAGGGGCTTCCCATCTATCTTCTTTGCAGCCCTGTTCCCTTTTCTCCTTCTTCTCCTCTTTCTCTCTCCCTTGTCTATCCCCCCCCCCCCCCTTCTTCCCTCTCCAACCATGGCTACCCCACCTGTCTTCGCGACCCCCTCTTCCCCATATAAGCCCGCCTCACTCACTGCCTCAGCTTTCTTCGCCACCCTTCCTAATAAATTCTGCTACTTCTGTACGTGTATTACACGGGTCTATGGGGTGGTTTGTCACCCCTCTGAGACTGGATTTGCTGACTGAGTAGACTGTTCCACGTGCGTCAATCGCGCACATGGCGCATGTATTAGATACTGAACCGACAACAAGGTATGGAAATGCCCCTTGTGTCGGACAGGCAAGCTCCCGACAGAGGTTCAATTCGAGGCCGCTCGTACAGACGGTCCGGGATACTACGAAAAGTATAGACGGTCGGAGGTCTGAACGGATAAAATTCTATTGGCTAAACTAGTCGGTTTATCATTGGATCATCTTACTAAGCATGATAGACGTCGGGCTACTAAGAGATCCAGAGATTACCGATGGATCAACAGTCATTTGGAAAAGCGTAAAACTGACGAATCGGGCTTGTGGTTGACGGTTCCTCATCCATTTCAGAGATACGATTGGACCCGATCTGCTCACGAGGAGCAAGCCGCTCATTTCACGATACGTGTCACAAAGGCAACTATAGATCAGAATCGATGGTTCAAGTCTAACATACGGGATGATGTCAAGTATGTGGTCGCCAACTGTCTGGTCTGTGCCGCCGAGCGCGCCCCAATACAGGGGCCGAACAAGATAGTACCGACAGAAGGAGAGCGTCCTTTCCAGCGAGTCAGTATGAACACTACAGATATTGACGTGCCACCTGGCCCAAACCGTTGTGAATATTCCATTCTTTTAGTTTTAATAGATCACTTTTCCAAGTACATTGAGGTCTACCCCTGTAAGACTCGTAAGGCCGCAGAAATAGCCACGTACATCGATCGTTTTCTCTACACCCATCTAGATACTGAGGAAATTCTGACAAATAATGGGTCCGAATTCAAAGGCGAGGTAGAGGAACTGCTCTCGCGTCGAGGCATCACGCTTCGGCATACGGCACCCCACGTTTCCCGGTCGAATGGGTTGGCTGAAAATGCCAATCGCATGATTAAGACGATTCTTCGCAAGAATCTAGCGGCACATGACACGCGTCCGTGACCCGAAATCGTATATCAAATCGTCGGAATTCACCGGGCCACCCCTCACGAATCCACTGGTTTCACCCCCTTTCAGCTTCGTACCAATAGCCTCCCATGTGTCAATTATCGAGGCCACTCAGAAATTGTCGAAGCAGGGGGTAGAGACACGCGTGCCGCCCTTAAGGCTAAGGCCAAAAGGTACGCCGATTTGATGGAAAGGGCTGTCCCGAAGCTAGCCCGAGAAAGACAGAAAATGACTAATCTAGCTCACGGGAGACAAGTCCGTAGTTACGAGGCCCGAAATGGGAATGCGGGTCCCCAACATCAATATAAATTAGGGGACCTGGTGGAGGTACGTAAATGTGCACGCGACCGGAAACTCGCTCCCAAGTTCTCTGGTTGTTTTCGCGTTGTCGATCTCGGACCCAATGGTACCAACACGGCGCGCATCGCGCCTGAGGCCAGCGCCAGCCATAGCTCTGTCCCTATCGTTCGCCATACCTCCTACATGATCTACATTCGTCCCCTCCCTCCATCTGATCTCCCTCAGTCTCCCTCATCTGCTAAAGATGAGGACGACGATGATCTAGCCCCTACCCCAATCTCCCCATCTTGCTCCCACGCTTCATCCTCTTCTCCATCCTCGCCATGAGTTTCATCACGGAGCGAGCTCTGGATGATCATCTGCTACAGCTTTGTGTCTACATCTCGGAGATTCGGCAAGTTCGTCATCCGCGGCTCAATCCTAATCTTCAACGACTGGCACAATTTTTCTGCACCGAGGGTGTGTGCTGCCGCGGCATTCCGGTTCGCAGGAAGTCTACAGGCAGTTGTATTGGCAGAAGTAGTGGTGTTCCATCGGCGAGTGGCTCCAGGGACGAGCCACGTCACCACGGTCATCGCCTTCAGCGGTGACATCACCGCGATTAACTCCCTTCGGCATATAGGGATCTTGACGTCACTTCGGGAGTGGACGCAACAGTTGTCGACTGAGTGGCAGCACGGCCTTGCGCGCCCCGGGTACAACCTCGTCCCGACATATGGGACTGGCCTCGACTGGATCCACACCTCTTGGCGCCAGCCGGCAGTGGTGCTTCCTACGCTCACTCCCTTTCAGCGCCCCCAATGAACCCCGTCGCCCCTCTCGTTCCTCGCGGTCCTCTTGCTCCTCTCTCGGTCTTGGGTCTCCCCTCTCTCTTTCCCACCTTCTGGCAATTCGATCTGCGCCCCCATCTTTCTTTCCGGTTCGAACCTCTTGCAGTCCCACTCCTCGATCCAAGGCACAGGTTAGTGTGGCGTGAGACCTTTGTCGATCTGTCGATGTGCTTAGTGAGAGTAAAGGTGACGTGGATGCGCACCGACGAGCACCAGGAGTGGATCGAGTACCTGGAACTGCTGATTATACAGGCGTGGAGAACTGACGTGGAGGGCGATCTTCTCGGTTTTCTGTTCGGATCGATGCGGCCCGGCCATCGCCAGCCAACTGTTCAAGAACTCATCGTCCCTCTCGCGCAGCTGGTAGACCTCTCCCTCGATATCGTGTCGCAAAGCGACGCAAGTCCGGCTCCACACGTTCTTACACGGACATTGGATCCATATCTCCAGTGGACTGCGTGCTTGGAGGAGCCCGGGAGTGGAGTCCCGCCGTCGC
This sequence comes from Chara braunii, assembly GCA_003427395.1. Lineage (NCBI taxonomy): Eukaryota > Viridiplantae > Streptophyta > Charophyceae > Charales > Characeae > Chara > Chara braunii. Next base: position 486,386 of record BFEA01000136.1, read on the forward strand.
AGCAGGAGAACCTGAAGCCGTACGGAATCATCAATCGTGCTCGGTACCCGCTGCGAGATCCATCCGAGGAGGCGGCGGGAGAAGAAGAGGAATCTACCGAGGAAGAGGTCGACGCCGAAGAAGAAACGCCGGAGGAGGGAAAGTATAGTGAGCACAGCGAGGGGGAACAAAGTGAAGAAGAGGAAGAAGAAGTGGAAGACGACGAAGAGGAGGCAGCCGGATCGGAGTGGGAAGCCCTGCCGGAAGAAGCAGTGCGCACGGGCACAGAAGTAGAAGATCCCGAGGCGGCACGTAAGAAGGAAGAGATCACTGACGGGAAACCGAAACTAGAATTTGCTAGCGGGGCGAGTCTGCGCATCCACGACGACCCGAGCCGAGATCCGGAGCCACCCCGACCCGAAGATGGCGACCTCGCGGCCACGGCTCCAAGCGCATTGCGGCGGAGACGGAGCCGATCCTCCTCCCCCTCCACCCCAGCCCGTCCCCCAGTTCGTCCACGTACCGATGCGGGGGATCGGCCTTCGTCCCCGGTCGTTATCCCGCCGTCTGCTTGACTACCTCACCTTCCGCCAGATTTCCACCCCCGTCACTTTCCCTCGCAACCCCTTCCCATCAAGAGACTTCCACCACTTCACTCCACCCGACTCGCCGTCACCGTCTATCCCCATCCCTCCCTTCAATGTGCAACCCCTGTCTTCTGCTCGCATGTCCTCTTGTGTAGTGACGCGTGGCGGGAAGAGAATGTAGTAGAAGTCTACTGCGTCATCACAGGTACCATCCCTGCATGCCGCCATCACGAGCTTTTCCGCGCTGCGCCCTTCCGCACCTTCTCCTCTCTCTACCCCGATTACCTTGCTTCCCTCCCCGACACTGGTAATCGCTTCCCCCGTTTTCACCGGATCATCCGCTATGAGGATTTTCCGGCAACAGAGGAAGAAATGGATCGCTATTTGCCCCTTCCCCCTAACCCACCCCGACGCTATGCCCCTATGTATGGTGTCTACTTCCCCATTCCTACACGCCGGGTGTGACTGTCTTGGGGATCAGATTGTTGAGCTTGCCACACTGGATGACACCCACACTCTTTCTCACGGTAAGTGGCAGAGGTCGACACGTGTCCACAATGGGAAATGGACTTAGCCCCCGGGTGTTACGAATGAAAGGCTTCGCGAAGATCATGCTATTGACGGACGTCAGCTCATGCTCTGATTCGGTGAATTGCGGGGCGCGTGCAGAGTTGGTGGACCATGATGGTGCCACCTGGACGATCTTTAGAGATCGAAAGGCAGGGGGGTTGCGTATGACAAGTCTGCGGAGGATGGGATTCAAGGCGTCACGAGCCAGCAGCAGCGCGAGGATCTTGCCACTGATGTTGTCACCATCTCATCCCCCGCCTTAGTTCTTCCTGCTTCTTCGTCTCCTCCCACTTCCTCTGTTCCAGTTTTCATGCAATCAGGAGATCATATAGTTTTGGAACCCCTTGCGCGTCACATATGTGACGAACCGCTTCCCGACCCCATGCTATCTTCTGTACCCCTTGGCTCATTGTATCATACGGGCCCAATAAAGCCCTCGTTGCTTTTCTTGATTTCAGGCACCTTGTTTCGGCCCCCACTTTTTCGGAAGTTTCATTGATTCTTGGAATTCTGCTTTTTGTAATTTGGGAAATGCATGGGAAATTGCGTGCGCCTTAGCGAGCGCGCTGGGAATTGGGCTCGACAGTTAGTAATTCCGGAACAACAGGAACGCGACGTGTCCTTTTTGTGCATGAATGTTCTCGGTCACGTCGTCGAACACTCTAGGAATTTTGTGAGAATACGGATAGGTGTAGGACTTTATTTTCCCGCGTCGACCTTGCGCGCGGATATGGTGATTTCGATTTTTGAATTGGTTTAGGACAGAGGCAAGCTGTAACCGCTTTGGTGCCTTTTTCTCTTGCTGTCGGCGCCATGCATGCGAGATTCCTCCTCCTTATTTCCCGCACCATTCTCTCCCCGCGCTGTCTTCTTTCTCTCTCCCTTCTCCCTTCTCTCCTTCTTCCATCGTAACTGTTTTTCTCTCTCTCTGCTCTTCATGCGCATGTTCTTCCTTCTTCATCATCTGAATCTTGCACCCGTCTCGCGCTGCTTCTCGTACTTCTTTCTTTCCCGCTTTCCAACCCCGACTCACGAAGCCCGGTCGATCCTTTGATTACCCCCCCTCACCAATCAGACGCGTTGACTAAAAGGAACTTCCTATTGCGCAGCGAATCTCATTGGGCGAACATCGGGTTATAAGGACTCAACATGGCTTCCCTTGTGCATTTTCCTCTGAATCTCTCCCTTTTGCACCTCGACTTCTCCTTCACCTTCCCTCCCTTCTCTTTCCCTTCCCGCAACTATAAATTTCGCAAACACGCCCGCAAATCTCTCTTACGTTCTCAACTCGCAAGCCATCTTCCAAGAAGTAGTGGCTAGGCGATGTGCTTGGTGCGAATCGGAAAGTCCTGACGGGGTGACGGTAGGCTGGCCGGTTGCACGCTTGATCGCCACGACGGATTGTGGGATCCGGGCGAGCCGTGTCGAGCTGCGTTAGCGGGGTAACGATCGCAGTGGTGGGAGTTAGCACGCGACGACCGGGATCGTCGGTGCGGGTTTGGGGATCAGCAGTGGAAGTTGAGTGGTTGATTGGCCTGGGGCCAGATTGGAATTTCACGGCGGATGCGCCTTCATCGTTGCGGACCTATTTCTTTGGTACGAGTCTACGGCTGCGAAGCCGATCGTTTTTGGATTTCAGTACTTGTGGTTCCGACATTCCTCATTTATCTTCTCTCTCCCCTTCCTGTTCTCTTCTCTCTCCCCTTCCTGTTATCTTCTCTCTCATCTGGAATGAGTTTGCGGCATCGAAGTCGGACGTTCTTGTCTCAGATCTGTGTATTTCCGGGTTTCGATCTCTCTCTGTTAATCTCCTCCCTCTCTTTCTGATGAGAATAATGATGTGTGAAGTGTCGGTCAACAAAAGTGAACCCGTGTGACTTCCGACACATAAGAACTTCTTCCGAAACTCTTCCATTAGTTTCCTAGGTAATCCCCAAACATAAAGGGACCGGATCTTCTTGTCGTGTGAACGGTGGATGCATGTGTATTGTCCCCCGATCCATTTTTGATTGATGGGAGGGTCGCATTATTGCTATTTTGGCACCTTCCACAGTGGATACATGTAAAGGAAAATGCTTATTTTGATTAGGTTCAGAGTTTGTCGAGATCTTGTCCGAGAATGCAAGAGTGTTTAGATCCGTCGTTTTGGATGCACTGTGCATGCCATCTGCCTTATGCTGCACGACATCTGCAGCCCGTCTGCGGGGCAGCCTCAAAAGAATAAGGCACCCCGGAGCCACATCAACCCGGACGGCTAAACCTGAGTCGTGGATTGGTCTCTCGGAATTCCAATCTGAATGCTGCCCCTAAGTTGGCGTGTTTACGCAAGGACCGTAAAATACCTCCGAAGAAAGGGGATTCTTAATCTGTCTTCTTCCTGTTTGTACTTTTTGATGACGTCTGGGAATTTCTCTGGCACGTTCCGTCTGATTGATTGACATGTGGAGTGACGGGCGCACCTCGATTGGGCGCCAGCCTCCCGTATCTCCCACACCGACGCCTCCCTTCCCCTATAACGAGGAAAGGACATGTGTCTGCGAGTGGGACGTACGAGAAGCTGCCGCACGGATCGGCGGGCGGTATTATTTCCCTCCCGAAAATCGTTGTTCTGGGTTCGTGGACGCAGGTTTTGTCATTATCGATACGCACTTCCCGCCTTACTCTGTGTTGTTGCCATTTAACGAACTCATCGTCATTCCGTAGACGGCAGTAGCACCCCATTGGCCCAGAACCTTGTGCTCTGAGTGCTAGTGTTTCGACCGCTACGAATCAAAGGTGTTCCACTACCGTATACGGAGTGAAGAGGAGCACAAGGAGAGAGCTACGCGGCTGAGACCCTCCACGTCGGACTCGAAACTGACTAACGAGCGACGTCGGGACTTGATACGGAAACGGGATACGTGGAGTGTACCAAAGCCCTTCTGCTCTAAACGAAGAGTCGTGGCGCGGTGGGAAGTTCGGCAATACTTTTTGGATTGAATTTGGATTTTTCTTTTTTCGCGCCGTGCCTGCGCGCGCGCAAACTGCTATAGCGCGAAGGCCATCGACTTACTTCATCGGACTAACACGAGGGGATTTCAGTTATGTCTGTGTCCCCACACTCAATTTCCCAAAAGTCCTTGGCACACCCCAATTTGCTGATCTTTAGGGGCCAGTTCCACCCCACCGTGCACTCCGAACGAAAGACAGCACATGGCGAGAGGTTGCGCATCACATACTAGATCTGCATGAGGGGAATGTATCATTAGTCACATAGGGAAGGAGCTGAGAGGGGTGAAAAATGGAATTGGTGTGGAGATGGGGTAGAATCTCGATGGTGTTTATTTGCATCACCTTTGACATCTAGCACTTGCCACGGTCCTCTGTAGGCAGGTAGTAACTTTTGTGAACTCCCTTCCTCGGGGATAAACTCTTTAGACTTGACCCAGACCATGTCCCCGCTCACAAACTGTGACGGACGATGGTGCTTGTTCGCCTATTCCATCATATGATGTTGGGCCTTTCGGATGTTCGCAGCCACATGCTGCAAATCCTTCTCATACTGAATGACAAACTCACATGTTCTAAGTGACAACCTTTCGATCTGATCGGGATTCAAACTGTCGAGGACTATGGGACGTCGGGCACTCCAGCGGCGTCCAGCCTCTATGTAGCTCATTTGAGGTCCGCCAGGTAGCTAGGTGAACCAAGACTTCCAAGTTACTATACGCACTATCTACTTTGGGAAGATGCTCATCTACTATAGGACCTTGTTCATCTACTCAGTCTGGCCATTTGTCTCAGGGTGGTGTCCATATGGCATAGCTCACTTAGATACGTACACCTTCATTAATTGTTGTCACTATTCCCCTGTGAACCGGGTGTCTCAATCACTAACGATACTCAACGGGTGACCATTATGATAATCCTTGAACCAGTGGTTAACGATACTCAACGGGTCACCATAATCCTTGAACCAGTGGTTAAAGAACTCTTTGATGACCAAATATATCTTCCCTTCAGCAGGTAGACCATGACCTGACTTTTCTCATTACTACTCTTGACTTTACTGTCCAGGAAATCGATACATACAGATTCACTGAGGCTGGATGGAATATGCAGGAGCCTCAAAGGTCCAAGGGGAGACTGCGTGAAACTCTTGTTCCTCATACTTGGCAACCTTGGATGTAGGTGATGCAATCATGGTTCATGTCTAGCCACGTATACGATCTGAGTAGCGTAGCATAGGTCTTCGGCCAACCGAAGTAGCCTTCAGTATTGTGGTATTCCCCTAGGATCAGACAGCGTACCTCTTTACTGCACGATATGCAAAGTCTATCATATACATCGGTCCTCTCAAACAGCAATCCATCGGCCATTCTGAAATCAGACACTTCTTGAGGTGTGGTCACCTTTTTTATCAACGTACTATACACGGGATCATCAGTGTATGTAGCCTTGTTCTTTTATTGCGGATTTGCGTGAACGTTTAGGTAAGTCACTATTGCACCAAAGAAATTTGCACGTTTGCTCAATGCATCAGCCACAACATTGTACTTACCCTCTCAAGTTGAACTCAAAATCAAACTGATCAATCTCCCAAGCCTAGCTAGTGAACTTAGGAGTCACTGGGGTCTGGCTCTTCATGATCGGAATAAACCTTACAGTATCATCCTAGTAGGCAATGCTGCCAGTGGTCCAGAGTCTGTCGAATTAAGAATATTGCACGCTCATAAATCGAGGTCGTTACCTTCTCATGAGGGAACCTGCAAGACATAAACGCAACGGGTCTGTAACCATCTCCATCATTTTGTTAGAGAACAATGTCAATGTCATATTGGCTAGCATCGGTAGTGACAACAAACAGTAAAGCTGGATCAGCTGCTTTAAGGACCGAGTACTCGATGAGGAACTTCTTCAACTTCTTGAAGGCTGATGTGCATTCCTTGTCCCAATTCCAAATGGTTTCCTTCCGCAACAGCCTGCACAAAGGAGGAGCAATGGAAGCGAAGTTACACACAAACTTCCTGTAGTAGTTGGCCGGTCCAAAAAACAACCACAACTCAGTCAACGTGTGTGGGGTTGGCCAATCACAAATTACTGCTATTCTCTCGTCCTCCAGTCTCACTCCATCTCCATCTACTATGTGTCCCAAGTATAAGACTTGATGCTAAGCCCACTCACACTTCTTCGGGTTGATCATGAAGTTTGACTCACGCAACTTAGTCAAGATCTGACGCCTACGAATCCCCCCCGGCGGTGGCCAAGCGCGGCGAAGTCCGCGGCCGCCGCCAAGTCCACAACCCCGTGGACGCGTCCGCGCGACTTCAAAGACGCATGGCGGCTGCTAGGGAGGGGCACACAAAATTTGAGTGGTGGCATGGGGCGGCGCATCCCCAGCCCCACCCCCTCAAGCAAAAAAAAAC
>BFEA01000136.1:522721-536826 GCA_003427395.1 Chara braunii
GTCTTCCTCCGCGAAGTGATTGGCGGTGTAGTTGGGATGCTCGGATCAATGTGGAAAGCGGGAAACCGCTCACCACTTGGACGAACACCCCAATCACATAGCCATGCAATCCCGCGGGTAACTCCCCACCTCTCTCTCCGGTCCTGCTCATCTACACCCTGTGCCGCCCGCACCTCGCGCTGTTAACACGCCGCCTCCCGTGCTATAAATTTGCGCAACCCTCTCCTCTCTCTCTCTTTGATCTCGGCTGCAATGTTGCGCAAGCTATGCGCGAGAGTCCGCGGCGTCGAACAGGCTCGATGAGCCCAAGGACGGGCGGAGTGACGACGTGGGGTGGACCCCGTGGTAGTCTCAGGGCGAAGCAGTCGGAGGGACTGAGCAGTGGTGGGGATTGGACGTCGGCCGCGGCAGGGCCTTGTGGCTATGGTGGTCGGTGGTCTTGGGGAATTTTTGAAGGCCGCGCCTGGGGGCGGCAGTTAATTGAATTTTTTGTGAACGAGAAGGACTTACTTTTATCTCCATTGCTGCTTTGTCTATGTATGTCGCGTGCTTGAAGCTCCGAGTGATGGGAGCTGGTTCTGTGCATGAGTGACGTCGAAGGTCCATGGATGATTAGATGTCCTGTCAAGTGTTGTTGATTGCATGCATGTATGTGTGTATGTACTCGCCTGGGCGGGGATGGGGAAACTGAACTGGGGGACCGTCTGCTTAGGAGAATGAGTGTGTTGATCCGGTTGTTCCCCTCCCCTCCGCGGCCTTTTCTGCGCTCTCGCGTGGTCTCGACGTAATTCACTGTCACTCTCTCTCTCCCTCCTTCCCTTCCTCGATCGCCTTCCTCGGAACTGACAGTCATTGCTTTTAGAGCTTATCGTCCCTGTACCGGTGACGTCAACCGCCTGCGTCCGCGCGGACGGTCGACGCCCCCGCGAAAGGGAGAAAGCTTAACTTTCGTCATCTTTCCCCTACGCACCCCCCTTTTTTGAGAGAGAAAAGTTGCGACGATTGTTGTATGGATTCGGTGTTGGCTCGGATGATCGGGAACGCGGGATCTTGCCCGTGTTCATCACGTACCTTCGATCGTCTCATTTCGCTACCGGCCTTCCCCATCACAGATGACGACAGCGTGTACTGCGATGCGGACGTACGGCGCGCGCCGAGGCGGACGAAGCAAGTGTGTTGGCAAGACCCGCCGCGGGCCTGTGAGATAAGGGGGAACGGGTTTGTGTTGATTGATTGCTTTGATTCCCCGACTCCGATATTGCCTTATACGGGTTTAACGGTGTTGCCCTGGTTGGCCGCTCACGACGTGTGGCGACCGCAGTTTGATTGTCGCTGGTGTCGCCAGGGGGACTTTGAGTCGTGTTCGTGGCGACGACCGACCCTGGGTTACGAGGGAGCGACGCGTTTCCCCGAGCTTTCCTGTAGCGCGGGGGCGCTGCCCGCGCAATTTCGAATTCAGATGCCGGCGAGTCCTCCCGCCACTTTACCCTCCCGGAAACTTTCGCGCGGACTCTGTGAGTCCGACGCCGAGGCCTGAAGGCCTCGAACCACCCACCTCCACAACAAAGACCCGAGGGGTCAGACACTTTGTGAAGTCGATGATGAGGCATGAAGGCTTCGAACCCCCCACCTATCCCCCAAGCCCCTGACGATCGAAGTTTTGTCTTCCGCCGCCATGGCCCCCTCCCCTCGATGCCTTTCTCCGTCCCGATGCATGGCGGCAATTCATTTTTATGGAAACCTTTTTTATTTTGTCGTTTCGGAGTGATTCGACCCCCACACGACTCCGCGGCGGCAGTTCGACTTCGAGAAAAACCTCGGCCACGAAACGAGAGCCTCTCATTCCGTCCGGGAGACTCAACCCTTACGGCCAAAAATCCTTGGCCACGCCCCTCCTAGAACTCTGATCGGCGCCCCCGTACGGGAAGCTGCAAGGGGGCGTGAGGTTGGTATCAGAGATCATTCGTTTTGGCTCCGAGGTCTTCCTAAGACGATTGCCCTGTTTTAAAAAGTTTCTCCTTTTTTCTTTTTATCTTTTTTCTAGAATTTTCGTATTTTTGAGTAGGCTGGCTCCCCGTGCACGGAGGCCCGCGAATAGCAATCAGAACTTAGCGAGGGGCCGGGCTCGAGACCCGCCTCCCGCGATGGTGGAACCTGGAATTGGGGGAGCGAACGACGGCAACAACCACGCGGGGATGGCTAATCATCCCCTGTACTTTGTACGTCCTCCCTCCGAAGTTCCTATTCTTTCTGAAGATGACACCGATCCTCGCACCTGGCTAGCTGCCTTGGAAGCCCAGGGCTGGTCGGACCAGTTGCTCCGAGAACGAATTCCCGGACGGTTAGCCGGAACCGCTTTTGAGTGGTACGGACAAAACCCGTTCAGTGATTGGGCAGCCTTCCAGAGGAAATTTCTCGATAGATTTGATCACATCGCACCAGGTCAATGCCTCCGTTTAATCAAGGAATACAGACAGCAGCCCCAGGAGACCTTGGCTAGATATGTTGAACGATTTACGTACCTAGCCGAACGCTCCGGGGTGGATGAGAAAATGGTACTGACTGATTTCGTGAGAGGACTGTCGGACTCTCGTCTGCGGAAGAAGATCCGCAAGAAATGCAACCCTATAGAACATACCCTAACGGAGCTTATTCAGTATGCAATTAGGTACGGGAAGGAAAATTACGATGCGGGCTTGGACTCAGAATCCGACGAAGATGACCCATCGGGCGTTCGACGCAATAGCTACTCCACTACGACACGTATGTTCGAAGATCGCTTCAGGTTGGGCCCGGCAAAAAAAGGCTCGGATATGAAAGCTTCCTCCTCTGCTTCGGCCTCCCGTCACCCTAGTCAAACGCAAGGAGGCCGGGGCGAGGAAGAAGCCTCCATGAAAGAGGTCGCGGCCCAACTAGTTACGGTAGAAGCCCTGTTGACTGAGTTTGTGCAAGGTCTGCAACGCCAACGCATAGCCGCCGCACAACGGCAGCAGGTGGCTATGGCTGCCGGAGCCCCTATGATAAGACCGGTCGTGGTCGGGGCTGTCCCACCCCTACGATGTTATAACTGTAACCAGCCAGGCCACCTTGCGAAAGATTGTCCGAAACCCCGAACTCAAGGCGGGCCCGCCAGACCTTCCCAAATCCCACTGGCTGCTCCCACCGCTGCCGGACAGGGGAGGGTAGCCACGGTAATGGACACAGGAACGACGGAGATGGTGACCCCTGCGGCCACTGAGATAGGACCCGATGAGTATATGGCGGCAGCGATGTTCGAACCCGGGACCATTGGAGTGATACGTCACATCCAACGGATTACCAAGGAAAGCGACCTCGGGTCGTGGCGACCAGGGTTCGAAGATCTTGCGGTACCCGGTCCTGAATACAAGGATGGCCATATCGACGTATTGGAGGCCTTGAAGGCTCTAGATCTTCGGATCCCTGTCGGACTCCCTATTCCATATCTGCTAACCATTTCTGAAGCGACTAACGAAAAATTGATCGAACGGTGCCTCAAAAACAGGCGCCGGTTCGAGGGGAGTCGAAAGGGCAAAAAGTTGGTCCTACGGGACCCACCCGCCAACGAGGAACCACGACCCTCGACCTCAGAGGTGCACGAAGCCAACCGGATAGGGATGATACAGACCATAGATTCCGCCTCGGAAAATCCCGAGGTATTCCTCCGGGCCTATCCTATAACCTAGAAAACGTAGAGTGTGATTGTGAGGTCTGGGGAAACCCCTCGGCCGCCATCCTAGACTCGGGATCATCGGCGGTCGCCATCTCTTGGAGATTAACGAAACAGTTGGAAAGGGAAGGACAGGTTCAGCCCCTCCGACCGGATGAACTGTATATATCCGCTACGGAAGATAGTATTCATTGTAAGGGGCGAATAACGAACGTGCCCATACGTGTGGGGCGGGTGCATTGTTTGTGTGACGTGATCGTGCTGGATGTACAGGCGTATGATGTTTTGCTAGGCATTTCGTGGCAGGTGGCGGTCGGAGCGCGAATGCACTTCGACAGTTGTAAGGTGGTGCTCACATCGGCCCACCCCAAACCCCAAATGATACCAATGAGACTGGCGGTGCGCATGCGCACCCAGCCGTTGCCTCGCCTCGCCTCGAAAGCCCATCAAATCAACATGATCCAACGCTGGTTACCAGACGAAAACGAACCCTCGATAGAAACCGACGAGACTGAGGTACCCGACCGATATCCGATCCGAGTTCAGGATCGGTGGCGCCGTTCTTGGCGGCGAGAGCCACTGGAAATAGTTCGGAGCGAGTCCAATTGGTCGCACGCGTTCTCTTCCGTGGTGCAGGGGGAACCCCTGCTGAGGGTGTCCCGAATAGCTGACTTTTCGGAACCCCCTGCGTCCTTATATCTCAGGACGGACCCCCTGCCTAAAAGATTTACCGAGCTAAGGGGGCTGTGCGATTTATCTTTTCGACTACCACAGCCCCTACTCACGAATGAAAAGGCTGCGATACTCTTAAAAGAGGGGGTGTCATTTCAACCCCGGACCAGGAAATACCGATGGGGACCGAGGGAACTGGCGCAGGCCTTTTCGGTAGAACCCTCTGCCGAACCCGAACTGGACGGTGACAGTGATATGGAAAGCGAGCCGATGACTCCGGTGGACAGTCAACTCATTGCGACTGTCCTTTCAGCGAAAACCGACAACTCTTTGTTTGGGGCCTCGCCCGATGCCAGCGCGGTGGTCCCCACGGTTACGACGACGGTCTCCTTTCCCTGGGGAACCGTGAAAGTGTAGTTACCAACCCGTGTTCCGGATGAATACCGACGCCTCCTCCTGGCGGTTATACGGGCCTATCCTGAGGCCGTCAGTATTCAGGACCACGACATAGGGCTAACCCCTTTGATACAATATGCGATTGATACCGGGGATCACGTCCCGATACACTGTCGACCGGACCGATATTCCCTTAAAGAAAGGCAGCTGGCCTTGGAAAGGGTACGGAAATTCGAGCGGTTGGGGTGGGTCGAACCATCGCTGGGACCGTGGTCTTTTCCCATGGTCCTTGTGCCAAAACGAAATGGTTCGGTCCGGGTATGTATCGACTACCGGAAATTGAACGCCATCACTACCAAAGRTGTGTATCCCTTGCCRYGAATCGATGATTTGTTAGATGCTATCGGGGCCGCTCRAGTCTTTTCCAAGTTCGATATCCGACACRGTTTTCACCATGTCGCGGTCCRACCGGAGGACCGACCCAAAACCRCTTTTGTCCTATTCGAGGGCACGTGGCAATGAGTCCGGTGTCCCATGGGAATTTGCAACGCCCCGGCAACGTTTCAGCGGGCCATGAATATGGCCTTCGCTGAGTTCGTTAACAAAACCCGACTAACCCATCCCCTGATCAATTTCTGTGTGATTGTGTATATGGATGATATTTTGGTCTTTTCAAAAACACACGAGTACCACGTGGAACACATGGAGTGGGTTTTGCATGCACTGAAAGATGCCGGGTTCAAGGTGGCCTTGGAGAAAAGCGAGTTCTTCTTATCGGAGATCTCATTCTTGGGGTATATCGACACGGTCGATGGACTAAAACCGGATCCGAGGAAGGTGGCCGCAGTTCAAGACACCCCGGCGCCGGTCACACTCACCCAGGTTCGGGCTTTTCTAGGGCTGGCATCCTATTACCGACGCTTCATCAAGGGGTTCGCCGGTATAGCGAAGCCCCTCACGAACCTGCTGAAGAGAGAGGAACAACTGATCTGGACGCTGGAATGCGAAGCGGCGTTTCAGGCGCTGAAGGAGGCTCTGACATCGGCTCCTGTGTTGGTGCGTCCCGACCTGGCAAGACCGTTCGCACTGCACACAGATTGGCAGCCTCAGGCGATATCGACGGTGCAGACTCAACACGGGAAGGACGGAAGGGAGCACGTCGTTGAGTATGCGTCCAAGACACTGAGCCAGGCGCAGGCTAATTACGAAGCATGCAAAGGTGAATGCCTGGCGGTGGTGTGGGGGATACAGCACTTCCGACCGTATCTGTACGACCAGAAATTCGTGTTGGTAACGGATCATCAGTCGCTGCTGTCCCTACGCAACAACACGGACTACATGGGGACGCTGGGCAGGTGGGCGGTGCGTTTGCAAGACTATGACTTCGACATCCGCCATCGCGCTACGCGGCAGTATGGTAACGCCGATGGATTAACGCGCCTTCTGCCGCCCAACAAGTGCCCCGCCAACGAGCGACTCATTCCGTGGAGACCAGAGTCGCGGCGACGAAACCGCACTACGGAGAGCTACACGTGTTGCGTAAGGACGACGCCTGAGTCCCGAATGGAGGTTTCATCGGAAATGCCCGACACTATCGCTCAACCCTCATCCCACTCCCTCGCTCTCTCGTCTAGCCCCAACTCGTCCTCTGAAACACACCTAAGTCCCTGTTTCTTCTGTACCTTGCCTATGATCCCGGACCAAGAAGGGTCACATCCGGGAAGGCCCAGTTTTCTTCTATGGGTAGTCAGTGTCATACGGTCAAGTCTCACGGGCAGTGCGTTAGGTACCGAAGTGAAAAGACGTGGGTCTGTCCCAACTGTAGAACAGACCAAGTCCCTACCGGGAAGCGGTATCTGGACGCTAGAACAGCCAGCAGATTTGCGCAGAGTGCCCGCCGGGCAGAGGCCTGGACGAACCTTTTGTTGCTACGAAGACTGTCAGGCGACTCGCTGTCATAACTTACCAAAGCCGAACGGCGGAGAGTCACGGAGCGGGCGCAAGACTATCGCTGGCAGGGTCCGACGTTAGAAAAACGGAAGGTCGATGACGACGGAGAGTCTAGCTGGTTGACGGTTCCACACCCTCTTGCTAGGTTCGATTGGACACGAGCCGCTCATGAGGATGCGGTCCATTTTGCGGTCAAGTATACGGAAAAAGCCATCGAAAAGAACGGATGATACTGGTCGGGAATTCGGAAAGATGTGAAATACATCCTTCAGAATTGCCCGGCCTGCGTGGCGGACAAGGCGCCGGTACAGATGCCTCAGACGATGGTGCCCACTCGTGTAGAGTGCCCCTTTCAGAGGGTTAGCATCGATACGACGGACATCAACGTTCCGAGAGGGCCCGTCGATCAGGGAGAGCTCAATGTTCTTTTAGTAGCTGTCGATCATTTTTCAAAATGGATCGAGGCGTACCCTATGACCAGCCGGAATTCGCAGGAAGTAGCCTGGTACGTAAATCAGTTTTTGTGCATGCATCTAGACGTAGAAGAGGTCAACATGGATAATGGGTCGGAATTTAAAGACGAAGTAGAACGTCACCTAGTCATGGCGGACGTCAAGATTATCTACTCGCCGGGGCATTGGCCTCAAGCCAACGGCCTGGTAGAGAATGCCAAGCGGCTGATTAAGACGGCCCTTAGACGGAATATCACTGCGGGAGATACCCGACCTTGGCCGCTCATTGTCGATCACATTTTAGCCGTTTATCGGGCTACCCCACACGGTAGTACTGGGGTGTCCCCCTTTCAACTGAGAACCAATAGCGTCCCTCGGGTGCGATTGTCCCCATTAGTAGGCACGGAAGTTAGAGCAACACGGGCCCTGAATTGAGAAAAGACCTGCCACTACCTGGCCTTAATGGCTAGGGCCTATCCCCCGTTAGCCCGCCATCGACAGCAGGCCGTAGATCGGACGCATCAACGGCAGATCCGGGACTACGAGAACCGACACGCATCGGCGGGACCACTGCCCCGCTATAAAGTTGGGGACTTGGTAGAGGTACGGAAGTCTGCGCGCTCCTCCAAGATCCACCCGCGATACACAGGCATCTACGAGGTCACGGAAGTTGGCGCACAGGGACAACACTCCGTGAAGTTGATTCCCCGTCACAACTCCCAGGCCCGACCGCTAACACGGCACGCTGCCGCGCTTCGGCCCTTCCAGCCGTCGCTAGGTCCCCTACGGACCCTCGCTCCTGCGAGATCACCCTCTCCTTCTTCATCCTCCTCCTCTTCTCGATCTGCCTCGTCCATTGGTGCTGAAAGTGCCGGGGAGCAGGATGAACCATCGCCAGCCGGAGCATGAGCCCCTCGAGCACTTCCAAACGCCGCTTGCAGATCGCCTGTTGCGGCATCGGTTTAACAAGGAGAGGCAGTTGCGGTACGACATCCAACAGGTGAACGTGCCAGCGCCCAGGGTTGCTGACTTGCGATCGGCTGACGTATGCGGGGGTGTACGTGGACGTGACGCTGTTGCCCGGTCGGGAGACGACCCGGGCATTTATTGAGTTCCGTGCGCTCCAGGTGGCACCCAATTTCGCGCACAGCGTCGCCACCTTCATCGGAGACTTGACGGTCCTCCCGCAAGAGAATCGGGAGCCGGCGCGCAGCTTTGTGCGCGAGTACGTGGTAGAAGCGGCCAGATGAGTGGCCAGAGTGCAAGGACGAAGCGGACACCGATTCACAGCCCACGAAGTGCTGCTGCGTAGGGCCGAGGACGGACCGATTGCGCTGGTGTCGCAGCTCCCGGCGCTTCTCCCTCCCGCTGCTCCTCTCAACCTCCAAGCTATTCCCCCTGTCCCGTACTAAATGCCTCCTTTCTTCTCCTACACCACCCTCCCCTACCAGCTCACGGCGGGCCCTTACCCCATGCGCGAGTTCTCGGAGTACTTGGTGGAGCTAACTGACGTGGAGCCGCTGCCCTTCGCCAACGAGGACGCGTGGGAGTTGCACTGGGCGCAGTACAAGTCGGTGGCGCTGGGGATGTTCTGGTTCTTCGTGGATCACGAAGACCACACTACCGGTGAGCACTTCGTCGTTTACTACGTCATCACGCGACCCAAGCCAGCGGAGAAGGAAGGGACGGTCGTGCTGTACCCATTCGCCCAGCTCCAGACGATCGATCCGCGATTTTTGGAGCTCATACATCTTGAGCTCCTCTCCATCGCACAAGTGATCGCGAGCGAGGAAGAGGAGATCCAACCGCGATTGTGGACGGTGACGGCCCCCCGAAGAATGTACAACGCGGTCGTCATCCCGGACTACATTGCGCAGCGCGCGGAGAGACTGGAGGACTTCCCGGAGGAAAGGTCGTTGCGTCCTCCCTCATCGTACTCTCGGCCAGCGCCACCAAAGGCCCCCAAGAAGACGCCGAAGAGGAAGAGACGCCACCCGTCGCCAGGAGTGCAAGGCAGCAGGATCGACGGCGGCGAGGAGGTGATTCAGCCCGCGCGCGCGGCGACGCTCATTAAGGAGACTATCGTGCCATCGCCGCCCATTCTGCGTGTGCCCGACCTCAATCTTGATGGAGTCGGGCCATCACCAGCAGCAGTAGCCGGAGGAGGAAGCCGAATGGGATTTCTCGATCCCATATCCAGACCCCCCGTCCTCGCGGGACCTCTCCGTTCCTGCCAACCAACCCGGGGTGCCCCGGTCATTGACCTTAGTAGTTCATCCGAGCCGGACGGTCCATCCGACCGAGGTGGACTTCATGGTGGAGCCCGCCACCGTTAGGCTCGAGGCCATCGTGGGGGCGCCGCGCCCTGATCCGGCGTGGGAGTCGTATCTGACACCCCCTTTTCAAGGGTGTATTGCAGCGCGATTGGCGGGGACGCTCATCTACGAGATGGGGCAGCGTCCCAATGCGGTGTACCACTTCCTGGTCTTCGCGGCGCAGAAGCGGGAGCGGCGGCCTTATACCGAGACGCATGTGGTGATGACGGGTCGAGGGCCCCGATCGGTGCGCAAGCAGGTGGTGCGAGCGGTCGCGGATCTGGCGCCACGAGTCCTCTCTCATGTGCCTGGGGCTTTCCTTTACCCCTCATTCGTCCAACATCATTTCCAGGAGGAAGATGGGTCGACGACTCCTGCGGCAATGGCCACCTTTCTTCCACCTATTCCGCCCCCTCTCAATCCCGACATAGATCACTTCATTTGATCACGGTAGATCACCTTCGTCTACCTATCCCCCGTCCTCTCCTTTTCCTTCTCTTCTTCTTCCTCTTCTTCTCCGGATCTAAAGCTCGCGCGACAATACACGCTGTATATATATATATATATATATATATATATATATATATATATATATATACATATTCGGATCGGGCTAGCTGACGATGAAGGGGCCGCCCGACCGAATGTATACTATGGGAGGAGGCGATGGAGGATGCGGGATGCATCCACGAAGATTAGGAGGATGATCGGGCCAGCTGACGATGAAGAGGCCGCCTGATCATCCAAGATATGATGACGTCAGCAGTCGGGAGACTGCTAATTTTTCGGAACCCCCTGCGTATCACAAATGTGATAAGCTCAGATCCGTACCGCGCGGCTTGCCGTATCCTTGAGGAAAAGCCCCGAAGTACGGACGCAGATAAAAAGGGGTTTTTCCTTCTTTTTGCTCTTGTTTTCTTTTCGAAACGACCTTTTTTATTTTGTTTGGTTAACAACTCCCGCGGGCGAATAGCGGCCGCGGTATGAAAATCAAGAAACGGGTGTGGTTGGGATTTTTTTTTTGAATTTTTGCGCGCGCGTCCAAACTCCGATTTCTTCGCGCGTCTCGCATCCCCGTTTCTTGCTTTGCATCCTCGCGCCATCTTCCCTTCTTGCTGCGCGCATTTTCCCCATGCAGGACTCTTCGTCTTCCCCTACGCCCAGNGCGCCATCTTCCCTTCTTGCTGCGCGCATTTTCCCCATGCAGGACTCTTCGTCTTCCCCTACGCCCAGCTTGATCCTTACCCTGTCTTCCTCCGCAAAGTGATTGGCGGTGTAGTTAGGATGCTCGGATCAATGTGGAAAGCGGGAAACCGCACACCACTTGGATGAACACCCCAATCACGTAGCCATGCAATCCCGCAGGTCGAACCATCTGACTCCCCACCTCTCTCTCCGGTCCTGCTCATCTACACCCTGCGCCGCCCGCACCTCGCGCTGTTAACCCGCCGCCTCCCGCGCTGTAAATTTGCGCAACCCTCTCCTCTCTCTCTCTTTGATCTCGGCTGCAATGCTGCGCGAGCTATGCGCGAGAGTCCGCAGCGCCGAACAGGCTCGACGAGCCCAAGGACGGGTGGAGTGACGATGTGGGGTGGACCCCGCGGTAGTCTCAGGGCGAAGCAGTCGGAGGGACTGAGCAGTAGTGGGGATTGGACGCCGGCCGCGGCAGGGCCTTGTGGCTATGGTGGTCGGTGGTCTTGGGGAATTTTTAAGACCGCGCCTAGGGGCGGAAGTTAATTGAATTTTTTGTGTACGAGAAGGACTCGCTTTTATCTCCATTGCTGCTTTGTCTATATATGTCGTGTGCTTGAAGCCCCGAGTGATGGGAGCTGGTTCTGCGCATGAGTGACGTCGAAGGTCCATGGATGATAAGATGTCCTGTCAAGTGTTGTTGATTGCATGCATGTATGTGTGTATGTACTCGCCCGGGCGGGGATGGGGAAACTGAACTGGGGAACCGTCTGCTTAGGAGTATGAGTGTGTTGATCCGGTTGTTCCCCTCCCCTGCGCGGTCTTTTCTGCGCTCTCGCGCGATCTCGGCGTAATTCACTCTCACTCTCTCTCTCCCTCCTTCCCTTCCTCGATCGCCTTCCTCGGAACTGACAGTCATCGCTTTTAGAGCTTATCGTCCCCGAACCGGTGACGTCAACCGCCTACGTCCGCGCGGACGGTCGACGCCCCCGCCAAGGGGAGAAAGCTTAGCTTTCGTCACCTTCCCCCTACGCACCCCCCTTTTTTTAGAGAGAAAAGTTGCGGCGATTGTTGTATGGATTCCGTGTTGGCTCGGATGACCGGGAACGCGGGATCTTGCCCGTGTTCATCACGTACCTCTGATCATCTCATTTCGCTACCGGCCTTCTTCATCACAGATGACGACAGCGTCTACTGCGATGCGGACGTACGGCGCGCGCTGAGGCGGACGGAGCAAGTGTGTTGGCAAGACCCTCCGTGGGCCTGTGAGATAAGGGGGAACGGGTTTGTGCTAATTGATCGCTTTGATTCCCCGACTCCGATATTGCCTTATACGGGTTTAACGGTGTTGCCCTGGTCGGCCGCTCACGACGCGTGGCGACCACAGTTTGATTGTCGCTGGTGTCGCCAGGGGGACTCCGAGTCGTGTTCGTGGCGAAGGCTGGTCCTGGGTTACGAGGGAGCGACGCGTTTCCCTGAGCTTTCCTGTAGCGTGGGGGCGCTGCCCGCGTAATTTCGAATTCAGATGCCGGCGAGTCCTCCCACCACTTTACCCTCTCGGAAACTTTCGCGCGGACTCTGTGAGTCCGACGCCGAGGCTTGAAGGCCTCGAACCACCCACCTCCACAACAAAGACCCGAGGGGTCATACACTTTGTGAAGTCGATGATGAGGCATGAAGGCTTCGAACCCCCCACCTATCCCCCAAACCCCTGGCGATCGAAGTTTTGTCTTCCGCCGCCATGGCCCCCTCCCCTCGATGCCTTTCTCCGTCCCGATGCATGGCGGCAGTTCATTTTTGTGGAAACCTTTTTGATTTTGTCATTTCGGAGTGATTCGACCCCCACATAACTCCGCGGCGGCAGTTCGACTCCGAGAAAAACCTCGGCCACAAAACGAGAGCCTCTCATTCCGTCCGAGAGACTCAACCCTTACGACAAAAAATCCTCGGCCACGCCCCTCCTAGAACTCTGATCGGCGACCCCGTACAGGAAGCTGCAAGGGGGCGTAAAGTTGCGTATCACAAGCTACCCTGCACCTCAAGGGGAAGCATCCATAGGTTAATCTTCCAGCTGGGATATTTAAAGGACTCACAACTGTTACATTGGACAACATGGACCAATGGTGAAGTCCGGAGGTGGATTCGGACCTTCGGCGGGTCTGTGCTCGTGCCTATTGAAAGGAATCGGGGGGATACTATAGTCATCTTCGTGATTATCTATTCGCATGCCCTCACCAAGGTTTTCATGTGGAATACAAATTATGAATTTATGAGGTTTCAAGAGGCTTGGAATTGAAACAAAATAAACTCGCACAATGCAGGAGACCGTTCGTTGGAGAAAGAATGCAAGACCTTGGGCCATAGAAGCTAGACTGACGTCTGGGTTCGGCTCATGTAATCCCAAGGCACAAGGATCTACACATGTGGAGGCCGATCGCACCTCTATCTGCTGATCTGACAGTTGTGGGGCAACGAAGGGTTGTCCATGCACTTCACCACCTACTGATGCGCGTGCTGAAAAACATTTCCTTCTTCCTTAACTCGATAGCGATTTGGGTGAGCGCCTGATGACCACATCACACAAATTGCAAACAGTTGGATGTGTAAAGGTCGTGGGTAGATTCTATGACATTAAATGGTTACTAGCTTAGCGCCCGCGGTGCGGGCGGTGCGGGCTACGCCCGCATAAAAAAACATGGCAAAGATCAGTCAAAGTACTCAAACAGACTCAAATGCACATATAGAGCACAACAAACTCAACATGTACTTAAAGCAGGCTCAGAGTAACTCAAACAATCTGGCAACAAAAACAGAGTTCAAACAATCTCAGAAAAGTGTTTCGAGTCGAACTCAAGGACAGACTCAAGATAGACTAACACATACCCAAAAAAAAAGAGAAAAAAAAATCAGAGAGAGAGAGAGAGAGAGAGAGAGAGGTGAAGTGCACGGCATTATTGGCATTGATCGCTGTTCTTTGAGGGGATATGCTCCACAGGTATAGAGGACTTTGAGTCTTAGGCTCTTAGCACTAATTCCGGTCTTGGATGCAGCTGTGGTGCGAAAAAACAAAAAACCTGCAGTGGAAAGGGTAATGTTGGAAGAACGCATAAACAGATGTGGACACAGATTTTTCCCCACTTCTTCATGCATCTACATGAAGGATTGGATCTCTCTCTCTCTCTCTCTCTCTCTCTCTCTCTCTCTCTCTCTCTCTCTCTCTCTCTCTCTCTCTCTCTGTGTGTGTGTCACACACACATACACACACACAAAAGAAAAAAAAGGAAAAAAAAATGCACAAACATAAGGCCTCGCTGCACTACTGTCCACATGCACAAAAGACAAAGGAATGGCAATGTATCTTTCCATGTTCTAGTGGAGGATTAGGTCTCATTTTGCGCATTTGGAGAGTAGCGCAGCGCGGCCCATACGCACGCACGCACA
>BFEA01000136.1:573857-589939 GCA_003427395.1 Chara braunii
TCTCTCTCTCTCTCTCTCTCTCTCTCTCTCTCTCTCTCTCTCTCTCATCGATGGAATATTAGCCTCTGCACCTCACCTGAAGCCAGACGAAGGCTTTGCAGGCGGGGGAGGGAATTTCTTCAGCGGCACGAAAGACCACATCTCCTTGTCCAAGTCATCCCAGAACGATGCGGGATAGGACAAAATTTCATTTGTCATCTGCAGTCGTACCATCTCACTCTCCAAATCGTGTAGGCGGACACCCATCTTCTCGCACGTTTGGCACCTGGCTCCCTGTGCAGTAGGCCAGGACCCAGAAACAATGGATGTGTCAACCACTGCTGCTTTACCCTTATCTTCCACCAAAAGATTGTGCATGTTGAAGCACAAGGCATGGTCTCCATCACTCACTCCTCCGACTCCTCCCCCCCCACTAGTCACTTCTTCGACGAATCTCCACGCCGTGTGTGCTTGGTCCCTGGCGACATGCAAATCAGATTTCGCATCCTCCAACGACCTCAGAGCGTCATCTCTCTCACGCATGGCATCATCCCTCTCATGCATGGCCGCATCCCTCTGCCGAACCGCCTCCCGCTTCGCTGATGATGAGTTATCTTGCAACATTTGGCTATCCTCCCACATCCTCCTCCACCTCCGCAACTCAGGGCTCATTCGCATGTGTTGGACAACGAGTTGGTCACAACATTGCATCAGCGTCGATTGTGAAGCTTGAATGTAGCGGACCTCTGGTTGGCCTGTGAGACCAGCCCCTTGACCTGTTCTCACAGGTCTGTGTTGTATTCGGTGTAGTCCAGTCCAGGCCGGTATCTCTGTCGGTACCAGCCAGTCCAGTCCAGTCCAGTCAGTCCGCTGGGGTATACCCCAGCCAGAGTTTGTACTTGGGATCATTCTACATTCGCACAGTTTGGAGTACGTGCATTGGAGTCTGTGTGGGAGCTGCGCTGTGCCATCTTGCTCCACCCTCATCCTCCATCTCCATCTCTATCCCAGGTGGAGCACCTCACCCGGTGGGTCCGCCACATTGAAGGCGGTTCACAACCGAGCTCGCCCATCTGCGTGCGTGGATGTTGGCCTGTAAAACGTCTGTCTCGCACACCTCTCGCCGCTCTGCATTCGCACTGTAATGCTATCACCCCTCGCCACAAAGAATTTGTGCAGGAACTCAACCTCTCTCTCCATCTTCTCCAAATCTTGAGCCAACGCATGCCTCTCCGTCACGTAGACTATACGACCATTGTTCGTCGCCATCGATGGCCCTATAGCGACCGCTGTCCACCCTCAAGGACTATTCACCCGTGGAAGTCGCTTCGTTCTGCCGACAAATG
The DNA here is from genome assembly GCA_003427395.1 of Chara braunii. Taxonomy (NCBI): domain Eukaryota; kingdom Viridiplantae; phylum Streptophyta; class Charophyceae; order Charales; family Characeae; genus Chara; species Chara braunii. Next base: position 575,183 of record BFEA01000136.1, read on the forward strand.
ATGGTGTTCGTGAAACGATCTTCAATCCCGTCTCAGCTCATAAAGGCGAACAACCTCGACCAGTGCCGGACCTGTGAACGTGACCGACACCGGTCACTTGAACGTGATTGGCCGTTCATTTGGTGTTTTTTTTTTGAACGGCCGTTCACAGTTAACGGGCCGACCACGAAAGAGTGGTGTTTCTTTTTCGTTTTTTTGGGGGGCCTCACTCAGCTACAGTCGCCTCAAGCCCCACAGCGTGATGACATTGAAAAAAAAAAAAAATCGAAATAACCTACAAAATAACAAACGAAAATCCTTATTTTGGCTGGTTGCATTTTTTTTTTCTCGTTTTTAATTAAAAAAATATTATTCGTGAAAAAGTCAGAAAAACAAAATTTGAAACATTTATGGGGAGTTACCCTCCGATGTCCCCCACCCTCCTATAAAAAAAAAACAACCCCCCTCCCAGCCAAAAAAAAGAAAAAAACACCCTTCCCGCTCAACGTGAACTCTGCAAACGAGTGCCGATGGGCCCTCGTTCACAGACCCCGTGAATGGTTACCGGTGGTATGGCATTGACCTGGACACACAACGCATCTCTCATGGCCTGACCGCGGTCTTTGCCGAACATGGATTCAAATGGGCTACCGTCGCCTCGCCGGTCAACAATAAATGGTGGGAATTCTGGGAAAGACGCATCTGACACCTCTCCCTCCTCACAAGGCAGGTCGCCCCACTCCTGCAGTAGATTGTGCAATACACAACAGGCGTGGAGCGAGGCCCTCTCTTGCGATGTCAGCCACATGAGGTCGGTAAAAGAACTGAAACCGCATCTTAAAAACGCCAAAAAACGCTCTACCACGGATCGAAGTCCTTTGTGGAGCGAATCGAATAGCTGCATAGCCGCGGTGACGTTGCCTTGCCCGCCGTACGGCACAACCATCCATGGGAGACTGGGATAACCCTGGTCGCCCACCAAGTACCCGCCAGGCACACCAGGGATGACACTTCGCTCGCCGTGGAACGAGTCGTCATCTTCATCCAAAAACAGCGTTCCCTTCAATGCTTTGTGATACAAGGGGTTGTTCTTCAGTGCGCGTCCATCGCTTGTGGTCCCGGGAAACCCGTGGGCGAAGTCCAAAATCTTCAGGGCATGGTCGACAACCAGCTGCTCGACAATGGAGAATCAATTATTCATGCCGGAACACCATTAACAATGATTTTGTCAAAACTGACATTCTTTATTTTTCGTACGAAATTGAAAGTCCAAACTGCAGCCAAACTTCGATGAAATTTTGGATAGCCGCTCGATGTATCTGGACTCAGCCAGAGTCCAGATGCATCCAAGGGGGTACGACGTTTTCAGAAGGCCGTACCCTCCTGGATGTATCTGGCCTTTGCCCGAGTGTAGAAACATTGAGGGGGTAGGGCGTTTTCAGAACGCCCTACCCAAAATTTCATCAATTTTGGCTGCAGTTTGGATTTCAATTTAGTACAAAAAATAAAAAATGTTTATTTTGCCGAAATCGTTGTTCATTCATCCCCATCTCTTGTCCGCGGCTTATCCACGTACACGTGTACAATCAATGCATCCCCAACAATTTGGGAAACCCAATGCATCGAACTTCTGCATGCGAGCATGATGTTGTGCATGCCCCCCGAAGCCCACCGCATTAGGGTAACGTTGAATTATGGTCTCCGCAATCTCAAGGCAGACGCGCAGACCGCTCGTCTTCCCAATGCCATAATCTTAACAACTGTGCAAATGATGATCACCGTGGGCCCACCTGTGGATAGCATATGCCAACTTCTTTGCCAGTGGCAAAGGCTAACGAAACCTTGTCACCTGATTGTCCAGCAGTGGACCGACCTTCCGCAACAGCCGGTCAAATGTGGAGCGGCGCATCCGGAGAAGACTGATGTAATGGTCGTTCTCCACGTCGTCTTTAGGAAGTAGGTCCTTCCAAAGGCCACCACTCTGTCACATCACCCACCACCTTGGCAGAGCTTGCGGGAGGAGATTAAGTATGTCGACAATGGCAGGCCACAACCACATGCGGTTGTGACGCGCCAACTCCCGGACCTGCGCCATCTTCCATCCCCCCCCCCCCGCCCTCTCCTTTTTTCTTGTGATCTTTTGCAACTAGAGCGAAGAGGCCCCTTTTTGTGTTTTCATGGATCGATACGCATTATTCGAGACCTTCCCCCTGTCATTTTGATCTGTTTTTTGAATTCTACATTTTTCGCAATTCGGGAAATACATAGGAATTGCGCGTGCCTTAGCGAGCGCGCTGGGGATTTGGCTCGACAGTTGGGAATTCAGGAATAAGCGGGACCCGACGTAAATGTTCTCGACTTCGTTTCAGAAAACTCTAGGAATTCTTGTCTGAATTTGAATAGGTGTAGGACTTTTTCCCTCGTTCACTCTATGCGCGAAACTAGTGTTTTTCAATTTTGAATTAGCGTAGGATTTTGAATGAGCTGTAACTGTTTCGGTGCCCTTTTTGCTTTCGTGTCGGTGCCATGCATACAAGCTCTTCTACCTCTCCCTCTGTTTCCCTCGCCACTTTCGACATTCTCTTCTTCGCGCTCACGCTCCTTCTCTCTCTGTAACCGTTTTTTTCCATCTCTGTTTTGCCTCACGTGCCTTTTTCTCTTTCTTGATCATTTGAATCTTGGTTTCGTGTCGTGCTATCCTTCACGCCCTTCTTCTTCCCGCTCTAATCATTGCGTCGGAATACCCTGTCGATTTCCTCCTCCTCCAGACGCGTCGTGTAAGAAGGAAATTCCTGTTATGCGATGATTCTGATTGGCTACAACGGGGATCTGAGAGAGAAGGTTAACAACAGTCATATTTTTCATCACCACTTCAAGACACCCTTCACCACTTCAAGATGCAGCCTGCCTAAACAGGTGGTTTTCAGGGTCTTCAGACCTTTCACCACTTCAGGACTATTCAAAATTTTCAGACTGCCCAAAACTCTCACTTCACCACTTCAGGATGCAACCTGCCTAAATAGGTGGTTTTCAGGGTCTTCGGACCTTTCACCACTTTAGGACCATTGGGGATTTTCAGACTGCCCAAAACTCTCACTTCATAATTTTCATTCTTGAATTTTCAGCTACCCATTAACCGCTTGTGGGATCCGAAGCATCGACATGACTTTCGTCGGGCGATTATCCCCGAACCTTTCCCTACCTCTCCATACCTCAGTCCTAATCCTTCCTAGCATCTACCTTCTTTTCTGCAACTATAAATTCTGCAAGCGCTCTCGAAAATCTCTCTCTCAACTCATCAGCCAACTTCCAGGAAGCAGTGGCTAAGATGGTACGTGTGAAGGTGCAAGTCGAAAAGTCGTGAAGGGCTGACTGTAATCTTGTCGGTCGTGCGCTGGATCACCCGACGGACTGTGGGATCCAGGCAAGACCATGCAGAGACTAAGTCGGCGGGGTGACGATCGCTATGGTGGGAGTAGCACATGACGGTCGGGATCGTCAGTGTCAGTGTGAGGTTCGAATCGAAGGTTGAGTGGATGTATGGCTTGGGGCCATAGTGGAATTTTATGGTGGATGCGCCTCTTTTGTCTCAAAATATAAGTATTCAAGAGTGAGTTCCGTTCACCCGGCATTTGGGCCGAAATTTCTCGTCAAGATCGCCCGACTTTCTTGTGTAATTATCTTCTGTTTTTTTTTTTTCCCTCCTTTGATCTACGCCTCTTCTCCCCCACACCTTCCTTCTGCTTCGTTTGTGCTATAATAGATGGGTTATGCTGATTTCTCTCCTCTCACTTGATATGCGCATGAAGTGGATTGTGCCTGAGAACCTGTGTCAGCATGACAGGGATGCTGATTGATTGATTAGATGAACGCGGGGTTGGACTGAGTAGTGTGTCGAATGAATGATGCATGATTAATCGTGCGCTTTGTCCTTGTTGCCATGTGGACTGACAACCCCAATTCGTCTGGGCACCGACTTCTCGTGCCCCCGCCGCGCCCCTTTCCGTACAACGAGGAAAGGACACGTGTGTGCGAGCAACAGAAAATTTATAATCTGAAATCATACTTGAAAGAACTTTCAGTGGTACATCAAATATTTCATGCATACTATCATATTACTACGATTTTTGGTTTTATTTTGAGTGTTAGGCTGACTTCCACTCCAACAATGACAATACTTGTTCCTTGGAAGAGGTCGCCATCTTTCAAAATTTAGAACACTTTTGTTTATTTGTGAGGCTGGTTTGGACTCTTTTTTTTTTTTTTTTTTTTTTTTTTCCGGGTCGGCTCAACACTTTGCCCGCTCGAGGTCTGTTACCTCCCCTGCCCCAGACCAGCAAAGTCTTTGCCCGCCTACGGATGAAGGTTATCCTGGTGCTGGGTGCGGCGGGCAATGTGCCGCAAGTATCCTAACGGCATTCTGGCAGAGGCGGGCGGCCCTACCCTTGGAAAATGGGGCGTTAGGCATCCATCCCGTTTTCCGCTTCGAAGGCAGCTAGGTCCGCCTTGCCCATGCTAGCATCCTAATGGCATTCTAGCAGAGGGGGGTGGGGCCTACCCCTTGGAAAATGGCAGGTTAGGCATCTAGCCTGTTTTCCGCGTCGCGAGCAGCTAGGTCTGCCTTGCCCATGCTACCAACGTTTGCCATATGTCGTGGCTATGCTACTGACGTTTGCCTGTCTTGCCCATGACCCTGCAGACGTCCTGCACTTGGCTGCCCACGATTGCTCGCTGCCCTTGGCCTTACGTGCTCACACATCAGCATGCCCCCCCCTACACGGTCATGGTCGTGGCATGTGACACCAACCTGAACGTGGGAAGAAGGTAAGTTGTCCATCGGTTCTCCTGCATCATTCCACATTTCTTTCTTTTCTTTTCTTCTACTCCTCTTTGTCTAGTCGAATTCTCCTCCCCCTTTCCTTTCTTTCCCTCCTTACTCTTCCTCCTTTGTGCCCATCTTGTGTGTCTTTGCCTTGCCTGCTTGTCGTCCTTTATTGCTTTGTTGTAATAAGCACAAACCAATGTTAAGTATTGCTCCCCATGAATAGAGTGGAGCATTTGTCCCCAAAAAAAATAAAAAAATGTAAGTATACATGGAGAGAGAGAGGAGGAGGGAGCATGCGAGCGAGGTAGGTGGTTCCAACAATGACATGTACCGTGTTTTTTTGTTCGTTGGTTTCTTCTTGTCATTTTTCGGCATCGCCATCATCTTGTTCATCCTTTTCAGGGGTAGACMCACCCMCCCACCCACCCCCCCMCCCACCCACCCACACACACACACACCCACCCACACACACACACACACACAGACACATAGAGAGAGAGAGAGAGAGAGAGAGAGAGAGAGAGAGAGAGAGAGAAACGTGGCCCCTGTGTCGGATTGGAAAGGTAGCTTGAACACAGTGCAGCGTGGCGTGTTGTTGCGCCCCACTGATTTTTCCGTTCATTCGTTTTCCAGTTTTTTCTTCTTGCTGGTCATCGTGGTTATTGTATTCATCTTTGTTTTTTATGTGTATGTGCATGTGTTTGCTTGTGCGTGTGTGTGTGTGTGTGTTATGTACCCCATTGAACTTCAATCCACAACGAATTCACTCATACACGCATGCAATTCCAGATTAGACTCGGAGGAGGCAAATCCACACAAAATGGGAGAGTAGATATGCACAGCAGAAGCTCAAAACAATCAATCCAGAGTAATTGTTCCAAGAATCACAACCGCGTTTACAACAACCCCGAAAAACCAATAACAAGTGGTCAACGAAGTATGCAGGAGTCTTCTTCTTCCTCCTCGCCACCTCGTACCCCTGGCTATGGCGGCCGTAGCAGCAGTAACCCCACAGCTGTCGCAACGTGCCAATCTGCACCAGCAACCCTAATGATAAAGGCGCCAGCTCAGTACCCGCACGGAAATGCAGCGCTGTACGCCCCGATGAAGAAGGAGACAATTGATCCAGTACTTCGAAGAAGACGAAGTTCCTCGAGAGGAGGAACAACAGATATGGCTGCCAAGTGGAAGATGGCAGCACCCAAACCCAACAACACAGCCCTGTGGAAGCTCTCGTGCAGAGCTGCAAAATAGCAGCAGTGCGGTCTTTTCACGTTTTTGTTGGCTGGGGAAACTCTGGAAACTTAGCCCGTCCGTTGGAGTACTTCTGCTCTACGTTGGGCGAGTTCATCTTCTTTCTCGAAGCCCAGCCTAACTCTGGTTGGGAAACGAAGTTGACGATCGCGCGGCTGCTATTTCGCAGCTCTGCATGAGAGCTTCCACAGGACTGTGTTGTTGGGTTTGGGCGCTGCCATTTTCCACTTGGCAGCCAATTCTGCTGTTCCTCCTCACGAGGAACTTCATTTTCTTTGAAGTGCTGGTCCAGGATCAGTTGTCTCCTTCTTCATCAGGACTTCCAGCGCTGCATTTTCGTGCGGGTGCTGAGCTGGCGCCGTTATCATTAGGGTTGCTGGTTCAGATTGGCACGTTGTGACAGCTATGGGGTTACTGCTGCTACGGCAGCCATAGCCAGGGGTATGAGGTGGAGAGGAGGAAGAAGAAGACTCCTGCATACTTCATTGACCACTTGTTATTAGTTGTTCGGGGTTGTTGTAAACGTGTTTGTGATTCTTGGAACAAGTACTCTGAATTGATTGGACGAGGACGGGGGATTTCAGAATTGAAATTCGTTTTTCAATTCTCTGTGAATTTTGAGCATCCGCTGTGCATATCTTCTCTCCGGTTTTGTGTGGATTTGCCTCCTTCGAGTCACTCTACAACTGCATGCGTGTATGGCAACTTGTGAATTTGTTGTGGATTAAAGTTCAATCGGGTATATAATGTGTGTGTGTGTGTGTGTGTGTGTGTGTGTGTGTGAGAGAGAGAGAGAGAGAGGGAAGGGGGGGCGCTGTTGTTCCCCACTGCTGTTCAAGTTTCTGTTTCGTTCGTTTTTCTTCTTGTTCGTCTTCTTGGTCGGTTGTATTTGTGGGGGATGGGTGGGGGTTCGTTTTTCTTTTTCTTCATCTTCTCGGTCGGTTTGACTCGGTTGTATTTGTGGGGCAGAGGGGGGGAGGGAGGGGGGCACAGAGAGAGAGAGAGAGAGAGAGAGAGAGAGAGAGAGAGAGAGAGAGATCAAATGTGACCCCGTCATTCCTGTGTGGGACTGAAAAGATAGCTTCAGTACAGTGGCGCCCACTGATTTTTCTGTCCGTTCATTTTTCCGTTTTTTCTACTTGCTCGTCATCTTGGTTATTGTATTCCCCGTTTTTGTTTTTCTGGTAGAGAGAGAGAGAGAGAGATCAAACGTGACCCCGTCATTCCTGTGTGGGACTGAGAAGATAGCTCGAGTACAGTGGCGCCCACTGATTTTCGGTCCGTTCATTTTTCCGTTTTTACTACTTGCTCGTCAGCTTGGTTATTGTATTCCCTTTTTTTTTTTTTTTTTTTTTTTTTTTTTTTTGTGTGTGTGTGTGTGTGCGTGAGAGAGAGAGAGAGAGAGAGAGAGAGAGAGAGAGAGAGAGTTCTCAGGAGAAACCAGCGGCCGCACTGCTCTTCGTGCTGGAAGATCATACAAAGTACAATCAGATACCAGACAATTCCTTCAAGATACAACTGAAAAACAACAGATAATTCGATTAAGCACTTGCAGGCGATCTCGGACGAGCTGTGGGCGCACACCACAGACTCATCAGGGAGAACAGAAGCATCCTGAACATGCAACCCAGCTTGCTGAGAGGGTTAAGGCCATCCCTCTCTTCCCTTAAATACTAAAACTCAGTGCTCTAACCTACAAGCACCTCCACGAATAGATTGGAGCTCTTTGTCCCCCCCCCAAGAAAAAAAAAAAAAAAAAAAAACTACGAGCACACTGCCTATCTCAATCACTCGCCACAGCAGGGACCGTCATCCCACCACCTCACCCTCATTTTTTCTTTTTTCTTTTTCTTTTTCCTTTCCTTTTTCCCGCTGCCCAGCTTCGACATAGCCTCCGATTAGAACTTCCCTGCTCCCTTCTGCAGCACACCATTTTTTCGTGATTACAGTCCACCCCGATCCTCCCGACATTAGTATCACCCATGGCGCACCAAACTCAGCCTTCCGTTCTCCTTGGAATCATACACGTACCCACAAAACACCATACAAAACAGTCTTACCTTATTAGTATACACTCCACCCAAATCCAAACTCCCGCTTTCCAAAAACTTGGGGTCGTCCTCCTACAGTCCGTCCCTGTTACCCGATCGACACCATTTCCCGGTGATCACCTCACCCGCCATAGCCAAGTATAGGCACTGTCATGTCTCCCGTGGCACAAGCCGACTGAACCGGCAGACTCTCGAGGATTGTATCTGCCTCTCTCGTAGCGGCTGTAGAAGAGGCGGCTTATACCCTTTCGGAGCAGGTACGTGCCTGACCCATACTACGGTCTTCCACTGGTTCGAAAAACAAACCGGTACCAAAACCCTTTTTTTTCAATTTCTAACTTCCTCATTTCAAAAAAGACCTGTGATAATACGTCCATTCACAAGGGCAAAATTCTTACCTATAGAGCCGAAGAGCCGTCATGCGACGAAGATTAAAAGAGAGAAAGAAAAAAAGGGACCAGAGCCTAGCAAAATTCACTAAAAAAACCTTGCCTGTACTAAGTATTTTTGCAGGCCGGGTTAGATTCTGAGGAGCGAAGCCCCCCAGTTACCACCGGCCACTCTAACAAATCTTGCTAGAGAACCGAGAGAGACCTCCGGGGGATAACCCCGGAGGTTCGATTCCATGACCAAAGCAGAGATGGCAGCTAACGCGTCTTCCTCATTAGTAGCAAGCCTACTAATCCTTAGCATACTAGCGGTTAATACCACCCTCTTCATCTTCTTGAAAGAAAACGAAGTGAAGTCTTGCATAGATTAAATCTTCACCTTTCATTTGTGTAATAGAGACGTCTGGTTCCTGGTCTTGGGGATAATCTTTACGCTGATCAGGCATATGCCAATCTGAACAACAGTCCCCAGAAATTCGAACGTATTCGAGTCTTTGTCCTTCCGTACCAATTTGAGATTGCTATCATAGCAATCTTCAAACTTCACCATGATCGACCTCGCCTTAGTACCTGGGTACCGCATTTGACAAAAGCATGGGACAAGTCATATGCTACCATTGTCCTAATAACACGAAAACTCAGAGTGACGAATCCACACTCAACATTCAGTTCCCTTGTCATCTTGCATTCCTTCCCCCTCCAGCTCACTTTTACTGCTTTCGTCCCCCTGGCCCGATGGATACTTATGATCCAGTTAACCGCTTCAAGCACACTATCGTGTGTAACCTTTGGGAACATGTCCTTAATATCGAAACTCCGTGCCAACACAGCGTCACACCTTTTCTTTAGGTATCTCTGGTCGAAATGGGTTCTCTTCCCATAGCAGCATGTACTGTATTGCTCTTCCCACTCTTGAGCTTGCCAATCTAGCAGGATCATTCGTAGTTGGTGATATAGGTCTCCATCCACTCAAGTCTTTGTCTTTTGGAAGAATATAGGCAGTACCAATCGTACCGTCCTTTCCCCACTCCGCCACCTTCTGCAGTCCATCTCGTCTGTAGTCATCCTTAGTCATCCTCAGTATCTCCACATCCGATTCAGACTGTGGCACAAAACTACCATTCCATCGGAACGTCAAGTGATAGGAGTGAAAATACAAGATTGGGCAAACTATCAGAGTGCCACCCGGATTTCTATCAATCGGTACAGCAACCAGATTACGAAAAGGAGCAAACCATCTGTCCACTTGGTCCTCCAACATCCCTGACACCCGACAACCTGATTTTCTAAACGCACTTGCCACCAGCGTCTTGTCAATGCGCACACTTCTTCCTCTAGCCCAAGGCTTGATAGCCTCTAATATACATTTTTCTATCCCTTCCGGAAAGTACCCTTTCCCTTTCGTAATATTTTTCGAATTGCATAGAAACTTTGGAACATTTTCCACTTCATTCAACCTGGTCATGACATGCCTCTGGACACGTGGTAGGTCAATGGATAAGCAAGTACACGACGCCTCATCCTTCTTCACCCAAGATCGATGATTGTGTATCAGATCACCAACGGTCCTTCCCTTCATCATGACTATCCTAACCCTTCCTCCCACATAGCTACTTATAGCCCTGTCAGGAATAAGCAAATGCAGTGACTCAATCGTAATCAACCGTACGTTGCTTGTTCTCAAGCACGGTGAGAACGGAATCTTCACGAAAGGCCTCTTCCTAATGTCAACTTCAAACCTCCTTCTAATTACTTTGGCTAATCTCAACTTTAATGAGGTCCGCGTCTTTTTTTGAGAGAACAGGCCAGCGGTCCTGTATAAAGCCATCATCTTTGCAGAGGAGAAAATTTATACACGCTCCTTATGAGGTAAGGGCGGGACAACATTTCCCTCAAAAAAAGATTTCGCTGGATAACGTTTGATGACACGAACTTCACTTTCACTATCTGAAAAGAACCCCCTTTTTCCAAAATTGCCCTCATTTCTCTCATCCTCAGCCTCTTCCCGCAATATTCGATCATCGATTCTCCCATCTTCGAATGGACGGCCAACCATCCATCAGACAACAACTTTCCTCCTGAAGACGACACTTGTCCCTTACCGTCTCCCTTCTCCATGATCTTCAAGGTTGCAATGAGCGAAGATGTCCGAGTTTCCTTATATGTAAAACATATCACGGATCCTTGAGCGCTCATCTTATTTCTCTTCCCTCTCTCCCTCTTCCCTTCTCTTCTTCTCTTTTTCCCACCACTTGGCCCCTTGCCGATGCTATTCAATGCGGGAGAAAAACATTTTATCAGCATCATCTATATATTCACCAGATCTTCTACTCCCACTACCACCGACACAACCAGATAACGTTCCCAGCCAAGCTTTTTCAACCACACGTGCAATTTTCTAGCGTTACCAAAATTCCTAGGAATCGCACATCTGACGTGCTCTGCCCACCTCGTAATGACCCTCCTGACTGTGCACCCAATGTATATATGTTTACACCATGGACTTACAACAATATAAACACCAGAGTCCCTCGTATCCACCCTTTCAGATGCATCGTCATTAATCACACCCAACCACTTTTTCATCTATGGGAAGGAACCTCTCAACGCCAATAGCAGGAACAATCTCGTCACGTGGGTTTCGAACTCGTGATGTACCAACTTCCCTTGCTCCCCCATCTTCTCTCTCCGGAGTAGCATGCATTTGTTCAACTCGTCCATATTCAACAAGATCATATAAAGATTTGCGAGCTTCACTTCTCGTTTAACGGGGAGATGTCCTCCTTCCTCTCGACAAAGCCTTCATATGCTAACTTCGTCCTGCACCTTACTAATTCGCAGATGACTTCATCTCTCTTCGACCACTTAATCCCCTCTTTGCTGCAAATCTTTCGAATCTCTGGCACTTTCTTTGCTGACATCCTCTTGTGCACTTCTAAGGCGTACTCGATCATTCCCTCGTTCGAGCAAGATGCCGATAGGCCCTTCCTAGGCGTCTTCAAACATTCGTCATCTGGGTCTTGATTAGCCTCCACCGTCTTTTCACGTGGTCTCTTCACAACTCTAGTTGATCTTTCTTCCTCTTCCTCGACCGGAGCCTTCACCTTCCCTGCTTTCTTCCTTCTCTCGATAGCGTCCACGAGCTTCCCCGCTTCTTCTCTTACCTCCTCACTCTCATCTTCTGATTCGCCAATATAACTTCGGATCTCTCGAAGCATCCTAGCCTTCGACGTGGGAGACTTCTTCCTTACAGTTGCCGGAGTTGCCGTTATAGCATAGTTCGTACGATTTTGCTGAGCCAACAATCGCGCGATCGTTGCCTCCAACCTTGCCTCCCTCGCTTCGGCGTTGAGTATCCGTTCGGATTCTCTCCTCTGATCTTCCTCCAGTCTTCTCTTCTCCATTTCCTCCTTGGCCTTCCTCTCGCATTCCTCTTTCTCTCTCTGAACCGCTCTTTTATAAAAATCCCTCATCTTCGCGGTATCATTATCGATAGGAGGTTGAGAGGAAAGTCTCGCTGAGGTTTGCCAACAGTTCATGGAGTAGTGCCCTGCTTTGCCACATATGTAACGCGTAACTGTTCCGTAACCATTTCCTCCAATGGCTACCCCATTGGGCGTCGAATTAGCAAACGACACTTGCTGCATGTTCGAGAAGTGGGATGGATTAGCCATCAGTTTCTAGCCTTCTCCTAAATACCCTGGCTCTCCGATTTCTACTGTCCCTAAGTATACACCCAACACTATACACTCTCCCCATCACTCTATCTAGTTGAGTAATTAACTCTGTTTTCGTATCTGTGTCCCCGTCGTGGAGTGCCACGTGTATGATCGGTACTAAAACGTCCACCTCTCTTTCCAGATCTGCCCAAAGTTTTTCTAACTCCACTTCTCTAATCTGTCTCGTGTTCATACCTTCTCACTATTCGGTTTTTCAGTAATCCGAGCACTTGACAGTGACAGTCACTTTTACCTCGAAATACAAAGATCTACAATTCTTCCAACTCAACAATAACTCCTTGGAAATCACAAGACCTACACCAAGAATAAATAAGTAGTTTCTGCACCTCCGTGTTCCCATAATCAGCTTTTTCCGAGCTCAGCGTATCCGAAGACGCGCACTACTCAATTAATAAGCTGCTATTAAAGGATAAGCATTGACTACGACAATGAACTTTCAACAGGGTTCGTATGAGCGTACGCCCATTTGCGAAGTCACCCACGCAAGCGAGATGCTCCTACCACCGCTCACAACCATCGAATCAATCTGAGGAATCGAAAAATACCGGTCGTGATGACAAACAAGAAACGGGACGTATCCATACAACCGCCAACGAGGGGTTGTTTTGTGGAGTTCGGCCTGAGGCGGTCGGATTATTTTTTTTATCTCGCGACATTGGATGTATCAAATGAAGATTTGGTTTCTTTTAATTATTATTTTAGATTGGACATATCGTTCTATCGACTACAGTCGATTCCTTTCGATGTAACTATGTATGATTGTTATAACTTTTTTTTTTATTGTATGTTAAAGGGACTAGGATTAATGTTGGGTTTCACACTTGGTTGAGACAGTCCTAGTCGACCGACGTCCGCTCCGCACCTAGGAGATCAGTGTCCTAGGAGCGGATGACGTTGGGTTCGCCTAGCGTTAACCAAGCGTATCTATACAACGGCAAACGAGCAAACGCCCTCGGCTGACCTACCTCTGCAATTGCATCTAAAAGCTTTCGCACCTGGGTTAGTAGCTCGGTAGGGATACGCCCCTAAGGGTGGTGACAGCCCCTTAGGGAAGGAAAGCTTATGCCCCGCGGGAACCTATCCTGTCGTAGGGGACCGTGGGATGTACAGCTGGCGCACCCGGCTAGAGCGACGAAGGGACGACGCGACCACGACTGTCTCAGCGGCTCGTGGGATGTGTTGCGCCATTCCTAAGTTGTCTCTCGTTTTGTTTTGTTTTACTCCTGCGTGACATGGCCGGGAGGGCTTTCGCCTTTGCGAAAAAGGCGGGAGCCGATGCGCTCGACAGGTGGCGCCGTTACCGGGGACAGCATCAACCCAAAGTCACTCTAAAATGGTTGTCGGCGCTGCGCAAAAAAGGGCAAAGTCTCCCCTGCACCACTTGTCGATGACTACCGCCAACGTGCAAAACGGGCAGAACCTTCCCTGCACTGCAACAAAAACAGTTGCTGCGAGCCGCGCTATGCAGGCAGCACCTTCCTTGCACTTCACCAAATGAAGTGGTGGCTATGGCAGCCTCCACTCCCCTGGTCATTTCAGTCCACCACTCTCCATTTCAGCACCTGCATCGGCAACACCGCCCCTCTCTAGCAACACCGCAGCAGCCAGCCAGCATTCACACAAGTGAATGCCCCAGCAGCACTGCCACAATTGTGAGGCTGCTGGGTGGAGTGCTGGCTTTTATAGCCAGCCGAAGGCATGTGTGCAGCTGCCTTGCCCACATCAAAAAAACGTAGTTGTTCTGAGCCCTTGATCCGGACCTACGATCAAGTGTCAGAATCCTTGATGTTCCCCTAGGGGGACCAGGGTCTTCAATTCCTAGAAGTATTTGGCCATTTTCCTGGGCCACATATTTCTAGAAATGTCTGTACCCGGCCATTCCCTGCAGCCTGTTCAAAAACGAACAGGTGCAGTCACCTGAGCCCCTAGAAACTTCTAGGGGTCACACCTGTTCCACGGCCACGATCAAATTTGCGGCCGCTTTCCCTTTTCCTTCCTTTTCTCTTCTTTTTTTCTACCCCCTGCATCTACTCTAAGCCCGCGGCCACATACGTGGCTGTTGCTTCTTCTCCTTCGTTTCATTGGGCAGGGGGCAGCTTGTTTTTTACAAAACGAGCAGCCTCCCCCACACAGTCATTTCCCTCGATTGAACTAGAGTCAAGTCCGAAGGGGCTCCTCCCCCTTGCTGCAACAGGTGCCCGCACCCGGCCGCAGAAAGTGCCAGGTTCGGGCGTTGTTGAGTGTTGCAACCTGTTCCTGAAGTCGAACGCGCGCAACCACGACAACACCAGGAAACAAAAACAAAAACAAAATAAGAAAAAAGAAGAACAAAAAGAAAAAAAGGAAAAAGGAAACTTACATGTTTGTGGTCACGTCGCAGCAACCGCCAGGCGAGACGCTCCACCTGTTAACGTCGCCAGGTAAGGTCCTCTCTCTCTCTCTCTCTCTCTCTCTCTCTCTCTCTCTCTCTCTCTCTCTCTCTCTCTCTCTCTCTCTCTCTGTGTGTGTGTGTGTGTGTG
>BFEA01000136.1:614841-627248 GCA_003427395.1 Chara braunii
GAGAGAGAGAGAGAGAGAGAGAGAGAGAGAGAGAGAGAGAGAGAGAGAGAGAGAGAGAGAGAGAATTTCCATCTGGTGTGGCCCACGTCAGGGTATCAGGTCTCAACTTCTTCTCGGGCATCCATGACAACCAGGTGGGTTTTCATTTACAATGTCATGTCATCTAATACGGGACTCCGCAGACTGTAGAGAGTGCAGCGAGCTGCTGAGTCCGTGAAACTCGGACGAAACAGTCTGTCACAGCCCCTTGTTTGTATGTCCTCTTCTCCCTCTCTGCCTACGGTTCACTGGGCAGTTCTCGACGACGACTTTGGGGGCCTGCACAATCAGTGGAGCTTGTGGTCTAATTAGTCTAATTGGTGTGATTGGATACAAGGCGCAAAATCTTACCAGCCAGCCCTTGTGCCATATGAACGAAACTCCTCAGAAGATTGGGAGAGTGGGAGAGTGGGAGAGTGGGAGAGTGGGATCATGTACTTTGACTTCATACAGGTTTGGAATGAGCTTTGACTTCATACAAGTTTGGGATGAACGTTGACTTCAGACAGGTGCCGCATGGCTGTCGGCAGCTCGTGTGCTGTCAGTGAGATGATGGGTCAAGTCCTATAACGAGCGCGGCCATTTTTTTTTTTTATTTTTTTTTTTTTGCAAAACCCAACGCTGGGGATAGCTTGAGGTGCTGATAGGAGAGCAGGCGCCTCTAGCTATTCCCCGGGGAGCGCTCCATCTATTGGTGGAGAGCTGCACCCGCTGGGAACCGGGCCCAGCGTCCCTCTCACAAATCGTAGAGTTCATCTGAAGAGTTCAGTTCAGTTGGAACATGCGCGGGGGATGCCCCCTCTTCAGCTGCCTGAAGATAGGCCTCCATAACTATTCATCAAAATGCTAGCTACCTCCCCTTCTGTCTGTCTGTCTGTCCTTCTGTCTGTCTGTTCTGTCTGTCTGTTCTGTCTGTCTGTTCTGTCTGTCTGTCTTTCTGTCTGTCTGTCTCTCTCTCTCTCTCTCTCTCTCTCTCTCTCTCTCTCTCTCTCTCTCTCTCTCTCTCTCTCTCTCTCTCTCTCTCTCTCTGTGTGTGTGTGTGTGCTGATGCGGTGCTGAGTCTGGGTGCATTCATCCTCCTTCATCCATGGGTCTTCCCCCCTGCTTCCCCCTTACCAACCCCTAAACTCTTAAGACCGTTAGACCCTGAGCACTCCTTTCAGCCAGAACCTGCATCTTGACTACCCCCCCCCTCTTTTTTTTTTATCCTCCTCCCTACCAATGCTTATCTACTATGGAGGCTTCTGGCCGGGGTGGGTGGGTGGGGGGAGGGGGGGGGGGTATGGTTGCTAATAAATTGCACCCATCGTATCGTATGTGTGTCACCTTGTGTGAGGTCCCATAGGTCCCATGTGAATGGAAGACAGCATGTCGGATGGATGTCGAGCTCAAGCCTGTCCTGCCCTTCCAAATTCATTATTATCAATTCATCAAGTCATCAAGTCATCAAGTCATCAAGTCCAGCACACGCTGCGAACCCAATGCCCCTTGCACTCCGGAGCTTGCACGTGTTGCCACCGATTACTGTACCCGACTACTACAGTAAGAGAGAGGGAGGTGGTGAAACGCAGGCAGGCGAAGTTGTGAATCTTCTGAAATGGAGTTGAAATTGCTGTGCAAGCTCATGCTGGGACTAGTAGCAGTGATCGCACTCGGTCTAGTAGGTGGTGCAAGTGCTGAGGTACACAATAAAACCCTCGACTTCAGCCTACTGGACCCTAACTACCCTTGCTATTCGCAAATTCTGCTAGTGGTACTGTCCTGCAGCAACGATCCCAACCGCACTGAAGACTGCTCCAGGGTGTGCAGCACCACTTCGGCTGCACTGCTCAATTGCACTGTGGGCAGAGCCGACGACGTGACCCTCCAAGTACTATCCTCCGAGCCCTACTTACAGATTTGTGCCCCTGGCGCAATTAATAACCCTTCTGCTTTGGGCGACGTGGCCCCACAGAACCACCCTTGCATTGCACCCATTCTGCAAGCGGTGGCTGCCTGTTCTGATCAGCTCAACGCCACCGAACAATGCTCCACCGGCTGCAGTGCCGCTGCAACTGCGGTGCTGGCCTGCGTCGCTGACAAGAGCGACGACATGAGCCTGGCAGTTCAATCTCAGCAACGAATACAGCTTTGTGGTGCTGGAGCATACAATGCTCCTGGGCCGCCGCCTGCTGACAATGTCATTTCTGTGCCGCCGCCTCCTGACAGCAATGCTTTTTTTGTGCCGCCTCCGCCTCCGCCTCCGCCGCCGCCCGCGGACGATGGTTCTGGCGGGCCCCAAATGCCACCTGACTACCCTTGCAGATCGCAAGTCCTGACTGCAGATTATGCGTGTGCTAATGAGCCCAACAAGACCGAAGACTGCTCCGAGGAGTGCAAAGCTGCCTCGCCTGTGCTTAGTGATTGCATACGTGGCAGAACGGACGTCTTCAGCGACAATCTATCGACCTGGACAGTGTTAGACGTTTGTGGTAACGGAGCAATCAAGGGCTGGGATGCGACGCTGTGGAAACAGGTCTCCAATCACACTTGCAATGCCAGCATTCTGGGAGTAAGTCCTGTATGTCGAGACATCGCAAGGAGTGAAAATTGCACAAGCGAGTGCAAGACTGCATCCAGACAAGCGCTGGCATGTGTTAAGAACAAAAAGGACGAAGTGAGCACCAAAGTACGATCGGAGGAAATGTTTCTGCGATGTAGTGCGGCGGCTTCAGCGGTTTGGCTCAGTGCCAGCACAATAAGTATTGCTGCCCTCATTCTCATCGTTGATTTGCTTCTCCGCTTGTCTTAGACATGCCAGCTCCAATTCTCCCTTAGTAGTAGTACAAAGGGAGGGAAAAAAAAAAGAAAAAAAAAAGAAAACAGAGAGAACCTGGTCCAGCGGAGAGCTAGATTCACAATACTTCTTCGTATTCGTTGATTTTCGGCTAGTTCAAGCTGCTCACAGCACTGCAGCCTTTACCACAAAAAAAAAAAAAACAAAAAAAAACAGAGAGAACCTCGAGAACTCCTCACAGTGAGGGGACAGTAGGGAGATGCACACAGGTATGGCTTCGTCTGGAGGTGATGGGGAGAGATCTGCATCATTTAACCCCCCCCCCCTTCTCCCTCCTCCCCCCCCCCTCCTTCTACCTTGGTCATTGAACGCCAAGTCGCAAAAGTAACCTACTCCCACAAACATAGGTGTCGGATGGTCCCTGACATTTTCCATCCGCGGCTCCTGGCCTCGCAATTTTTTTTTTTTTTTTTTTTTTTTGCCCTTTCGAGGCCGGCCACGGAAACGTCAGAGGAGGTAGTGGTGGGTTTAAGCAAAGAGAGAATAAGTAAGATGTGCTGCATTCATTAAAAACGGATGGATTATGCGGGTGTCCTCTTTTTTGAGATCTCACCACAGTTCTTTTCTGTATGTATGTAGTGCGGGAGAAGTTTGAAATGGTTGGAATCAAACTTACGGCGCAATAATGCGCGGTGCGCGGGGCGCAGTGCGCGCCGGTGCGCTGGGCGCTGGGGGTGAGTGGGTTTCCCCGTGCACGGACAGTAAGTGTGGACTGTGCGCCGTGCGCGGCGCACCTGTGCGCACAACGCACATGGAGGGAGAGGAGGAGGGAGGGTGGAGGTGGAGGAAGGGGAGAAGGAGGAGACTAAGAAAGGAAGGAAGGAAAAGGAAGGAGGTGGGGGATGGAAAACAGAAGAGGGAGAGATGTAAGGGGAGGAGGGATGGAGGAAGAAGGACACGGGAAGGAGCCGCAGGGAGAAAAGACGAGGGAGGTTTGCCCCGCGGGGTTGACAGCGGGAAAAAAAAAAAAAAAAAAAAAAAAAGGCCAGGGCTCAGGTGGCGCGCGAACAGTAAATTTAAATTTCCACGCCAGCTGGCCTTTTTTTTTCCCATTTCATGAACAATCGAAAATATATTAAAAAATGGAAAACTCTGAAAAAGAATTTAAAAGACACGTGGAGGAGGGAGGAGGGAGGAGGGAGGAGCGCGAACGGTGACGACGGGGAAACATGTCGGAGGACCAAGGACTCAAGGAGGAGGCGACAATAGAGGAAGGTCACACCTGAAGAGGATGGATGGAGAAGCGAGGAGGGAGGAAGGATCTCGGATTGAGAAAGGCGGAGTAGAGGTGGTGGGGGGAGAGAGAGAGAGAGAGAGAGAGAGAGAGAGAGAGAGCTGGTGGTGACCCACCTTCATGGCTGGCCGTCTCTTGCCGCGTACCTTGTCGTCACCGGCAATGTCCAGCTACTGTCTGTTGCCATAGGGGGGCAAGGTCCCACTTGCACGGATTAAGAGATTCTGGCCGTTGATCTTTGCGATCTACGGTCAATATCGCTTAATTCGTGTTAGTGGGGACCTAGCCCCGAAACGGAAAACTGGCCCAGCCATGGCCCCAAATTTATTTATTTATTTATTTAGGAGGCAGCTACCTGCGGAATTCGAGTTCGAAGTCCGTATGTCTTCGCCCCGCCAAAAAAGATTGGGACCTTGGCACAGCCGGTTTTCTTTTTTCCGGTTTTTTCACAGAAAGTCATTTATTAAATTATTATTATTATTATTTATTTATTTATTTATTTATTTTTGGACTAAGCCAATCATTGAATTATACCAAAAGAACCGAGGCCGGGGACCTCACAATTCAACCCGGAGTACCGCTGGGAGCATTACCCAGTTTCGCTTACGAGCGTTGCTCAATCATCTTCCATTGGAGCTGTAGGAAATTCTAGGAACATTCTGGCCTAACCGGGCCCCTGTCCTGCTACCTTGCTCCAGTTCAAAACAAAATCTGCTGCAAGCCTCAAACCCTCACAAACCAATAACGACAAACCATCCTACCTATCCATGACCTACCAAAAAAGCCAACCACCAACCTAACCCATACCTAGCTAATTCTACCTCAAGAAAGAAAACAAAACAAGAAAGAAAACAAAACAAAAAGACAAAAGAAAACCGTCTAAAACGACGGCCTAGTCCCCCAGGGGGACTTCCAAGGCACATCCAAACCAGTGCTCCCGTCCCTGACGCCATCTGCCTTCCTCCTGCGGAAATAAGAACCGAGCACTCAGGTTCACAGGTCCCGGAACCAGTCGTCCCATTGCAGTTTCCCTCCCTCCAATTTCACCAATTTACCTTCCTTACCCCATGTTTCCCAAAACCACTTTGCCGATCCCTTCTTCCCCTTTCTTGCCCATTCCGCCTGGATGATCCTTTTCGGTGATGACTTAAAGGCACCTCTGATTTCCTTGTTTGTTAACTCTCTGTTTTCAAAAATCCTCAGATTTCTTTCCTTCCAAATTACATCGCAACCCGCCGCTCGTACCACTTGTGCAACATGCCCCCAGCCTTGCGTTGAGTTTAATGAGTCCGGGATTCCGACCAGTAGTACCCAGATTCGGTCCCAATCAAGACAGTTATTGGTGATCCTTACCCAGAAGCGCTGCCACCAGTCCCAAATCCGTTTTGAAGCCGGACAGTCATACCACAGATGAGTGGTGGATTCATAAGCCCAACTACATCGTTTGCAAGTCATTTCCACCGACACTCCTCTTTGTACCAAGTTGACCGCCGATGGGGTGGCCAACACAGAAAGCAACCACAAATTAACTGCCAATCTTGGGTTCGGTGCACTAGCCAGCTGTCCCCAACAGCTGAGTAGTGCCTTCTCAATGGCACGGGGTTCACAGTCCACAACCTGCCTCCATCTTTCTACGGCTACATTGAGGGGGGAGCGAACAGGAGCTAAGCGTTTGTATCCTAACGCTGTGGAGTAGGATGATACAGGTAAATCACTTCCCTCAGGTCCCTCCCCTTTCCAGCCCCAGAGTTTAGGGTCTAGACGGAGCGTGGTGATGGGAGTACCTTGCATATATACTTCACAGAACCAGTTCCCATCTACATCACAGGATTCCCATACCCGAATCTGGGACAGTCCTGCAGTGAGGGGGGGGTGAGTGAACTCATCCACCAGCGTTAACTGCCCAGCAGGGCCACTTTGAACTCCAGTCCATTCCTGAAAAGATCTCTTACCCTCATTGTCTATGCTCTCCAATTTCCAACAAGAGCTACTGATTGTTGGGTCTTGGCTGATATACCATGTTCCGGGTGGATCAACCCCTTCTGGGCTTAAGAGGAATTTCCAGCTATCTGGTATAGCTTCGAGTAGCTCCTCCCTCCGTTCCTCAACAAGTCGTAGTAGCAGCCCTAGTTGTGTTTTGAGCTCAGCCGGCGATTTCCATCTGTTCTCCATCTCGTTCCAGATATCTGCAATCCTTAATACCCCTTTCTCAATCCACCTTCGTTCGAAGCTGGAGTTAGCCGAGTCAGCTGCAAACCAACTACCATCAGCCCTCCTGATGGAAGGATTCTCAAAGAGAGGTTGCAACAAGGTTTCGGACTTCGTTACAGGTTGCAGCCACGCATTAGGCTGGACCTTCTTCCAAGCCCTGATTATGCCTCCCCACAGATCTGAACTAACTACCCGGTTCTGATACGATGGGAGCTGTAAACAGGTCCAAACATCAGAAGGTCGGCTCAGGTCCCATTCAGTTGCCAGGATAAACTCAGCCATCGAAATCCAATGAGCTTCCTCCGGAGTCAGGATAGCTTTGGTAACCCATTGGGCTAGCATAGTCAAACCTTTACGATGCGGATCAAAACCCCCCTTCTTCCTTTGCAAAACAAAGCAGATCCCAAACAACTTTGGACAAAAAGCCTTCGTCTTCTCCAGCAAATGGTTTCCATAAAAACTTAGCAGCTCTCCTGCGGACTTGGGTACACAAGGGTTTACCTAATGGCCTGACCGCCGCCACAAACCATAGCAGGGCAAAAAGGGCACCATTAATTACCATTGCCCGACCAAACAAGGAAAGATGTGGGACCTTTCCCCACAGTGAAGTTCTCTGCATTATTCTCTGTAACAGAATCCCTTCCTGATCCACCGTGCAAGACAGAAGCGAGACTTGAACACCTAGAAATCTCTCTGAGTCTTTCGCAAGGATACGTTTCATTCCCCAGTTCGTGACTGGTGAGCGTGAGTCAGGGAGGAAGAAAACTGATTTCGACCAATTAACGGAAGCTTCAGACAACTCTGAGTATTCATCAATACACTGTTTGAGGGCAGACATGGATGAGACCGTATTTTCCGAAATAGCAAAGAGATCATCGGGTAAGGCTTTAACTTGACAGTGGGATGGTCCTACCTTCAGGCCTTTGATCATTGAGTTTCCTCTAATATTACATAATAAATTCTCAATTTGAAGTACGAATAGTAAGGGAGCCAACGGACACCCTTGTCTCAAAGATCTAGATAAGGCGAATGGCTCTGAGAGATGTCCATTTACCATCACCGAGGCCGTGGAGAGAGAATAGAGAGCTACGACCCAATTACAGAGGTTGTCTCAAAAACCCAGATGTCTTAGAGTAGTAAGGACATAGGTCCAATTCACCCGATCATATGCCTTTTCTAGGTCGAGCATGAGGATAGAGATGTTAACATCAGTTTTACCCACAATCTCAAGGGTTTCAACTGCAGTCACTATGTTGTCAAAGGTCGAGCGGCCTTGGACAAAGGCTGCTTGATCCTTCTCCACCAAGGCTGGTAGATACCTGCCCAAGCGGCGTGCCAGCACTTTGGCTAACAGTTTGTACGAAACATTAAGTACCGAAATGGGCCGCCAATTTCTGATCTCTGAGCGGTCTTCTTTCTTGTATAGTAACGAAATAATACCGTTCCGCATGCCCTTAGATAACACCCCTCCCATCAGGACTTGATTGTACAAGTCCACTAATTCCTCTTTAATTGAGTCCCAAATAGCAATATAAATCTCCACGGGGAGATCATCGTCCCCCGGGGCTTTGCCATGCGCCATTGATCTCAGAGTCTCCCCTGCTTCCTCTGTAAAGATTGGTCTATCCATATCTAGCCTGCCATAATCAGGGAGTCTGGCTTTAAACATATCCCAGTGGTTTGAACCTTCCGACAGATCTGTCAGAATATCTTCCCCCAAGCGCCTCGAGGTTAGAATATCCTTGTAGTATAGAGCTGCATAGGATGTCCGATGAGTATGGTCCTGTGCCACCGGTTCACAGTTGTCAAAGGGATGCACCAGCTCGCTCATAGCGCGTGAGAGGCGTTTGGGAGTAAGTTTCGGGAAGGATTCTCGGGTCATACGGTCATAGACCACAATTCCCTTGACCTTCAACCTTTCAGCCAAGACATCCGACCGTTCCTATTGGAATAGATCCCAGTCCGCCATCAGCTTCTTTCTCTTTTCACTCCAGACCAGATTGGATATGGGATGTAGTCTCATGCAAAATTCTGCATATTCAACCTTTTTCCTAAATCCGTCTTCCTGCTGCTTATGTCCTGCTGCAATTATCCTTAAAAAAATGCTCTGATATTTTGAAAAAATTATAGAACCAGATTCCCACCAAGTCGCTTTGGAGTCAAAGGTATCTATCGTCCTTTTCCAGTCCGTCCAAAATCGGTGCATCCAATCCACTACCCCTGGATCATTCAAAATCCGGGTGTTCACCCTAAAATAGCCTGGACCCCGCTCGATTCCCTAAGACGTGAAGGACGCAATTAGTGGCTTATGATCTGAGATGGGAATAGCCGCTTCGTCAATACTTACTGTTGCACGCCAAGCATCGGGTGATAGGAGAAAAAAGTTCAGTCTTCTCCTTATATAGCCTATACCCTTTCGAACATTAGAAACCCAAGTAAAACCTGGTTCACCTAGGTGTAGAAGGCTATATGGTTCTATCAAGTCCATCTTCTGCATCATCTCGACTAATTTAGCAACATCTCTACCATTCCTAACTGCATCCTGTCTGTCTAGAGCAGTATTTCAGTCCCCTGTTAGGATTAGATTGTCGCATTCAGGAATAAATAGGGGGATATCATCGAAAAAGGAAATATGCTCCGAACAAAGCAGTGAAAACCACCCATTCTTGTTGGTTTACGCAGAGTTTAACCCACGCCCATCTTCCCCACAGGTCAACACAGAAATCAACTATCTCCACCTCTAACTTCCTGTGAACCAAAATTGAAACTCCTCCCTTGGTACCTCTGGCTGGGGACCATAGTTGGGGCCCATCCCACCAATACCCTAATTCCATAATCTTTTCTTCAGCCAATTTCATTTCCTGCATACATAAAATATCAATTTTATGCTCATGCATCCAACCCTTCAACCGACCTTTTTTGTCCCTGCCGTTGGAATCCCCTAGTCCCCGCACGTTCCACGTTGCAACCCTTAGCCTACCCATTCATCCCAGTTGTCCCAGCGATTTGGATCTGGGAAGAACTCCCACCTGGGTTGCCTTCCGATGGCCATGGGATCGTCAGCACGTGTTTCATGAAGGAGGAGTCTAACTTCTTCTCTTTTCCCAGTTTCGAGTTCAGTTCGTATAGAAACTCCGCCGTCAAGTTCGAGGAGACCATGATCCGACGAAGATCAAGACGTTTCCCTTCCAAAAACCAAGAAAGAAGGATAAGCTGGAGACCTTATTTTTCTAAGGCATCGAGCTGACCAATCTGAAAGCGAGTATCAAACATAGGGGCGAAAAATTTAACCCGACTACCCTGCACATCAATAATAAAACGAGGCATGGCCATATCCTCTATGATTCGAAAACTCAGTTTATTATGAAATAGCGCACGAGACAAGGTTTCGGTAGCGCGCAGCATAGGCGATTTTGTACAGTTCATGCTCAGAAAGATCGGTGTGTCGTCCGAATCACTCCAGGCAATGATCCAAAAGGAGTCCCTAACTGCAGTACACAATATCGGAATTAATTTAGACTCAATACATTTCTGCCCTTTTGACAACGCCTCCAAGCGGTTCCGACCTGACTTCCACTTTCCTGCAGATTCCGAGACCGGGTGACTACAGGAGAGAAAGGAACCCTCCGAGGAGCTACCAGACCTTTTTCCGCGGAGCTTATCTACCGGAATGTCCACCCCACTTCCTCCACTAATCCGGCGCTGTTTGCCAAGAGACTCACCCCTTACTCGGCTATGTGGTTGATCTGTACTCCTTGATGGAGACTGCAGAACTCCACCACCAATCACCGGGGGAAGACCGGTTTGCCCAAACCCCCATGGTACGAAAGCATGCATGTTGGCAAAGGAAGGACTTACCCCAATGGAAGAACTCGGAGGAGGCATCCCTTGTGACGGAAGAAGAAACGGGTGCGGTGGAAGATTCTGAAAGTACGAGGCCCACGCTAAGTTAACTGCCGGGTTGAAGGTACTTGAGTTCGGAGGGGCGCTTCCCACCATACCTTGAGCCTGACTTGGGGAAAATACAGGATTCACCTGCAGCGCTGTTCCTCCTGGTGCACTGGTTATTGCCACTTCTTTCCCACCTGAGGCTCCTGCAGGCTGTGCCGAGGTCCCTGGGGGTCTCAATACCCCTTGATATCCTTGACGGGAGGCTCCCGATCCAGATACTGCCGAAGCTTGAGGATGAGCAAAAGACCCTCGACCTTGATTTCTTCATGCCGGTCTTCGACAGGTGTCTTCAGTGTGAAAAAAGGACCGGCATCTTCTACACCAATCTGTTTCAGAATTCGCCAATCTTTCCTCCAGCTCATCACCCTGGTGAGTTTCAACCCAAATCTTATCCTTCATGTTGTCCCTGCACGTTGAATCAATATCAAAGCGAACGTTAACTAGTTTGGGGTCGTCCTCATTAACTAGTTTGGGGTCGTCCTCATCCTCCTTCGGATGATGCCTCTTAACAATTTTGCCAATAGCGCGTTCGATATGAGTGTGAAGGAAGACCATCTCCCCCAACGGAACACCCACCGCCACCACCCAAAAAATGTTGTCGTCAATCAACCTGCGCCAGTCTCTGACTTCTGCTCTCGTCATCCACGGTTTGAACTCCGTGCGATATGTGGTGTTCACCGGGTCAATGAAATCTGATTTCTTCGAAATCATCCAGTCGGTGATTTCCTGTGTCCTTGGTATGTAAGATATTACATTCGGGCTCTCGCACTTGATCCTGCCCCTCTTGAATTCGGTTCCAAAGGTATCGTCCCTTATCCAACCATCCTCATATGCACGGATGACATCCTCCTTAACCTTCTTTGGGAGGAAACGATCCCCATCTTTGAAAATGACGGTAACCGTCCTTCGTTTCAGCCAGTTGACCTTCATTTCATCCACCGTGCTATTCAGGACGAACTTAACTTCTCTCCCTGAAACCTCCATCGTACCTCCATCTATCTCCTCTGGGATAATTCCCTCCTCATAACATGCTCTTACCATCTCAGTTACTCTCTCTTCCTCCAACATGTAGTCCGTAGAGACCTGTGCTCTGGCATCGCCTACCCCCTCTCACGGGGGAGGTGGTTCTACCTCCATGTTGCCTTCTCCCTCAATCCACCTCTTCGGGCTATCCTTCGCCCTCAACCACTAGCTCCTACGTTCACTATGAAAATACACACAACTTCGTCCAGAGTTCACACATGGGCTGGCGACGGCAATATCTGGCCACTGTCACCATCGACTATGGCACGTCATAGGCCTTCGTGAAGACGAACGGCAGTGAGGTGACACCTACGACACAAGTTCCTCGGTGGAGCCGATATCGCTGGCCAGGCCTGCCGAAACGGCAAGCAACGCTAGGACCGAGTGATAGCGCACCAGCGCTAGCGCTGAAACCCCCCCCCCCCCCCCCCCCCCCGGCCAAAATTCCATTTATTAAATTATTACAACAGGCGGGGCAGGGAAAAAAAAAAAAAAAAATTGGGGCAGGGGACCCCACAATTCAACCCGGGGCCAAGTCCCACTACCACAGCGTTGAGCTTCTTGAACTCCTGAATCTGGGTGTGTTTGAGGAGATGTGTGCACAAATGGCGTTGAGTTTCTGCGACCGCACATCCCCACGAACACGTCCAGATTCCGGCCTTGAGGAAACTCAACCCTGCTAGTGGGACTTCGCCCCCGGGGCTAGGTCCCACTTGCCCAAATTAGGAGTTTCCCGCCGTTGATTTTCGCTATCTGCGGTCAGTATCTCTTAATTCGTGCAAGTGGGACCTAGCCCCCGGAGTTATCCTGGCAGCATCAGCCAGTTCAACTTACGAACCAAGGCTCAGCTCACTAGGGGCGTGAATATTGAAGGAAGAAAGATGTTGGGCCATTCTAAGGTAAAAAAAAGAGCAAAAAAAAAAAAGCATTCTTCAAGTTTTCACATGTATTCCAATCTTCATAGGTTATAGATCTTGTACCCCTAGAATTGTATTGTATTTCAAAAAAAAAAAAAAAAAAAAAGTTTTTTTCTTTTTTTTCTTTTTTTTGATAAAAACCGGGAACTGGGCCTGGCGTCCCTTATGCTTCAAAAAGACAGGAAACGGGTCTGTC
>BFEA01000136.1:641809-654059 GCA_003427395.1 Chara braunii
ACAAACGAGGGGCTGTGACAAACTGTTTCGTCGGAGTTTCACCGACTCATCAGGAGGCTGAACCCTCTATATATATACATATATATATATATATATATACATATATATATATATATATATATATATATATATATTACAGTGTGTAGAGTTTTCCATCTGGTGTGGGTGAGTAATAGTCTACGTTGATTTTGGTTAAGGTTGATTATCATTTACAGTGTAATCAGTGAGGGGATTCTGCAGACTATTGAGGGTTCAGCCTTCTGATGAGTCGGTGAAACTCCGACGAAACAGTTTGTCACAGCCCCTCGTTTTTTGTCCTCTTCTCTCTCTCTGCCTACAGGGTTGCCCGAACGCCCGAACGTTTGGGAACCCCTCTCGACGCATTTGGACGTTCGGCCGAACGTGAAACCAAAAAAAAAAAACAAAAAAAAAAAAACAAAAAGTTTTTAAAACTTCTGCAAATAAAATATGTCATGCAGAAGAATAAACTAAACAATATTTGCCTCAACAGTACATCCAAATTCCTTACCAGATTTGAAATAAAAATCAAATACAAAAAATAAATAATATTAATAAAAATAAGAAAAAATAAAACGATAATAAAATTATTGGCTGGGCGAGCAAGTTTTTGACACCGCCATCTTTGGCGATTTTTCATTTTTTTTTTGCTCTGTCAAATGCCATGAAATTTTATACATATGTATATATTATAATATAGAACCAACAAATAAAGTTTGAAAAAATAATAATTTTTTTCAGGCCCCGAAATAAAGGGAAAACAAAAAGTGAAAAGAGAAGAAAAAAAAAATTAGTAAGTGGGAAAGCAAGTTTTGACACAACCATCTTTGCCGATTTTTCATTATTTTTTGGCTCCACAGAATGACTTCAAACTTGAGAGACAGGTAGCTTACATAACAGAGAACTCACAAAAAACAAATCAGAAAAAAATAATAACTTGTAGATATTGAAATAGTTTTTTGCGGGGTCCGAACCCCTTCGAATTCGGGCCCCGTACGGGGACCCGAACGCCTGAATGTTCGGGGGTCAGCTTAGGGGCCTCCGTACGTTCGGCCTGGCAACTCTGTATATATATATATATATATATATATATATATATATATATATATATATATATATATATATAGGTTAACCAGTGTTCGGGACGGGGCGAACGCCCGAACGTGCGGGATTCCTTGGGGATGCGTTCGACCGTTCGAGATGAACGCGGACCAAAAAAAAAAGAAAAAAAACTCAGAAAAATCTCAACAACATATATGTTATGCAGAAAGACAAAATAAACAACATTTGCCTGAGCATAACATCCAAATTCCTTACCACATTTAGAAAAAAAAAAAAAAAAAAAAAACTAATAAGAAAAAAAAAATAAAGAATTAAAATTAGTGAGGGCGAAAATGCATTTCTAACACCGCCATATTTTGCGATTTTTTATTTCTTTGTCAAAACGTAAAAAATGGAAAAAAAAATTGTGAGTGGACGAGTACGTTTTCACACCATCTTTGGACATTTTTCATTTTTGTTTGGCTAATGAAAATGACTTCAAAATTTATAGGCATGTACTTTACATCATAGAGAATGCACAAAAAACAATTCAAAAAAAAAAAAGCGTTATTTTTAAGTGTCGAAATAGTTTTTGGCAGCGACCGAGCCCCTTCAGGTTCGAACCCCAAACGGGATCCTGAACGCCCGAACGTACGGAGGTCCACCAGAACCCGAACCCGAATGGGCCAAACCCGGACCCAGACCCCACGTTGCCCCATATCAAAACAAAATCAAGTTACACACACAAAACGCGCCTAGTCCCTTTTTATATTTAACCCATAACTTTTCTGACACAAGAAATAATAAAGCGTCATACGCGAGACTCAGATAAATATCACGAGGACTCGGACGCAGGGCTCGTCATATCGACTAGTCATGCATGAGTACGCAAGCGGTCACAAAGATGGCGTCATACCCTGCGTTATAATCACTCTTTCCTCAATGATTTTGAGGGTCGCTTTCGACACTTCGGTGTCGGTTGACACGCGCCTTGAGGGATTTATTTTTTAACGTTAGACAAACCACAAAGACGGCTGCGAGTCCCACCCTCTTTTGTACCCTGCGTGCAGATGAGCAGTATGCGGACCTCAGCCCTTTGTAGCGGTTGAACACCTCTTACACTGAAAGTGGGGTTCCATCATTGAAGGTTTGGAAACATGTCAAGGGGTTTGACATTGACAGCCATTACGAACCTGAATGTCCAACCATATTTTTTTTTTAAGAAGGAAATTTTTTTTTTTGCTGATACAGTTCGTTTTACTACCACGCACAGTCATAATGGACCGCGCAGATACTCACCATACAAACAAGGAGAGTTAGGGAACACGAGACGATCACTCTCACAATCACAGCGTGACTCCCTTCGAAATATATTCATGATCGCAAACAAAGTGAAATCTGGATTTTCACTCACAAAACATACATGCAATCACATCAAAGATTCAACACCGGCAAACCACACACTACACAGGGTTAACTTCAATCACTCTCTGCACTCATACCCCTTGCCTTATCCACAGAAACCCCGACATTTGTCCAACCTTCCAAAATAAAACACTCAATATTTTTTTAAATGACCATTCAATAAAAATCTAGATAAAAACTAAGCTATAGGTGTATGGAGAATAAATTATCATATTGCATTTCACTCTAAAAGTCTTATGAAACCAAACTTAAATTTACCCTCAAGTGGATGCAAAAACAATAAGAAAATTTTCGGTAGTATCTCCCTTATACAAAGTAAACTACCAAGATCTTTCCTATCAAAATATAATCTATCTCCTCAAAACTAATAATAAAAAAAAGTTCAGCAGTCCTTGTAGAGAAAGTGTCCTCCCAGAATTCATACTTGACTTAGTATAAAATTTAAAGCGATCATTGGCTTCACAGAGTTAAATTTTGTTTAACTCTCTAAATCAGCAAAAATTTGGGCAACACCCTTCTGAAGAGAAGTATGGTTCCAAAGTTTATAGTAAGTCACATATGAACCAAAGATAAAACTTGAGTAGTGTCAGATAAAATTTAACTAACTCCTTATATTTGCAAAAATTTTGGCAACATTCTTTTTAGATAAGTGTTTTTCTAAATTTTGTACAAAGCTAAATATAAAATCTGAAATAATTTTGACTTCACAAAGTCAAATTTTGTCTAACTCTCTGATTTAGTAAGAAATTGGGTCACACTTCCCATATAAATATTTTTTTTTCCATAGTTCTACTAAGATGGATAAGGAGACTAGGTCATTTAGCTTAGAAACAATGTTCAACTCCTCAAGTTTGCTTCCAATTATACTTCTGACTTGATCTCTCTTCTTGGTGATATGACTTAAGTTAAACCATTCGGCTTAGAAACAATGTTCAGTTGTCTGTTCACATGCAAATATAGATAAAGTACTTCCAATTACACTCATGTGTGCTTAGTGTATGGTTTTAGGCTAAACCATTCGACTTGAAAACAATGCTTAGCTCTTCGTCAAAATCCTCCCTCGAAATAAAACAAGAGAATGAACCATTCGGCTTGGAAACAATATCCAGTCTAATCCCAAATCACACAAAAGCATGAAGTTTGACTATTTGGCTTGGAAACAATACTCAACTTCAGTTAAAAACCAAAAAAAAAATAGACAAACTAAACCATTCAGCTTAGAAACAATGTTTGGTCCAAAAAATCAGTAAGGCAAACCCTCATAAATAAACACAGCAACAAAACCATTCAACTTAGAGTCAATGTCTGGTTCCTCATAAAACAAGCAATAAACATAACATTTGTTCATTCGACTTAGAAACAATGTTTGGTCCAAAAAATCAGTAAGGCAAACCCTCATAAATAAACACAGCAACAAAACCATTCAACTTAGAGTCAATGTCTGGTTCCTCATAAAACAAGCAATAAACATAACATTTGTTCATTCGACTTAGAAACAATGCTCAACCTTCGGTTGACCCGGTCAAACTCATGCAATACCACCTTCTGCCCACCTTCCCCTAGTCCATCCCTTAGTGTGATTTCACTAAAAATAAAATGAAACTTTGAAATTTAAGCATGTGTTCCTTCCAATTAATTTGATTAAGTTATGAAAAGAGAACAAGACTCATAAAAAAACATATGCATATCTCTCGGACAAACTAGAACGATGTAATCGATAGGGGTATAGTGGGTTCACACAAGGCAGAAGAAGGTATACCTGGCAATTCTCCGCCTCCAGAATCTCGCCTAGATTCCGACAGATCTTCTGCAATCGGTGGGAAAAACCTCCCACAGAGACCTTAGCACGGATTACAAGTTCCAATCCCGCCTGGCGCCTTCCTCTCTGAACAAATAGACTAGACTGAGAGTAAGAGGGGCAGAAGAAGAAGCATTAAGTCTCTCAAATGCAAGAGAATTGCACTCAAACTCGCGTGAGAGAGCCTTAGTTCCTTCAAACTCCAGAGGACCCCTCAATGTGTCGAACTGTAGTCAAAACGCAGAGTAACCTCACTCTGACAGATCTCCAAGCCGCAACAATGACCCCCTTGCAAAAACCGGAGCACCTCCCCAAGTCACACCGCCCCAATCTCTGATCAAACTACCGATACGCAGCCTAGAACAACAATGTTCAAATAGAGCACACACTCCTTGTGCTCTATCCAAAGTGTAGGCAAAACACAATAATCCTTAGCAAGGGCATGGCGCACTTAGCAACCACGTGCCGGGATAGAGTACCGTAGTGGTCTACGGTACAAAACATGATACACCACGTCGATGCATTAATGAGGAACGAGCAACAACTATGTGCGGTGAAGGGTGTCAACTGACAGTCTTGGTCAAAACAACAACCGTACGCAGCAACGGTACGTAGCAAGAACCTACCAGTGGGAACCGCTCTTTCCAAGTTTACACTTGGAAGTAGTAAGATCACCACTCACCCTGATTAATGTTGGACGCGAAGCAGCCAAGTAACACGACTCCAAGATCAGAGCAAACCGGATATTTGGAAGTTGCTAAAAAAACAGGGTTGCGCCGTTACAACAACTGAGGCGAAACAACACATTGTAGTTAGGTGTACAGTCAAGTCTGCAGCCGCCGCCACCAATGTAATCAAAGTTCCTCCTTCTACCGACAGTCATACCCTAGACTACGGGCACACCCCTTCCTTATCCTATCCCCACCATAGCAAAAAAGTCGGTTGACTACAACATCCACGACTGAGGTATATGTCGATGTTGAGCGTGCAGCAACAACCGGAATAACTCCGGCTCCCTCATGGGAAGCTTCAGAGGGAATCAACTACTTCGATGGTTCAACTGGTTTCTCGTTTTTATTTCCAACTCAGTCGATCAATTTACACAACAGTATCGTTGCTCTCTTCCCCCCAGGTTTCCTCTGGTTCCGATTTACCCAGACACAGTCCACCATCTATCGAGCCCCAATGAAAAGATTCTTACTCGAACGTCTCACAAAAAAATCGTAGTTGGCAGACCGTGCACCCTTAGTCCATTCTCGCTACTCACACCTTTGCTGAATAAATTATGGAAGACTAAAGTTAGGCGAACCTTGTCGAACCTCCGAACTGAATGCATTGAGGATGATAAAAAAACAGTTAGGGAAAAAAAAGGTAGGGTGAGAGTTGCATAAGAGTGATGAAGTGCGAGCTAGTAAACGTGCGCGTTATATGGTTATGGTAGTAGCCTGCATAGTCAACATCTGTGTATTCAGGGTACGGATAAAATCCTCTTTCCCTGCAGATTCCTTAAAACAGACCAAGGAATCAATATGCACACCAGTTGGTGGGTGCCTGGGACGACTGCAACCTTCAAGTTGTAAATTCAACCACCAATAGTCACTGTTGGGTTCGAACTTACGTCTGCAATTTAACAGTCTCATATAAGCATCAATTGAGCAGCCTTCCAATGCGCAAAATGAGAAGGAACCTTCTGTAAAGACTTAGGTGGATACATCACTATAGATAAATATTGCGCAAAAAATACATGGTGTAAGTATGAACTATGAAACTATCAGACGCCAATGCCGCCCCGCATACGAGTAAGATTGGGGGAAGGCTACTTCAATCGATAGGATGAACAAAATCGAAATGAATCAACAGTGAGAACATGGGTTGGTACATGGCCAAATTTTTCTAGTTCGGTCCGTAGCTTTCACCTCGCATCGCCAGCCTCAGAGGTAAGTTCTCTCTCTCTCTCGCTCGTTCATACTATGTGCATCTGATCGTCCACACAATCGGTTTCTGATTAAGCTTTCCGCTAAAGCACAACTGGACACGCGTTCACTACCCTGATCACGTTCACTTTCTTCGTCCCTTCTTTCGATCCGTGTTTCACTATTTACCCCTTCTTCCTGTCTATTACTCCATTGTCCTCCACTACCTTCCATGCACCCGGCTGACCTCTTAACCAGGTTCACACGATTCTAACGACTTGATGAAGACAAGCAGGTTACAAGAAGGGGAAGAACCTCCAATGGAATGATGAAGACTAGAGGACACGACAAACAACAGTAGGATCTTAAAGGCGAGCATATATAGTAGCACCATCGAGATGAAAGGCATCGCAAAAGAAATAACAGAGAAACGTGCAACCATCAGGACGAGGGATACATTGTTTACGAATGCGGAGACAAACCCTCCTCAGTAGATACCGAGCACACCCTCCTTCCGCGCAGCTTCACTCCTCCGCATTCAAAAACCGTGACCTTGGTGATAAACGAAGATGCGTTGCAGTCAACTTGCGCACGACAATATGGATTATGTTGAAGCAGGAGGAAGAAGGGAGTGTCTACTTCTGCATAACTGGGCGGCAACATGGGGAACTAGCCACTCTCCGCACATTGATCCAATCCTGCATTCGTTCGGCCAATGAGATAGACAGAAAAGAGGTGCATGTTTTTGCGTGGAAAGGAATCAAGAAGAAAAAAATACAGTTACACTCGCACTCGCCAAGAACTTGAAGGAGCAAAAAAATATTACAAATTGCAATTAGAATTAAGGCGCAGCGGGAACAAAGCGCAAGATAGGGTGCAGCGAAGTGTGCGTGAGTGAAGAGCATCATGTAGTTACAACAACAAAAATCCACAACAAATTTACGATGCCCTCAATTCCTAGTCTATGTAGAGTCCTAACTCTCGTATTTCCCCGTATTTCAAAATTCAAAAGGGTTTTTCTCACACGATGAGCTCGTCAAAATTTCCTTCCCCGTTTTCCGTACAACAAGAAAGAGGCTATGACAACAATTATTTTCATGCTCGCTAAGGCGCGTTCTAACTACCAACCGCCTTTGGACCCAATTTTCTCAAAAATACAGGGGCACTTGTGAATTGAGTCGCCCCTTTCCATTCAACCCCCGTTATACGGTTGCGCAAAAAGTCGCGCGCTACAGAAAATGTAGTGAGGATGAAGAGGTGGTTAGCAGGTGGGGAGAAGGGGAGGTGGAGGGTTGTGTGACTGGGGGGGGGGGGTAGAGAGAGAGGGATCGCAACTGCAGTCGGAGGTTCTGCAGACCCTACGATCAGCGGCTGCCCTGACAGCGGTCGAAGAAGGGTTGATTGGGGGGCCCGCTGCGACTTGGTTTCTTCCTTCCACTAGGACTTCCACTGTAGGTAGTGTGTGGGATCCAGGTCCCCTATCCTTTCGTGTGGATCTAGCCAAAGTTGCCCAGAAGTGGTCGTCAATTCTCTTACTTTCGCTTGATCCGTTGTGTTTTAACTCTTCTTTAAACCACCAGTACTTGACCCAGCTATCGGCCGTGGGGAAAAATGGAGGAGAAACATTTCTAGTTGGATGGATTTGGGTGCTCCTGTAGTGGCCCGTACGGTTCCTAAAATCGTGGTTTGTTAACAGACACTTTATGAAGTACTGGTAGTTTAAGCACTGTCCATGCTCCTTGAAGAGAGACGGTTAACGAGGGCCCAAATATTCGCCGTTTTCATTGGCAATTGTGGTGCGAATTTCATCAAAAATTTAAAAAACAGATGATATGAGACCATAGTGCAAACATCAAAAAAGGAAACAGGCAAAAAAGGAACGAAAAAAAGAAACAAAAAAACACTATGAAACCCTAACACAAAGACACTGTCCGAGTCAAAATGAAGCGTCCAACGGATTCAACAAAATGCCAACTTTTTTCATTATTGATCCAAACATGTCAAAATTGCACACATGACGTACCCTGAAGCACATATATATCACACAAAAAAAAAAACAAGAAAAAAAGCAAAAAATCAGCACAATATGATAGTTTCAGTGCAATTCGGTGCAAAATTCGTCGAAAATAACACCCCTGGTTAACCACGTGCGTCCTTGAATGGACAAACGCACTGTCTATGATGCATTGCTTAGCTTGGGGGTAGTTGAAAGTGTGTTCACAATGCTCATGCAAGCATCGGGTTCGCCATGCAGTCATAAAAACTTCCAGCCTAGTGTAGTTGAACAAGTTCCACTGGAAGAGCATCCAATTAGATGGGATATTCATTCGCTGAGCCAGTAGGTCAGGTGCCAAGGTAAGGTGGTGTCTGACACTCTGTGAGATAATGCCATGTATCGATTTGTAGGGCCGCCCTACTATTTTTTTTCCCAGTGTAGTGGTGTCTAACGAGGTCCTATGTTCTTCCTACCCTATTTTATTTGGGTTGGAATGGGATCTTCATCTGCTGAGCCAGTAGGACAGGTCCCAAGGTAAGGTGGTGTCTGTGAGATAATGCAATGCAGCTATTTGTAGAGCCGCCCTACTAGTAGTAGGGCGTCTGTAGGGCGGCCCTACTAATTTTTTTCCAGTGTGGTGGTGTCTGACGAGGCCCTCTATTTTTCCTTCCCTATTTTATCTGGGTTGGAATGGGATCTTCGTCTGCTGGTGGTGTCTGTGAGATAATGCCATGCAACGATTTGTAAGGCCGCCCTACAGTTTTCCCCCCAGTACAGTGGTGTCTAACGAGGCCCTATGTTTTTCCTTCCGTATTTGACCTCATTTGGACCTGGCAACAACAAAAAGGAGGAAAAAGGAAAAGGGTTTCCCGCAGATTGAGGACTCGGGGTTTTGTGAACGGTGAGGCGACGATCAGGAAGCGGCAATGTGCCGTGTGGCTCTCCCATCGATGAATGCAGCCAGGGAGCTCGGCCCCCCTCTAAGCTTTTTTGCTTTTTTTTTTTTCCTGTCGCATAGTTGCACCGTTTGGCCCAGGGTGTCTTTTCCGCATGTCGCACAATGCACGCAGGCGCCGCGCCTTTCCTTCCTTGTCGTTCGAGACATTGCCGTGAGGCAATCGAACGTCTGACGACAGAGGGCGTCGCCGCACCACTCACCAACCAGTGTGAAAAGGACGAAAGCCAAGGCGGGTGTATTCGTCCACATTCGGAAGGAAGATGCGAATCTTCATTTTCCACGTTTGGTGAGTCGTGGGGCGCTCCATTTTGCACATTTGGTGAGTGGTGGGGCGAGGCCCAGCGTCAGACACACCTGCGTCGCCCCAGCCTCACACACAGACCTGCTGTGGTCGGAGCTGAGTGGTTATTGTGCCAACAGGTGAGGTGCGGCGTGCACCAGAGGCGGCCTTGTTCAATCCCTCCTTCCCTCTCTCGTTTTCTCCTCTCCTTCACATCCTGCTTGCCTTCCTATTCGACTCTTCTTCACTTAGGCTCTCTTTCCCCGAACAGAACGCCCGGTGATAATCACTGTATCTAGACTGGAAGTTGACCCAAATACAGCTGCAATGACCGGGCGTTCTGTTCGGCTAAAGACAGTAGGGTTCAACCACGATGAAAACAGTTTCTAACAGCCACTTTGAGGCAACTTTTTTTTTTCCTTCCAAATAGGTATTGGCTTATACTTCTTACTAGCGACTTTTTTTTATGGGGTTTCTGATTGGCGTCTGCGAAACACGCACACACACACACACACACACACACACACACACACACACACACACACACACACACACACACACACACACAGAGGGATATATATATGACGATATATATATATATATCGTCACAAATAGAACTGGATATATATATATATATAGAGAGAGAGAGAGAGAGAGAGAGAGAGAGAAAAGGATTGCAGCGTTCTTCTGATTTGTGCAAGAAGGCAGGCATTGAGAAAGGATGACCGCATTTCTGAAAGAGTTTTTGTGTTGTTCAAAGTTTAACAACAGCTTGTGTAGCTTAATGCGCATAAGATGGACCTCGCTCCACTTGCCAACATTCTATATGTATCTAGACGGTTGTTCGCACAAGATGCATTCAGTCTATTTACCTTCGCAACTCGCTTGATCGAACGGATTGAATGTATTGGGACCATTTTCCACGTCCACATAAATTTAGAATGACGTGCAGTGGATCGGGACTCCATATCCCTTTTTGGAACGAAATTTTTATAAGATGATGTGGCAGAATGATACATAAATGTATATTGTATCTGGTGTAATTGAATTTGTTTTTTTTTTTGTAAATGTTGTGAAATTTTCGAAAGATGATATCTCCCACCTCTCTTTCTAGGAAAGGAATAGAGTTTGAGTTCTGAGGACTACAGCAATATGTGGGATTCGCCCCTTCTCTTTCCGGAAAAGGAAACAAAGGGAAAAAGGAAGAGAAAAGGGGGAAAAAAAGGAAAGTAAAAAAAATAAATAAATAAATAAATAAATAAATAAATAAATAAGAAATGAAAAGGAAAAAAAGGAAAGAAAACTTGGAAAAGAAAAAAAAAGGAGAAAAAGAAAATGGAGCAAAAGAAAGAGGGGAGAAAACAGACAAAATGGGAAAAAAACTTGAAAAAGGGGAAAAAAAGTTGAAAAAGAGAAAACAAAAAAAGAGGTAAGGGAAAGAAAAGGGGGGGAAAACAAAATGGAAGAGGAAGGAAAATGAAGAAAAAAAAATGGAAAGGATAGAGGAAGAAGAAAAAGGAGAAAAAGTGAAAAAATGATAAACGGGAAAACAAAGGTCCCTCAGAAAGCATTTATTAGTAAAGATGCCCGCCGGAGAAGGAAAAAAAAGAAGAAGAAGGTGAGCAATATGGCCAAAAATTTGCTCTTCACACGCAATAGAATATATATATATATATATATTTCGACTTTCTTCTTCTGCCGCAGAAAAAAAAGAAAAAAACTTCGAAAAAAGAGAAAAATGAAAACGTGCTTGCGGAGGATCAGCGTGCGGAGGGAGATGAGGGAGAGGTGGTGGCTCCATTATTCCAAAAATGATATTACTTCTGATGACGGAGGAGGTGTTCTCCTCTACTTCCTTTCTTTTTGCCAAATCAGCATCGTATCTACTGTGTATCATCAACTCCTTATCCTCGCCTCCATGACACGTCACTCCTCTGACGCCCAATCATCAATCATCGTCGTTATCATTCAAGTTTTTTCCTCCTCCCCTCCTCCTCCCCCGTCCTCCTCCTCTTCCTCCTCCGGTCTTTTTTGCTCGCCTCACCCTCGTTCATGTCCGCTTCATCTCTAATCGTCGTGATTTGCCTTGCAATCCTATATCCTCTCCTCCTCCTCCCCCTCCTCCTGTCTTTTTTGCTCTCCGCGCCTTTGTCTCTGTCCACGTCATCACTAATCATCGTTATCTTGCCTTGCAATCCTACATTTTTTCCTCCTCCTCCACCTCCTCCTCCGTCTCCTCCTACTCCTGTCCTCTTTGCTCTCCTCCCCTTCGTCCCTGTCCACGTTAGTGCTTACCGTAATTTTGCAATGTCGACCTGTGTCTTCTCCTCCTCCTCCTCCTCCTCCTCCGCCTCCTCCTCCTTCTCCTCCTCCTCCTCCCCCCTCCTCCCCTGTCCTCTTTACTGTCCTCATCTCCTTCGAATTGATGTCTACTGATGTACGTTAAAAAAAAATAAAAAAATTGTATGTCTTGTCAGTACTACCCGCCATCGCTTTTGTCTAGTGAAGCTTGTCGCAATTATTCTCTTGTCTTCTGCAACTTTACCATCATCACAATCATCGTCCTAACTTCTTCACCCGAATAGAATATAGGGTCATTATTGTTGTATTTAGACTGAAAAATGGCCCAAGTACAGCGATAATGACTCTGTGTTCTATTCGGGTGAGAAGGGTAGCTGCGCTTCCTCGATCAAAAGTTTCTCACGAGTGATTCTTGTCCCGACCTGGAGGAGGAGGAGGGCAAGGAGGAGGGGGAGGAGAAGGAGGGCAAGGAGGAGGGGGAGGAGAAGGAGGGCAAGGAGGAGGGGGAGGAGAAGGAGGG
>BFEA01000136.1:656831-678819 GCA_003427395.1 Chara braunii
TCGGTGAAACTCCGACGAAACAGTTTGTCACAGCCCCTCGTTTGTTGTCCTCTTCTCTCTCTCTGCCTACGGTTTATCGGGCAGTTCTATTTGTGACGATATATATATATATATATATGAAAAGGAGAATAAGTATGTGACGATCATTTTTCACAATCACAGTGGGACTCCTCACG
The DNA here is from genome assembly GCA_003427395.1 of Chara braunii. Lineage (NCBI taxonomy): Eukaryota > Viridiplantae > Streptophyta > Charophyceae > Charales > Characeae > Chara > Chara braunii. Next base: position 657,008 of record BFEA01000136.1, read on the forward strand.
GTCATATTTATGTTTGTGATCGCAGACAATCAAATTCAAACAACCACAGTACATACTTGCAATCACATAAAAGAGTCAAACAAGAGTCCACACACTACGCGGACTCAACTCCAACCAATCTCTACACTCATACCCCTCGCTTTAGCCATGCAAGCCCCAGCCTCTGTCCAACCAACCATAATTAAATACTTAGTACCTTTGTTAAATGACCATTCAATAAAAATCCGGGTGAAAACCGTAATAAAATAACAAAAATCACAAGGGCTAAAACCTTTTAGGTTGAGTATTGAGGATGAATTGGAGTTGAGTCGTAAACTGATGAATCGGCAACCGACCTGATATTAGTGATAACAGAAGGTGATCCTTGTAGGATCAAGCTGAATCTATTCCAGATCTTGAACCAAACGATCAAGAGGACCTGTAACACAAGACATGTCAATCCCCAAGCTAAATCTATGAGTCCAAATCGAGAGTAACCTCCATATCACACTTTCATCAAGAATTATTCTGCTTGGCTATTTCAGAGTCTACCCCTAAGTCAGTACCTAATGAAAAGGTAGATCTTTTTGGCAGAATTTCCTCAAGGCATTTTGGATTGTCAACATTGCCACCTGTCAAAATATACTATAACTCCTTTAAACTAAGAAAATTTCGGCAGCGCTTCCCGTAGGAAAAATGTCATCACGAAATTTATAATACCCCAAATATAAAAGAAATCAAACTCTAATTATGAAAAACAAAAATTTGCCTAACTCCCTGAATTAGTACAAATTTAGGCAGCACTTCCTTTAGAAAGGTAAACTTGCTATATTTATACAAAGTCAAATATGAACTCAGAAACAAGGCCTGAGTTCAACTAAGACAAAATTTAATGAACTCCTTAGATTTGTAGAAATTTCGGCAGCGCTTCCCGTAGAGAGTGTTATTCCAAATTTATACAGAGCTAAGTTCAGAATCTAAAAATGACTTTGACTTCTCAAGGTGTAGTTTTGTCTAACTTCTTGAATTAGCAAAAATTTGGGCAGCACTCTCTTTAGAAAAGAAGGTTTTCCATATTTTTACTAAGCCAGAAAGTCAGAAAAAACGGACCATGAAAAAGACAAAATCTGATTAACTCCTTGGTTTTGTAAAAATTTCGGCAGAAAATGCAGAAATTGACCGAAGTAAAAAAAACTTAGCCCAGAAAATGCAGGAATTGAAACTAACTACTATAGCACGTGGCGAGCAACTAAAGCAACTACCTATCAAACTAAAACTCAGACTAAGTAGTAGCCTCACTTAGTCACATGCAAGCAAAACCACAAAGGTAAGTACTCTCACCATCCCAAAGTCAACCTTGGCAAACAATAGTTCGTAATCTTTGAATGATTTATGCCCTTATACCCAACTTACATAAGGCATAAAGCTAGGTCACCCAAACTTATGAAAACCTGCCTAGCTCAACTATAATATACATAAACACAGGGCACAACAACTTTTCTCTTCTTTGGGCACATGACTAGCCCCCCCCCTAGTCGTCCTGAATTGTTTAAGTATCAAAATTATATATAATTCTTTGTCCTTAGTCTTATAAGGTAGCATATGACCGGACTGATCAAAAAATTATATATAATTCTTTGTCCTTAGTCTTATAAGGTAGCATATGACCGGACTGATCAACTTCAAGTTAGTTCGAGGTCCAACATGCCCCTTCTTACCACAAATTTATTTTTAATTAATACTCTCTTTAGTTATAATAAGCTATAGTCATACGATCCAAACTTATGGAAAAATGTCTAACTAACTTGTTCATAAGTAATATAATATAAAATATAAACAAGTTTTATCTTCTGATTCTGGCATGTGCGTGGCTTCAGACCAGACCTCCCAAACTTATCGGAACTTGTTCGGTCTGTCGCCAAAATCATACCTCATAATGAAACAAAGAGGGTCAGAGTCATCCAAACTTATGAAAAAATGTTCAACCCTCCTTCAGAAACTAAATAAGCATATAAAAAAAAAAACAAAGAAAAAAGGCGACAAAACCATCCAAACTTATTGGTCCCTAAAAAGACAATCACATTCAGCCATCGCAAGTCAAAGCAACCAGACCACCCAAACTTATGGAAACCTGTTTGGTCCGTCAGGCATTCCAAAATAAACATAGCACTGGGCCCTTCAAACTAATGAAGATTGTCCCTGCCTTTGGTTGACCCAGTTAAACTCAGACAATATAATCTTTCTCCCACCCTTCCCCGGATGCAACCCCACAATCCGCTTTTAGTCAGACAACCAAACTGAAACAAACATTGCGTCTATATTTTTTTATTTAGTCTGGTTCGTGTCTTAAAAGTCAAAGTAGGGATGCACACAATATATTCAGTCAAAACATAGCAAGGGATACAGATAGGGGTTATAACGGGGTTTATAGAGGGAGTGCAATGGTTTCCTTTCAATTCCCTGCATCCAGAACTCCTCCCGAGTTCCGACAGAGCTCCCGCAATCGGTGGGTTGACTCCCCACAGAGTCTTGCTGTGGTTCCACGGGTTGCCATCCCGACTGCCGCCTTCCTCTCGTAACCAAGGACTAGACTGAGAGTAAGAAGGATAGAAGAAGAAAATTTGAGTCTCTCCGATCTAAGGAGGGTGCGCTCAGACTCGCGTGAGAGGGCCTTGTTATCTTGTCTCACCAGAGGGTCCTGCAATGGCAGTCAAGAAACGCAACGAGGACGGCCTAGTTGTAGCCATACGTAAGATAATCACCCTCTGACAGCCCTCCTACTTGCAGTAACAATCCTCTTTACGACCCTTCACGTTGTGGGAATGAGTCCCCCCTTCGCAGCCCGACCACTCTTCTAGAACCTCGACGCCTCCAAACTTCTACTTAATAACCCTTCTCTCTAACAACTCACACCATTTTTGCGAGCTCAATCTCCACGCACCCCTTGCCTAGTTCGGTTCCCCGAATCAACAAAGGAATCAATACTTCGTGGTCAGCGAAGGAACAATCAGTCTTCTTCACAAAACATCACAAAACACAGCAATGTCCGATAGCGGGGACAACCAGCCAGCCGTATGCAGCAGTAGCACAACTATCTACTGTAAGCACAACAAATGTTGTAGCAGAACGCAGTCGAAGCAAAACAACGGGGCGCAATCAACGGAGCGGCAGGGGACACTGCAGCAACCAAAATACACTGTGAAGAACAGCGCCTGGAACACACGGCGTCTGTAGCAGCCCAGACTCAGTGGTAACGACTACCGAAACATAGTCTGTCCTTGTGTAAACAACGTTCAGAGCTTTGTAATACAATCTGGCGCTATGACACACGGGTTGTCCTCATCCGTTGGTGCCTCAAGTAGGTAAGTATCCTCTTTGTCCGAACTTCTCTCGCTGTCCCTTACTGTTTGAATGCGCTCGGCTCGCACCTTTGCCGAATTGATTACCCTCTTTAGCTATAGCCAAGTACACAGTCCCCCGTATGCAGGAACGATGTAGGTGAGTTTCCTTTCGTCCTCCCTTCTCACCTTGCCTTCAACCTTTCGGTCTTCAATGCGGCTTCGGAGTCTTGTAGTGCAGTAGCAGTTCAAAGTGCGATCGGCCTAATAACACCGGTTGATCAGGTAAGTATCCGTCCAACGATTCTCCTTACGCTGGCCCGACCAATAATAGGAGCGGCTCATCGACCCATGGGCTAGTCTCCAAATCCATAGCCCACCTCAGTCTACTCCCATTAATAGGATGAGCAACGTATTGCCCAACTGGTAAGTCTTCAGTCTTTCGGATGCCTTCACACTACTTTGACTTGAATTAGTAACATCCGAACGAATCTTGCGCAAGACCACAGAAAGATACACTACTACCTCGACCTTGTGACCAGAGAGATGACGGGAATCCACTTCGTCCGACACGCCGAGCAGCGTCCTGGCCAACTGGTAAGTCCCCAACCTCACGGTCGTTCTCACCCAGCTTCCATAGATAGGCTAAGCGAGATTGAATGAATGTTCCACTAAGACTGCGTCCGGTACATCGCTTAAACAATTATTCCGCTTTCGATGACCACCATAATAGCAGCTATAAAGGTAAGTAACATGACGATGGTATCTTGGTTTCAGCAAGCACGACCGACGACGGACCTACGAGCGGCCTTATCGATCGAGTCGACTCGAGGAGCGCGCGGGCATCCTCGTCCCCAACGGGCAAAACGAGAACGAGCCTCCCACTAGGACACGGGAAGGTTCATTATTACTTCAAATTGCCCTGCACCGTGCAGGTCCTTTCTCCCGCATCATAATAACTAACTTGTCTGTCTTGATTTTGACTTCGCCAATCGACTTGCAATACCGAAAAAAAAAAACAATTAGCAACTCTTCTCGCTCGATTTCACCAGGAAACGAGTGAGACACTCAATCCTCGACGCCCGCCATATCTACTTTCGAGAACCTCCATGCACCCCTCTTTTCTTGCAGCCCACTTCCTACTCACTTTCTTCTAAAACTAACTTTGGATCCCCCGATTAGCCGCTTTCCCAGCCTGATTCCATTAAGCCTCGTACAAACTATCACTTCCTCATCCCCGCTACAGCTCCTTTCCTAACTTTACCACGGCGACTTCGCAACCCCCGATACTCAACCCGACCCAAATACTTCCCCAATCATCAGATCTAAGCTTGCCATCTTACTCGCGATGGCTGAAACCCTCCCCGTGGAGCTTTGAATCGCTTGATTCCATTAGGAATAAAGTGAGTTTCACGGCTTGAGCTCCGCCATGTCTAACCTCGCTCGTCTCTGACCCCGACCACACCCTGGCAATATTCCCGGCCTGGTTCATTCACTGCTCCGCTGCTAGTATGATACCTGCACTGCGCTCGCTATTCTGCTGCTCCGCGTCCACTCCCCGATCCGACAGTGCTTAGCACAGTGACTCGTCCGATGACTGCAGCACCTGATAGATACTCCTCAAAGAACCAGCTGCCGGCCAAACCCGTTGTTCTGCTGCCCTCACTCTACAGCCCCAGTGCGCGTCGTCCCTCTGCACAGCCTCGGCGCCTTGTTTACTCGTCTATCTCAGCCTCGCGACTTTACTGCACTAGCACCCACCCCTTCACTCCTACACTTACCTCGCTCCTACGGCTGCCCGCCTTATTCCTTCAGCCAACACTGCTTTCGGTAGTAGCAGATCTTGCAGTGATCGGCAGGTTGCCAAACAGCTCCATCTATCCCGACGTAAACTTCGGAGGAGACCCGTTACTCTTCATAGAGGGAGGGTGTCAGAGGCAAGACATAGTGACTGGTCCATGGAAAAAACTTGGTCCTAATGCTACCTACTGATCCATGACCGGTATAACCCACCTACTTGTGGTACGTATCGCACCCACCTATGGGTGCAGCTCCCGCATGTTCCCTTATTGGAGGCTTGAGTTATTGATGTGGCCATTACGGGCCCCTTCCCTAAATCTTATAAAGAAGTAACTTCGGCGTAGTTACGACAACAGTTGGTAGTCCTACTTTAGGCACACCCACGAATACAACACACCCCCATACGACCCCGCCGGACCCGTCGGACGAGGTGCGCACTCAAGGTCCTTGACTGCCGTGACAACCATCAAGTCCGTCGTCGCGTCCAGGCCAACGACACGTTGGGGCATAACAAAAATTAAATAGAAAGATGGCGCTAAAAAGAATTTACCTAAAAAACGTCACTGTCGATCGAACGTCGCCGATGGCAAAGCCAAGGGGGATAGCCCCACCGGGCCCTCGACCCCTTGGTCCCTTCGTGCTACTTTGATATTCCCGCGTCGCCGCCGCTCGATCTCGACCCCTGAGTCTCTTTGGTGAAAGTCTAATGTCGTAACCGCAAGGGCTAGGCCCAAGACTTGGTCTAGTTCTAACGGACGCTCAAATAAACGGATAATGCACGATGCCCAGACCTACCGAAACGTTTTGAAAATTTACGCTGTTATCGACGCCATCCTCCGCACGTACTCACAGGTCACCGGCAAGCACACAAATCACGAGACATAATCCCTTTAATCCTATCTTAATGAGAAAATCAAAATTTGATTGGTGATTACGCCGACTCTTCAATCATTAATAATAATAAAAAAAAAATCACGTGCCTTAAATCTGCGCGCCCATGCACTCTCTATTTTAGTCAAGCATTCAGTCAACGTAGACCACAGGCGCAGTCGCGCCTCGTGCGACATACTTAAAGTTTTAAACCAACTTTATTTTCTGTCACTTGCAAAAACCAGGGCGGATACCCTTGTAAGGATATTCACACCGATACCGTAACGTAAGGACGTACTGACTTCTTCGCGTGAATCTCGCCGTCATTGCGTCCAGATGCATTCCAAGAACTCCTTTGACTATGCCTAAGGGCCCCCCGTCGTAACAGCTACACGTGTTAGACGACACTTTCAGTCGTTGTTCACATACATTTGAAATGTTCGAGAACTCCAAATGTATATGGTCAGGCACACCATCCAGATACATGGCGGATGCTGAGTAATGGGGCGAATGTTGTTCGCGACTAGTTCATATATAATCTTCGCAACAATCCTGCGTTTCAAAGGCGAAGCTGAAAAAGAAAGTTTCTCCCAAATCGACTCAACTATGGGAGAGAAGGTTAACGGAGACCCTAATTTTCATACCACTTGCCATGCCATTTATATGAAAACCAAAGGGTCATTTTAATCAAACTTGCCACCAATTCGTAGAGTGAAGACCATACTAACTAACTGCAAAATAAATAAATAAAAAATAAAAAATAAAAAAATAAAAAAGCAAGGCAAAAGTGTATTTTTATGAAATTTTGCCGACATCTTAATTTTCGAAATCTTGGGAAATTTCAGAAATCTTAACAGAGGAAATTCCAATTCTCCAAATGACGCAAACTTCACCACACACCAACCTCGAGAGAAGGTTAACGGAAACCGTAATTTTCAGTCCACTTGCCATGCTATTGATATGAAGACCAAAGAGTCATTTTAATCAAACTTGTCACCAATTCGTAGAGTGGAGACCATACTAACTAACTGCAAAAAAAAAATCCAAAAAAATAGACGAGAGAAGGTTAACGGAGACCCTAATTTTCAGACCACTTGCCATGCCATTTATATGAAAACCAAAAGGTCATTTGTGTTTAATCAAACTTGCCACCAATTCGTAGAGTGGGGACCATACTAACTGCCAAAAAATAATAATAATAATAATAAAAAACATATGAAACAACAAGGCAAAAGTGCATTTTCATGAAATTTCGCTGACATCTAGGGTGATAATCCCCAAGGCACTCCAGCTGGATTGGCAAGATACGTGCAAGTACATAGATCAGGGCGAGGAAGATATAGCTTATATACCATAAAAGACGTTCCTGCAAAATGACCATCTTGGCTAAGATCCATTGGGTGATGTTATGACCAACATTGACCAACAGTAATTTACTGTAGCGAGTTGGTTTGACTCTTTGTTCATGAAGAAAAAGAGGAATTGAAGATGGTTCCACGAACTGCGCATGCTTTCAAGTACGGACCCGCATGATTGCAGAGCCACGAGCTGGTTCCACGTCAGTATTCCAAGCGTCGGACGAGAGAAGAAAGTGAGAGGAGGAGGAGGAGGAGGTGGAAGCGGAAGAGAAGGAGGCGGTGGTGGCGGCGGCGGCGGAGGAGGACGTGGAAGAGGAGGAGGAGGAAGTTTGGAGGAGGAGGAAGTGGAGGAAGAGGAGAGAGACGGAGGGTGTGTTCACGATGAGCCGAGCTGGGTGGTTGTGAATAGCTGGTAACGACAACAATGAGGGGTTTGTCGTTGGTGGATTAATTGTATGGATCTGTCATGACGGGTTTGTCGTTGATGGATTAATTGTATGGATCTATAGTGTGTTGGGGTTAGGGGTTTGACAAGCAGAAAGAACGATAACGAGGGGTGTTGGCTTTGTCCGACAATCTTTCCTCAGGAAGTAGAGAAGACAACCCCCTTAAAAAGAAATAAAGAAGGAAAGAAAAAAAAGAGGGGGAAGGGGGTTCTTTAGTTGCAGTCAGACAGTGCAAGAAGAAGGTAAGCAACGACCAGAATTGATCTTCACACGCAATAGAAAAAAAACGGTTTCCAGTATGAGTCTCATCTGAGTATGGGTTTCACTCTTCCGGGTTGAGATGTGGAGGTATTCCCGGCCTCCTTTTGCTCATTATATAATGAAGCATGTTCTTTGTTAAAAAAAAAAGAAAAAAAAAAAGAAAAAAAAACGTCATTTCATACCAGCGTGTACACTGCGCAAACCAGCACGTGCATCGTCATCGTCATAATCATCATCATCATCATCAGCAGCAGCAGCAGCAGCAGCAGCAGCATCAGCATCATCATCATCATGATGATCATCTGACATTAATATCTTGGTTGGATCTCTATTTTGCTTTCACATTACGACCCTGATTAACCAAGTACTGCAAGTCGAAAAGTCGAGAAAAGAGGAAGTACTATCGTGCAATTAAAAATAAATAAGTAGATAAATAGATAAAAATAAATGAATCTAATAAATCAATAAAAGGTAAATAATGAATATATATATTTTGTATTTTTATATGAAAAAGGGGGTGGAGCGTCATCGGTATTGCAGGGGGGTTAGATGGCACCTTGCAGTATTGCAGAACGGCCATTGGAGGGGGGTCCGCACCGGTTGCCGCGTGGAAAACGCAGGTGATTTGTTTTCTTCCTTCCCCCCCCCCTTCTCAAGGATATTATCACCCGGTCCACTAGTACCTTTGCCGCGTGGGAAAATAGTGGGCCTAGGGTGGGCCTCCGACCTTTTGGGATGGCCGAAACGAAACCGACCACCGCCGATCAGATTTATCAATGGCAGCCGGCGTCGGGCCCGGCCTCGGAACTTTCAGGAGTTTGGGAAAACTGCGAGTTTTCCCTAATTTCCCAACACTGGGCGAGGTACTACCTTCTTCCCCCGAATACAACGTACGGTCATTATAGCTGTATTTGAGGCATCTTTCAGTCAAGGTACAGCTATAATGACCGTACGTTGTATTTGGGGGAAGAAGATAGTGGGTTGGGGGGGGGGGAAACAAAACGGAAGGGGCGACTACAGTCCCCCCCCACCAAAAGAAAAAGAAAAAGAAAAATCCTACTGTTTTTTTTTCCCCCCCTATGTTCTTCTCTCAACTTCTGTTTTTGCCTTTCACTACCTACTCCTAAGGCTATCTAGAGGGGACCCCTGCAAGCGTAGTTTCCTGTAGCCTCTTTGTTTTGTCTTTTTTTTTTTGTGTCTTACTTTTTGTTGTCTTTTTTTTGGTGTCATCCTTGCGCAGGGGCCATGCTAGCTCAGTTGGTTAGGCATGCAAGTGGCATTCAGGAGGTTGTGGGTTCAAGCCCCATGGCCACCTGCGGCGCACTTAGTGCCAAGGGACTGTGATAGTCCTCTGGATACCCCTGATCTGTATTTTAGGGGCCTATGACCAACACGGGTGTGAGTGTGAGCGGGAGTGGGTTGTGTGGGAGAGTGTTGGCCATAGCCTCGGCTGCTACTCGATGAGGAGTGGGCGACGATGAGAAAGGGAGGCGCAGCTACTGGCAAAATGCTCGGTCTTTGCGTTAGCCGGACCCCCACCGGCCGCCCCACCCCATCTCTGACTACGGTTGTTGGGGCAGGGGGCAACATGAATTACCTCGTTTGCGAGGCCCTATGCTTGCAGGGGTCCCCTCTATATAGTCTTAGGAGTAGTGGTAGGAAGGTAGTGAAAGGCGAAAAAAACGAATTTGAGAGAAGAACATAGTGTAGTTTTACAAAAAAAAATAAAAAATAAAAATAAAATTATTCTCTGTATCGTTCGAATTTTAACGGATGTCCTTCGGCGGGACATCCGTTAAAACTGGAACGATACAGATTTTTTTTTTGGTTGTTTGTCTGTTTGCTTTTTTATTGCCAAAAAACAACGCCATTCCACAAGCCTTGAATGCCCAAACGGTGGTAGTTAGAAAAAAAACAAAAAAAACGGTGGTAGTCCACAGCGTCCTCGGTACGCTATTTCCCGCCCCTTTCCCGCCCCTTTCCCCCTCCTTTCCCGCACCTTTCCCGCCACTTTCCCACACCTTTCCCGCCTTTCCCGCACCTTTCCCGCGCCTTTCCCGCCTTTCCCGTCTTTCCCGCCAATTTCTGGTCTGAACGACAGCTGACGTGGTATGCCACAAGTTCGTTAGACCCAGTGAGTTTTCCCGCCTTACCCGCACCTTTCCCGCCTTTCCCGCCAATTTTTGGTCTGAAGGACAGCTGACGTGGTATGCCACAAGTTCATTGGACCCAGTGAGTTTTTCCCGCCTTTCGCGCTGTTTCCCGCTAGTTTCTGGTCTGAAGGATGGCTGACGTGGCAGTGATGACGACGTCGGCTCTGCAATCGTGCAGTTCCCTCCCGCCAATTTCTATTGAAGAGGAAAGCTGACGTGTCAACAGCCGGTAACCCAATCTATAGCGCCGCGCCTGGTCGGACCAATTATGCTTTTAAGGCACTGCTGAGGTGGCAATAGTGAGACAGTGAGAGTCACCCAATTGTCTTTTTCTTTTTTCCTTTTCTTTTTTTTTTAATGACACACTATGAAACGTCACCGAGAGGGAGTGCGTGATTGGCGTGCGCTTCCTGGCTGAAACGTGCGTAGGGCAATGAGTGCGTTTCTTCTGAGCTCAGTGAATGGAAATGAGTATGGAATCTTCTGAGCCAAGTGTGCATGCGGATGAGAGTATGGAATCTTCTGGCGAAGCGTGCGGGAACGCCAGTCTATGACCTCTGTTGTTTATCACTATATCACACTTTTCCCCCGTATACAACGTACGGCCATTATAGCTGTATGTATTTGGACTGAAAGACACCCCATATACAACTATAATAACCGTATGTTGCATCTGGGGGAAGAAGGTAGAGGTAGATCCGTTTTTTTTCCCTCTCGTGTTGAGAAAAAGTGCCGCTCCTCTCAACAGTAAGAGGAAGAAGAAGGTAGTCGTCGATTCAATTTTTTTTCCTTCTTATATTTGGAGAGACGTCAATCAGATATATTCAGGAAAGAAAAAAAAACCTTGTGATTCAACACATTGTATTGTTCTTTGCCTTGGGCATTGGGTCCGTAATGAAAAAAGTTCTTTCAAGAGAAGAGGGGGAAGGGGGGGGGCGGGGGTTAAAAAAATAAAAAATGAAAAGAAGGAGAAAGAAAATATGGGGGGTTAGTGTTTCAGAACAAGAATATAAAAGACGAAGTGTCGCTCATGTCAATCAACAGTCCTCTCTCAATAAAATTCGTGCGTGCCACGTGTATGCCGACGGAGGCATATAAATGATGAATGTGGCGATGAGATTAAGGGGGCGGAGGAGGGGGGGGGGAGGAGGGGTCTGGGGGGGAAGGCTGATCATGAACGAGATAAAAATTGTGTCTTCCTAAACTTGCCACGTGGATTAATGAGTTAGATGTGCTGTACTCACGGCGCGCAGTGCCGCCGCCCTCACAGGTCGGATACTTGCAAAGACCCGCCGCCACCGCTGCTGCCGTTGCTGCTGTCCAGAATCGTGCCAGGTGTACAGCGAGGCAGATGTGATCGGATATGACGATGAGATTCAGGGTGTCCAGAATCGTGCCAGGTGTACAGCGAGGCAGATGTGATCGGATATGACGATGAGATTCAGGGTGAGGCTGATCATCAGCGAGATAAAAATTGCTTCTTGCTAAACTTGCCACGTGGATTAATGAGCTAGATGTGCTGTACTCACGGCGCGCAGCGCCGCTGCCCTCACAGGTTGGATACTTATAGAGAGCCGGCGGCGGCGGCGGCGGCGCTGCTGCTGTCGTTGTCCAGGATCGTACCACGTGTACAGCAATGCGGATGTGATCGGATATGGCGGCGATGAGATTCACGGTGAGGCTGATCCACGAGAAAAACTGTTTCGTGAACTTGCCACGTGTGTTATGGGGCATACTCTCCTCACGGCGCGCAGCGCCGTCCTCGCTGGTTGCGGAGCTGTCGGCGACGGATCGAAGCGCGGCGGAGTTACACGTGTGGCACGTGGGCTGGGCGGGAGCGGCGGCTGCCGGCGATGACGTGGAGGTCCCGGCCGTGCTGGCAAGATGTCTGGGCATCAAGGACGGGATCTCTGTGACCGTTAAGATCAGATCTGACGTTCCTAAGGCAGATGTCATTGTCGTCGAGCCGGTGACTGAAGACGATTGGGAACTTCTGGAGCTGAACAGAGAGTACGTGGAGGAGCAGCTGCTCAACCAGATTGCAGTTTTGAAAGACGCCCAGCACTTCCCAATATGGGTTCATCAGCAGTCCCTTCTGCACATGAAGGTGCTGTCAACATCTCCCGTCAATTTGGTACGCCTTAGTCGCGGGTGCGAGTTGGTGGTCGCATCCAAAGCGCGCCGACGCCCTCTTGATGGGCGTGGCGTCGCTGGTGGCGGGAAACCGGCCAATCCGAGAGGCAAACCTAAACCTAACAATGGAAGGATCGAAACGCCATCGGCTGTGCAGAACAGGCCGGTGACATCTGCTGCTGCTGCTGCGGCTGCTGCGGCTGCTGAAGAGAATGGAGGAGAAGATGCCACGTCAGTGGTTGAGCAGCTCAGCACCAATCAGATTGGGTGTAATAAGGAAGGATCAGTGAAGTCTCCCCGTGCAGCCTTGCTGCGAGTTCAAGACTTACATGTCAATCTTGTGAAGATCTCCTCCTCCCCCTCCTCCTCCTCTAGTCATCGAGGAGGAGGAGGAGGAGGAGGAGGAGGAGGAGGAGGAAGTACGACTGGAGGAGGAGGTGGAGGAGGTTGCTGGCATGTTAAGTCCTTCCCTACCAATTCCGTTTATGTGTCTTCAGCTACCGCTAAAGCAGCAGGATTCTGTGATGGACAGCTGGTGATTGTGCAGGCTTTGCAGCGGTACGGGGCCAATCGCTTCTTGCACCGGGGAGAGGAGGCGGCGGTGGAGGAGGAGGAGGAGGAGGAGGAGGAGGAGGAGGAGGGAGAAAGGGAGGATGAAAGGAGGAGTAGTAATGATTATGCAACGGGTGGCCAAACAGGACCCTTGGGAGATGACTATAGTGGGAGGAAGGGGATGTTTGGGAAGGGGGGAGATTATGATGGCAGAAGCCTGCAGAGGGGCTTTCAGGGAGGGAGGCACAGAGAGCTGGGTGGGAAGGAAGAGGAGAGAGAGAGAGCACAGATGTTGGGAGGTGGGGGAGGGGGTGATCTTGCACAAAAGGGGGTGGGGACGGGGGGAGATTACCCCCAAGGAACTCTAGCAGCAGGTCCAGTGCTAGCCAATCTGCTGATTTCGCCATTGGTTGCACCAGATCATGTGATGATTTCCTTGCCTCTGCGCCAGCAGGGGGGGCTTCACCTCTTCACTTGGGTCATTGTAAAATCGGACCCCTTCTTGTTACCCTCCCCGTTGGGGAGTGGTTTACTAAAGGGGGTGAAGCTGATTCCACTAATTCCAGTGATTGACTCGGCAGCAGGCCAAAGGCAACAGCATGAAGATCCAGAGGAGGAGGAGGAGGAGGAGGAGGAGGAGGAGAAGGGAGGCCAAAAGAAGAAGAAGCAGGGCCCTAGAGAGGGGCAATGGCAGGGACAGGGACATGGAGGTAATTCAGAAAGTCAGGGGAATGGGGAACTATCACTGACGAGTAGAAGCAGGTACCCAACGAAGAAGCACACTTACAGCCACAAGGATATGCATTTGATTGCCTCAACTGCCATGGTGGTGTCACGAGGAAGGGCACAGGTTCAAGACTACTCAGCGCCTGGTCATATTGTTGTACACGAAGATGCTGAAACCCTGCTCAAGTTTTGGATGTCGATGCATGCAACAAGCACTGAAGGAGGAGGACAGGGTACATCAGCAGCAGAGATGAACACACAGGGAAACTTCTCTCAGGGGAGGAGGGGCCGTGTTCTCTTGGTCGATGGCATGGTACTCCACCTCTCCTTCCAGCTGTTAGAAGAAGTAGGAGGAACGGCAATGGGACCACCACTGGGACCCGAATCGAGACTGGAACTGGGACTGGGACTGGGACTGGGACTGGGAATGGCGATCTCCTCTCCCCCATCTGTTGATGGCAACGTCTCAGAGAATCAATCGTCGTTGTCGTCATTGCATAATTGTTATCCTGGGCAATCTGTTAAGCTTCCCTGGGTCCTGAAATCACCAAAGGAACTGCTGTTCTGTGTCAGACTTCTGACGTCTGGTAGCAATAATGGGAAGCAGCAGGTGGACGGACGGCACGATCGGAGCTCTGCTGCACTGAGATCTCCGGACAACAGCGTTTCACAAACTCGGAAAACTCGGACTGAGTTCTCATATGCGCTAGTGCAGCTGGAATGCAGTGAGGCCACCCACGGGCAAACTATCTTTTCTATTTCTGGTAAGACTGATGGTCTGAATGGGGCAGAGGGTGCTGGAACAGTTAGCCATCGGCGGGAATTGAGGAGCTCTGCATCTGTGCCAATTCCTTTTGTTGCAGTGGGAGGTCCTCCTCTTCGGTGGAATCATGCCATTCCGGAGATGGGACATGGGAAATCAGTGAATTTTAAACCAGGTTCAGGTTCAGGTTCAGATTCAGAGTTTTCAGATCTTAAGGGCTTGAAGTGGCTCCGTGTACCCGCCAAGGAGATCCTTACCCGAATACGGGCTTGTCTCGCTTGGTGGGGTTGGCAATCTGGGACTGGGGATGGGACTGGGAAATCCAGGGTCCGGCCGGGCCTCCTCCCAGCAGCAGGTGGGGTTCTTCTCCATGGCCCACAGGCATCTGGCAAATCGCAACTCGCGAAAGCCATAGCTGTGGAACTCGCAAACGATGACTGCTACCTCGCTTACAGTGTGTTCGTCAAGTGTGACAGTCTTGTTGGTGGGCAGATTGAGCAGCTGAAGATGCGCATGGAAGGGGTATTTCAAGAAGCGCTTGAGCATGCACCATCGGTGATCGTCTTCGATGACCTGGACGCGCTTCTTCCGAACGAGGAGAGGCAGGACGACGCGGTCGGCGATGTCGCAGAGCACACGGCATTGGCAGAGTTCATTGGGGACCTCATGGATGCCTGCCAGGAAGGGCGATGGGGTGCAAGGCAGTCAATTACGTTTCTGGCGATCGCACAGTCTCCCTCGAGCATCCATCACATTCTTCGTGTCTCAGGGAGGCTTGATTTCGCTGTGCAATTGCCGGCGCCAGGTGCAGCGGAACGCGCTGCCATTATCCAGTCGTGCCTCAGATCCAAAGGAGTGAACTTTGCAAAAGATGTGGCTATGATGGAGGTTGCGACGCATTGCGATGGGTACGATGCACATGACATAGATGTCCTGGTGGAGCGAGCGATTCACGTAGCCTCCCGTCGTTATTTAGCCTCATCCACTTTGCATGGCCAAAGGATTGGCAGTGCTCACGATGGAGATGACAGGGAATGTAACAGCGATGTTACCACCACCACGTCCACCACTGCATTGCCCTCATGGGAGGAGGCATCAGAGAAGACTACTAGAAAGGAGGCACGCCACCCGTTGGGTGCTGAAGATGGCCCGTCGCAGGTCTCTGACTCTCTTTTGCAGATGCGGTTTGTTGAAGGAGAAGTCGAAGATCGCTGCCACAGGAGGTCTCCGTCGCTGT
The DNA here is from genome assembly GCA_003427395.1 of Chara braunii. NCBI lineage: Eukaryota > Viridiplantae > Streptophyta > Charophyceae > Charales > Characeae > Chara > Chara braunii. The sequence continues at coordinate 672,624 of BFEA01000136.1, forward strand.
CGCAGCAATGGCGACGATGGTCGTTCACCGTAACAGAAGACGATTTCGCCGAAGCACAACGCGGCTTTGTGCCCGCAGCAATGCGAGGAGTCGTCGCAATTAGTAATGCTGGTGATGGGCCTTCACAGAAAGGTTGGGAGGATATTGGAGGGCTGGACGATGTGCGGCGAACACTCCAGGAGATACTTGAACTTCCCGTAAAGTACGGAAAGTTGTTCTCGAAAGCTCCTCTGCGTCTTCGGTCGGGAATCCTCCTCTATGGCCCTCCCGGCTGCGGTAAAACGCATGTCGTTGGTGCCGCTGCAGCGGCTTGTCACCTGCGGTTCATCGGCGTCAAAGGCCCGGAGCTGCTGAACAAGTATATAGGAGCAAGCGAGCAAGCGGTGCGCGATGTGTTTGCAAAGGCATCAGCTGCGGCACCGAGCATCCTGTTCTTTGATGAATTTGATGCGATTGCTCCTAAGCGAGGCCATGACAACACCGGCGTGACTGACCGTGTCGTCAATCAGCTGTTGACGGAGCTCGACGGGGTAGAGGGATTATCTGGTGTGTTCGTCATCGCGGCAACGAGCCGTCCGGATCTCATAGACGCAGCTCTGCTTCGTCCCAGACGACTGGATCGCCTTCTGCTATGCGATTTCCCCTCGGAATTCGAGCGCAAGGAGATACTGAACGTGCTGGCACGTCAGCTTCCACTTGCAGCTGACGTGGATCTTAGTGACATTGCAGCTTCCACTTGCAGCTGACGTGGCTTTAGCGGTGCCGATCTTCAAGCTGTGCTGAGCAACGCGCAGCTGGCGGCCATTCACAGCCACCTGGATCGCGAAACTGTCAGTCAAAGTCAACCTAAAGATGCTGCCTCTCCTAATGCATTGCCCGGTGCTGCGCCTGTGGTAACTATGGAGCACCTGCAGAAAGCTGTCAGCGTGGCCCGACCCTCCATATCGCAAATGGAAAAGACGCGACTCAATGACATCTACGAGAGCTTCATTGGTTCGCGGAAAGCGGGACCGTCGAAGGAAATGAAGGGAAAAAGAGCAACTCTAGCATGACATCCATCATCCACCAAAAGAAGGAGAAGGAAGACCTGTGTTGTTGCTGTTGTTGTTGTTGTTGTGTTTTTTTTTTTTTCCGTCTTCTTTGGAGTACTAACTAGGAGACTATGAGGAGGAGGAGGATCCAAAGAGTGGTTTTATTTTTTGCTGCTTTTTCTTTTTCACCGCGGGGGGGGAGGTAAGGGAGGAGAAGGCGAGCTGTCTGTGTGTTTTCACTGGTGTGCGTAGAAGCATTTTTTTTAAAGAGGGAAGGAGGGAAGAAGGGAAACAGATACGAAGGAAAGAGTGACCAGGATGGAGAGAGAGGAGGAAAGAAGTGAACAAAAAAAAAAGGAGAAGAAGAAGAAGAAAATGTAATCACTAATTACCATGGACTGGGTGCAATAATCCATTGAAAAATTTGAAACATGAAAATGGTGAAAGGGGAAAGGGGCAAAAACGGAAGAAAGAAAAGAAGGGAAGTGGTGCAGGCGAAGATTTGCCTGGGTCCTGAGACAAGAATAAAAATCCACACATATTTTTGATGAAAAGAGGATTAGGACCAGGTTCATGCTTTCCAAGCCCGGCGGTGAAGGCCATGCAGAGGAGGCGGAGGAGGTGTGTGACGACTACGAGAATGGGTGGGTAGGAGTCTTACGTATGCTTACAGAGATTTTGTAGACTTGGGCATATGCTACTTTCTGTGCGATTTTTGTCCAAAAAAAAAAAATCAAAATTCTAAATTTATCCGGTCCGAAGGGTGCATACTTGGGGCCACGCACCGGTGGTGGTGCTATGTTCATACTGGGAAGGCATGAAACTGGAGAGGATTAGGACCAGGTTCATGCTTTCCAAGCATGAACATGGTGGCACCACTGGGGTCTGCGCCTTAGATAGAATCTGTCCTTGAGTTTTGTCTGCAACTTTCAGATGGAAAATTGAAATTCAAATTTTTGCACCTTGTTTTTTGCAAGAGAAAGAGTTTGAAAAATTAAAGCCGAGAACTTTTCCCCGAGTCGGGATTGAAATTATTGAATGGCATTATTGACGTCAGGCACAGTTCTTTTTATTTATTTTTCCCCTCTTTTTTTTGCTTTTTGAAAGAAAAGAGCATTACCATTGAAGTGACTGGCCCCATTATTTTATTCTTTTTTTTTTCTTTTAATTATTATTAGGGCCCAGTGCCCAAGACTGTACATAAAGTAATCAAAAGGGGTCAGTCGGGCTGTCCTGCTCCACCCGGAGTCCAGGAGCGAGGTCCCACTAGCAAAGAGGATAGGATTAACCTTCTGAATCTGGGCGTGTTTTAAGCGGAGATACAGAAAAGCAGCTCAATCTCGATTTTCCGCACCTTTCCACAAACGAGCCCAGATTCAGTCATTCAATTCAATCCTTTTTGCTAGTGGGACCTTGCCCCTGAGCCCTGCCCCCCCTTCTAATAATTATTTTTATTTTATTCTGTTCGTCTGGTTGCAACCAGATTCAAAGTTGGGTCTATATTTCAAACAGTTCATGGGTGTATCAATTGAGCTACGTATGGCCGCCGATTCAGGCACAGTTTTTGTTTTGTGACCTAGGCTACCAGAGTGCCCCAGGGCCACTTGCCCGGCTGGGCCCAAAAAAGAAAAAAAAAAAAGAAAAAAAGGATTTTAACTTGATTTTTTATTTTAAATTTTTCAAAGAATTTCGATGTGACCCTGAGGCAAAATTTGTTCGGTTTATTTTTCTGCATAACGCTAGGCTACCAGAGTGGCCCGGGGTCACTTGCCCGGCCGGGCCAAAAACAATTAAAAAAATAAAAATTAAAATTATATTGTTAGTTTTTATTCTTTATTCTAAATTTGGTGAATAATTTCGATGTGACCCCGAGGCAAAAGTTGTTCAGTTTATTTTTCTGCACAACATAGTTTTTTTTTCGGATTTTTTGTAGGTTTTTTTTTTTTTTTTTTTTTTTTTTTTKCTGGGACCTTCCCTGGTCCTTGCGCGGGCTGGCCGGCCMCCCGGGACCCGGGCGGCCTGGCTGGTAGCCTAGGCATAGCGTAGTTTTTTTTTTTCGGATTTTTTTGATGTTTTTTGTTTTTGTTTTTTTTTGCAAGGACCGTCCTAGGTCCTTGCACGGCCGGGCTGTCCAGGAAAATAGGATGGCCCGGGCAGCGCGGCTGGTAGCCTAGTTTGTGACTGTAATTTTGAAAATCAATCCAATTTGCGAGAGCAGGATGGTGGTGCTGAGTTGGAACTTAAATTTTATTTAATTAAATTAATTTCAAATTTTCAATTGTTTTGCAACCTTCAGTTGAATTGAAATTTGAAAATTTCAAAATTCAAATCATTAAATGGCATCGTGGACCTGGGCCACAGCTTTGTGTGTGAAATTTTGAAATGTAACTGCAAATTTTCAATTATTTTTGCCCATGTCCGTCTCCTAGTCGGGATAGAAAGAGAGAAGGTTAACTGAAGCCTGAATTTTCAATTTTCAGAACTTTAAAACAGGCACAAAAAAGTTGGTGAGAGTCCGACGAAACAGTCTCTCTGGCACAGTCATGCTTTTTTTGAGTGTGTATAGCGAATATGACAACACACACACACACACACACACACAGACAGAGAGAGAGAGAGAGAGAGAGAGAGAGAGAGAGAGAGAGAGAGCCATGCACTTTGACACAGCCAATCGACGGCAAGACACACAGTCATCCACTACGTCGATTGGACGAGTGCAGGGCATGGATAACACACACACACACACACACGCGCAATCAGTTTTAGTATGCTTGTTTTTCCTCTTTCTCCTATTTTTTTCTAAGTGCTTTTTGTGTCTCTAGCCGAGCACCCTCTAGCAGTGCCAAACAGTCGGTGGTTCCTCGTTTGGAGTGCCAACTGCACTCTTAGGGGGGGCGCTCGGTTCGGGATGTCTGTGTTGCCTGTTGGTGATGACGGATGGTCGTCGGAGTGTCCCCCTGGCTGAGCGGGTGGTGGGAACCAACAGTCTGCGGGGTTCTATCGTGATGTGAGTAGGTCATGTGCTGCTTTGCTCCGTGTTGGATGTGTAGACTGTCTTGTCTGCGCTCTGCCGCGGTCTTGCTGCCCGTGCCGCTTGCTTTGTAGGTCGTCCTTGCTGCTCTGCTGCCTTTCCGCCTACCCGCGGGTCGTGCCTTGTGGTTTGGTAGTCTTGTGGCGGTGCCTCGCGCTTCGCTGCACGGTTGCTGAGCTGCTTGTCCGTGTGCCCTGTCGGCCTCCAGTGTCCTTTGTGTGCATGCCCTGTAGTTTGGTTGCCTTGTTGGTGGTGCCTTGTGCTTCACTGCACGCTTGCCGAGCTGCTCGTCTGCTTGCCCTGTTGGCCTTCCGCGTCCTTTACTTGCTTGTGTGCCTTGTAGTCTGGTCGCCTTGCTGATGTTGCCTTGGTGTGTTTGTGTGCTGGTTTTGTGTGCTTGTTGTCTGCCCTCCTGCCTCCCCCGTGCCCTCCAGCCTGTGCCTTGATGTCTTTTTGCTTGCTTGGTTTTGGCATGCCCTGATGCTTTTCTTGTCTGCCTGGTCTTGGCATCTTTTTTGGGGTTTTGCCTGCTGGTGTGCTTGCACGTTTTTGGCACTTGGGAAAAGCTGGTCACGGATAACCACGTTTGTACGAGGTAGCTCCAACGAGTTCGCAGAGTGGCAGCATGCAGTGTTAGTTTGGTGGGGTGTACCATGGGTTTCATGGGGTGCATGGTGAGTACGCCGTGGGATATATTGGACACACACACACACACACACACACACACACACACACACACACACACACAAGAAAATTGAACCCCAAACTCTATTTTCAGTTTCGGGCCTGTTGGGCAGGACCTGAAAATAGGGGGGGTCCCTGTTAACCATTAATGAATCGAAATCACTGAATGTCATCAATGAGTGAGGTCACAGCTTTGTGTTTGAAAGTTTTGAACTTCATCAACTTCAATTACAATTCGCACAAAAAAGCTTATTTTCTTCTTCTTCTTCTTCTTTGTTCTTTTTTTTTTTTTTTTTTTTTTTTTTTCCCTGTTTCTTTCTTTTTTTGAGGGTAGAAAAGCTTGCAGCAAGTGGGATGTTTTCAAGTTGTGATTGAAATGGATGAATGGCATAAAGGACGTCAAGCGTAATTACGTAAGACAAACGAATGGCCGGGTACGTTGGGCGTGATTACATAAGATGAGCGAATGGCGGGGGACTCATCGTGGGTGAGAGTTTGACAATGGGCCTCGCTCCACTACTCACCAGATGCACAAAAAAAGACAAAAAAGTATGGCCGTGTATCTTCCCATGTTCTAGCAGAATATTCATATTCTCTTTTTGCACATTTCGTGAGTCGTCGCGCTAGGCTGCATGTGGGTATGCACGATAGGTCAGGCTGACAGTTTTGCTGTGAACAGCTTGTAGTTGGCTTTTTCATTTGCTAATAATTGCTTCCAAAAAAAAAAAAAAAAAAAAAAAATTTCTTCGATGGAATTTTTTCAACAACCCAAGGGCCAAGTGGATGCTAGGGGTGCTGGTAATAGCAGGCACCACTTGCATTCCAGGGGAGGCTCCATCTATTGGTGGGGACCACCACCTGCTGGAAAGCGGGTCCAGCGTCCCTGAACATTGTATCAGTTTATTAAACTTTATTTTATTTGAACAGACAATATAGTTGTGATGATAGACAGCTGCAGTGCTCAACTACCAAGTACTGAAATTAGGGAAGTACTAAGTAGAGATTACAGTGCTGCCAGATTGACTTGCCTACCTCAGGCTACCTGACAACCTACATTGAGTCTAAATTGCAATCAGACTCCTTTTCAAACACACTTTTCACACATGTAAACAGTAACGCAGCATACTGGCGACATGCGCCCACTCAAAACTCAGAGATATGGTTTTCAGATACGAGTTCACTCCCAATTGGCTATGGCGACCTCAGCGCCCAAACATCTCACTGTTCACATACACTGGATCACCCTGGATATCCCACACACATCACTCTAACACACGAGCACACACACACACTCACTACTAACTACAGCTATGGCAGCTATGGCTGCCTCTAACCTATCGCTATGCTAACTCCTCCTCTCTTGCCCACTGCGACCTCCGGGCTCATCTGCAGACCTCCTTGCACAAGTCGCTGTGGCAGCGCTTCCGCATGGCTCACGCAGGAATGAATG
>BFEA01000136.1:678894-689633 GCA_003427395.1 Chara braunii
TTCGTTGGTCTGCCCTTTGCCATCGGCCCTTGGTGCTCACAGTCCCCCTGTGGTACTTGCTGGACTGGACTGGGACTCTCTGAACCCTTCTGCTGACTGTAGGCAGTCGTACCGTCGACTCAGTGCAGTTGCACTGAGGTCCTACCTGTTGACCTTGCCACTTGTCTWCGTCTGAAAACGTGGGCCTACCTTAGACTCACCACTTGACCACTTGCCGACCTTCTAGAAGGACTAAAGCTAGGCCTGTGGACTCTACTTGGACTCCTACCTTACAGGTCTACAGTTCGAATCTCCCTACAGCCTACAACCTACGGCGACCTACTTACCACTGGCTATCRTGCAGGTCACGGGTTCAACTCCAGGGAACTGTGCAGATACTGTACACAGGTAAGCGGAGGTCAAGGGATCGACCCCTGGGATCTGCATCGGCTACTGCCAAAGGTGAAAACTGTTTCAAGATTTAGTGGGGTAGTATACACAAGTCAAGTATGTAGTTCTGAGGGAGATGGATTGAGAGATTGGAGAGAGATCTTCCCAATCCCCTCAACAAGAGGACTTTCCTGTTCCTATGTTGGAGTCTTGTGTTTGGAGCATTTGTAGTATGGGACCCACGCGGGCCATCACATATTGTGGCTGCTAAAACCATTTGCCACCCCTGCCCCAGCCATCATCTTTTGTCTGTTTTTGAAGCCAAGCTGGGCCCAGTTCCGAGCACGTGCTGCTCCCCACGAATAGATTGGAGCATTTAAAAAAAAAAAAAAGGGTTCCTTCATCACTGGTCACCTTCTTGGAGTCGTGTGTTTGGAGCGTTTGTAGTATGGGACCCACTTGGGCCATGACATATTGTGGCTGCTAAAACCATTTTCCGCCCCTGCTCCAGCCATCGTCTTTTTCGTCTGTCTTTGAAGCCAGGGTTCCCTTCGTCCTTGGTCACCTTCTTGCCAGTATCCTTCATTCTGTCTCGTTCCAGCCCCCCTCTCCCATCGGGGGATTCCCATTTCCTTCTGACTTGAGCCACAGTCGCTGATGATGTCAGGGGGCAGATGAGGTGAGGAGGACCCGGGCGGGGGTTGAGGAGGAGGAGGGGGGATTGACGGCCGAGCGTGGCCGGGGAGGAGATGGCAGGGCCAGGGGTGGTGGCTGGGGGGGTGGTGGCTGGGGGGATGGGGGCCGTGACTGTGGCTGTCTGTGAGGGGGCCAAAGAAGCCATCCGGGAAGCCTACCATCAACTATGGCAGGACCCGGCCAAACTATTTTCTGAATTGGATGCTGCCCACAACATACAATGGGAACCATCCTGGCAACGAAAACCCCTTAGATTTTGAAGTCCCCTTCCTCCCGACAAAATTTTGTGCTAGTACCTGACCACCAGTTTGGTCCCCCCCTGTCCCACCTCTCTCTCTCTCTCTCTCTCTCTCTCTCTCTCTCTCTCTCTCTCTCTCTCTCTCTGTGTGTGTGTGTGTGTGTGTGAGAGAAACGAATTCCATGTTCCCCACAAAGGATGGGGACAGGTGGAGAAGGTGTGGGGAAGGAGATTGAGCGAGAAGAGAGCGGGAAACGCTCAGGTTGAAAAGAGTGGCAAAGGTCTCTCACCTCCTGCATGCCACCCATTTACCCAAGGGGGGATAAACAGACTCGGTACTAACCAAGGCATTTTTGTCTTTTGTCAAGGTCGTTTTTTTCATTCTGAACATATGTACCTGGCTCCCTTCAAGTTGTCATCTAGGAGGAGAATCGGAATGCATCTTCCATCTAGTGATTGAGAAATCAATACTCTGAAAGGTTTGGGTAATATATGTACTCCATTTACTTTCCCCTCCTCATATCTATCCTACCCCGTGAAAGCGACTAACACACTCTCCCTCTCTCCTGCCCGGCCTGAGGGACGGAACGGACGAAAGTTGGCTGGTTGCAATTTGGTGGGCATTCTGAACACTGAACCTTTCATGTATAATGGGACGCTGGACCCCGTTTCCAGCAGGTGCTGCTCCCCACCAATAGAACTGAGCCTTTTTTTTTTTTTTTAAGGTGGGACGCTGGACCCGTTTTCCAGCCAGGAGCTCCTCCCCACCAATAGAACGAACGGAGCCTTGTTTTTTTTTTTTTTTTTTTTTTTGTGTGTGTGTAAAGGTGGAGAAACGAGGCCGGTCTTGAATGGTTATCTGAGGTTTCCTTCCCCCCCCCCTTTCCTCCTCATTCTGGCACACAGGACCGCCAGCCTGGTTGTTTTCCATCACCCAGGTGCAGGTAGCTTGCCGTCCTAACACACCCAAAGACTCCAACAGGACTGTGCCAGCCTGCAAACACCATGGTGACCGTGCCCCATATGTGGTCGGAGTGGCAGCCGACAACGCTTACCGTCTCCCCCCCCGAATAGAACGTACAGTCATTATTGCTGTATCACGACTGAAAGTTGCCTCAAAAACAGGCATAATGACCGTGCGTTCTATTCCGCGGGAAGCCGGTAGCCCCATCCAACCAATCTGTGCGAGACCGCTGATGCCAGGGACACTGGATAAACAGTTTGAGAAATATCCTCACGGACAAATGAAAGGCAGGCGGTTAATCCCCGGATTTTCCTTGGAGCAATCAATGTCCCCTTGCCTAGTAAAGGTTATGCATAGTAGGGGGGGGGGGGGGGGGGGGGGGGGTTGCTCTGACTCCCAGACAAGATGTTGGAGGGAGGTAAATGGGATGCTGGACCCGCTTTCCAGCACGTGCAGCTCCCCGCGAGTAGAACGGAGCCGTCTGCACTCGCCTGTGCCCATGCTGGTGCTCATGCCACCCCTCTGGCGCAATGTCAGAGACTGGTGTTCTTTTCTTCTTTTTTTCTTTTTTCTTTTTTTTTTTCCTGAATGAAAGGAATATCCTCGTGGCTCATCTCTCACACAGCATGCAAGGTGTGCTCTTGTGCCTGGTCGTCGTCGACTGCCATTCCAAGATGGTGGCGCCGAATCCATTATCAATTTATCATCCATACCCGCCGAGCTTGTCGCTGGTCCAGAGGTGTCATGATGCACAGAAAGAAAGCATCCCAGGCCTGCGCATCAAGTATCGAGATCCTCTTGCTGCATCCATCCCCATTTGCTCTACCAGCCATGATGCACCCCCAGTCTGATGCTGCTATACTGTAGTACCTGAGAAAGTTTTTTTTTTTTTTTTTTTTTTTTTTTTTTGGTTTAAAGCCCTTGAGCTAAAGCCCTTGAGCTTCTCCATTCCTATGGTGGTAAGAGAACCACCTGAATCGAGGGCTTATATGCATGTTCATGGTTACCTGATGGAATGGCCGACCGGCGACCGGTCCTGCTCCCATGAGCCAGGCAGGCCGAATTCCTTGGATCAAATTGGAGATATCCTGCGCTGGAGTAGCGATGTTAAACCACCAGTACTTGGCCCAGCTATTGGCCATGGAAAAAAAAATAGAGTAGAAACGTTTCAAGTCGGATGAACTTGGGCGCTCCTGTAGTGGCCCGTACGTACGTTTGCTAAAATTGTGGCTCGTTAACGGGCACGACTTTTTAGGAAGTACTGCAGTGGTTTCAATGGATGAAAGCCCAATGACCCTCCGTCTACCTTTGACCCGCTGAACTGCCACTGAGTAAGTAAGTATGTTCATCTGCCATTACCTCCATACTGCCCAACACCCTTTCCATTGCATCCCCCCACCTCGTCACTCCGATGGGAGCCCACTATTCCTGAGCCAAATAGTGATCTTCCCCTACCATCCACAATGATCTGGATGTCTTACACTGCATGGGCCAGGGCATCCCCCTTCTTAGCCTTCCATTCTCCAATCTGCCAGTTGTATGAAGCTGTAGCCAATCTACCGGGATAGCCTCTCAGAGGCCGTGGAGCCAGCCATCGAGTGTGGGCCACCTGTTTGTGAAGTCAATTGCCATCAGTCCGCCATCCTCCCAATGCGCGCAACCGATCTGTTCCAGAGGTTCTTACTTAACTTGAAGGACGCCTTTTTTCCAACCACAGCCTCCCAAAGGCCCCCGGCGTCCCCTGACATGTAAACGCCCCAGGTTCCGCCATCATGATGAGGATAAACTTCCATAAACTCGTTTCCAAAAAGCATCTGATTGAGGGCCTGGGTTGCGGCCCAAGGACAGCGCACTGCCGAGAACGCAATGCTCCTCCATATCTGAGGTTGAGCATCACAACAGCCATTACTACTGCCAGTTCTTGTTCGGGCGGGATCCAAATCACACCCGCGAGCAACGAGAACACAATCCCTCTTTGAGTCCACAGCATCATCATCCATAAGAAGCCATACTGACGTCCTTACCAGGAGCGCGCGGGCCTGCGATTGTGGATCCAGGATTCCCAAGCCCCCTTTCGCCTGGCGCTGCAGGAGTTTGATCCATGTCATCCTCTTGATTGCGGAATCCGCAGTGGCTCCCGCTGACTATAGGACGCTTGTCCGGATTCCCCAGCCCCCTTTCAGGTAGCTGACCTGCTTCCGAGTGGGCATGTGCATATCAGCGACAAACCACAAGACCGCTAGCAAAGCATGACTAATGCGCAGGGTGTCCCCCGAGATACCGAAAGCAGTCTTCCCGAGCCACAAGACAGCCCGGCCGACGAAAAAGCAGAGTGAAATCATCCATCTGGCTCTCCCCAGCCCCCATCGAGGACATCATTACCCCTAGATTACCTCGACCCCACGCCGTCTGGCAACAGCCGCATTCCCCACTGGGCTTCAAGGTTAACTCCCTGCGGCAGAACAATAAGAGAAATGGTCCACTTGACCCGTGCTCCCACATGCAAAGCAAAAGTGTGAAGAATCTGTCTCAAGGATATGAGCTGTTGTGGCACCGCCGGAATGATGGTGCCACCGTCTTCACCCGAATAGAATGCCCGGTCATTATTGCTGTTTCTGGACTGAAAGCTGCACCAAATACTGCTATTATAATGATCGGGCGTTCTATTCGGGTGAAGACTGTAGTATCATCTGCAAAGTTAACGTTGAAGATCTGATTTCCCCTCCTTCCACCAATAGGCCTATATAGTTTCCCTATCCACCCTTACCAAATGATGTAGCAGTCCGTGTAGATGATATATATCATAGGGGGAGGGAAAGAGTGGACATCCCTACCACACTGAACTGGTAACCTCCAATGAGGGGGACATTTTACGACTGATCGTGACGCCGACCCTTGCCGACCTTTGCCGACCCTTGCCCACCTTTGCCGACCCTTGCCGACCTTTGCCGACCCTTGCCGTTCTCAACAGAAGAGCAACCCAGAACACAAAGACCTCCCCAACCACCTTTTTCCTCAGAGCTTCAAGAAGAAAGGCCCACGGCCGCCCACCTTACCCGGTCACATGTTACTTGGTCATATGCCTTTTCCAAGTCGATCCAGTCCAGAGCCACCTTGTGGACACCTTTTGGACACCATTTGGACACCTTTTGGTCCGATATCTTGGCCTCTTCCAATACCTGGCACGCAAGCATGATGGACGTGGTAATCTGGCGGTGCGGCAGAAAGCCTATCTCGGGCACGCCAACAGAGGGCGTGATCCGAGCCAGTATATGCAGGAGTCTTTTACCGAACACAATTGATCGGCCTCCTGTTCCTGATGTCGTCCTTATCTTCTTTCTTGCAGGTAATTGTGACATACGCCCCATCAAACCCTTTAAACCACCAGTACCTTTCCCTTCTTGAAAAACAAATGCCCACCGGTTAACACGGGAGGCGGTCAGGCTCGGGACTACCTTGCCGTGCAGGGCAGTTTTAGGCTCGCATCGATAGCTGAGAAAGGTACTGGTGGTTTTAAAGCACCAGTACATGCCAGCTATAGACCGCAGGCCCCTTTCGGAGGCCGCCCACCTCCGATTCACATTTCATCTACGGCGCTCAATTGCGGAGGACGCCCACCTCCGATTCACATTTCATCTACGGCGCTCGACCTCCTCAATTGAGAGAAGGTTAACAGAGACCCTAATTTTCAGACCACTTGCCATGGCATTGCCATTTATAAGAAAACCAAAGGGTCATTTGAATCAAACTTGCCACCAATTCATAGAGTGGAGACCATACTAACGAACTGCAAAACAAAATCCAAAAATATATAATTAAAAACGTATAAAACAGCAAAGCAAAAGTGCATTTTCATGAAATTTCGCCAACACTTCCATTTCAGAAATCTTGAGAAATTTCAGAAATCTTAACAGAGGAAATTCCAATTCTCCAAATGACACAAAATTTGGCACACAGCAACCTTGAACCAAAACAAGAACAGGCCAAAAAAAAAAACTTAAAAAAACATAAAATTTGACCCCGAAACCCTGATTTCAGTTTTGGACTCGGAAAGGCTCAAAACAGGTTCTCCAGTTGCCCACGGCCATGTACTGGTGGTTTAAGGAACGCCTGGCCCATTAGAGTCTGATTATATCATTATAGACACATGAGCCTAGGTTCCACCAACAAGTTGTTCGACAATCACTTGGTAGCCCTGATCCTTGCTCGCCATCTTGTTATCGATGATTAAGCCAAGCCTTGCTTCTCGCTCAATTGCTCTTTTCTGCGTCTCTTCTTCCAACCTTTCTCTCTCTTCTTTTAATGCCTTATGCTCCTCCTCCCTCCTCCTTCTCTCTTCTTCCTCCTTCCGCCTTTCCTTCTCCTCTCGCTTTTCTTGCATCATAGTCGAGCAAAATTCAGTATTGCATCGGCTATCTCGCGCTTATTAAGGTTGCTACCGTTATTACTATAATAATTATTATTGTTATTGTAATTACCATTCAAAATATGTAAACACCTTCTGGTATTGCGGCGGGGTGTCCCGTGCGGCTGGGCTGGAAAGCTAGCTCAGACTCGGAAATCTCAGCAAAATAGACTCAGACTCGGCAATATCAGCAAACAGCAGAAAAGGCAGATTTCTCAGCCCACCAACTGGCCTAGCTCTATTGGTACACCCCCCCTGGTCTGAACTGTTGAAGTACAGATCTGAGTCCGAACTAGCAGATGGAGCAGATGAGTACAATACTGCAAAAGTCTGCAAATTTAAACTACCTACCGTCTTCACCCGAATAGAACGCCCGGTCATTATAGCCGTATGTGGTGAAATTTTCAGTCTACATACAGCGATAACGACCGGGCGTTCTATTTGGGTGAAGACAGTAGGGCCAGTCAGTTCAAATGATGATATCTCAAGTTCTCGACGCCCTTGCGCTTTCAAAAATAGGAGAGGAAAAGGGGGGGGAAGTGGAGGGGGAAAAAACAAAAAAAAAGGAAGATTTCTCTGTCTGTAACAGTGAGGGGCATTCCACCTTAGTCACATACATCATGAAGGCCACACAAAACAATACCCTTATGTTACAAGTCTGTGACAGAAAAGACAGAAAGTGCATTATTCAATGATTATTGTTTGTGCGCTGTTCACAAACCAAATGAAAAGGAAAACGATTTGTGATTCACGTTTTCAAGCTGATTCAACAACGTAACAGCATCGGAAGTGCTTTCCAAAACATAAAGCTTCAGCCCTCAACAGACAAGCTGGCAGAGCAGTCGGCAAACAATCCGTGATCACGTTGAAAACCAAATCTGAAACCATCTGGAAAGAGAAAAAACTTCAAAAAAAAGTGATACAGGGGTTCACAAACTCACTATTTGATTTCCAATCGTCTTGACCAGCAGGCTTTGCTTGCTTGGAGAAGAAGGTTGAGGAGAGAGCAAGTGGCAATCAACGTAGAGACAGGGAAGTCCATGACAACTGGACCTGAGACACAAGACAGGGACGTGGAAGAAGGAAGAGGTAGAGGAAATGAAAGAAAAACAAAGGAAGAAGTGAATATCTCCAACCAGATATGCAAGCAAATTCCCAACTGCCGTCCTGAGCATACTGTCCGGCAGCAATCAAGTAATGATATAGGCTGAACAAATGGAGACACACAGAGGGATGGGCTGTGAGGGTGGGGAGGAGAGCGAGAGAGAGAGAGCGCGCGCGCGCGCGGGAGAGAGAGAGAGAGAGAGAGAGAGAGAGAGAGAGAGAGAGAGAGAGAGAGAGAGAGAGAGAGAGAGAGAGAGAGNGAGAGAGAGAGAGAGAGAGAGAGAGAGAGAGAGAGAGAGAGAGAGAGAGAGAGAGAGAGAGAGAGAGAGAGAGAGAGAGAGAGAGATGAACAGATGGATGGACGGCCAGAAAGACAGACCGATAGAGGATGAACTTCCGACAAAGACAACATTTTTTTTCAGGGAACCGAGAAACTATTTTCAGGTGGCACATAGGCACTATTAGGCAGTGAATACCTGACATCAGCATATGTATTTGGCAAAAAAAAGCCAACCTACTGCAAAATCACCCTGTAAACGAACAGCTAAGCTAACAGCCAAATCAAGCAGTGAAACACTGGCCTCCCTAAAAACAGTACAAGCACAACTGTGTACAACATACTCTTTAAATCAACCAACAACCAAATTAACACACAAATCAATCACCCGAGATCAACAGCTAAAATCAATGGCCACCCTGTGACAGGAGGAGATTGACCGTTTGTACAGGTGGCCAGTGAGCCCCCTCGCAGTGGATTCTTCACTTCTAAGACGGACTAAGAGTGCCGGCAGTAACACACAACGCCAGTCGGAAGCTCAAATCAATCGCCAAAACAATGGCCTCCATGTCAAGGCACAATTATAGCAACCGTGCACACCACAGTTGACGGAAAAATGGACGACCTGGAATGAACAGCAGAATCGACGGCCAAATGACTGGTCCGAAATCAAGAGCCAAATCGAACAGCCAGCGGGGCACCCAATCACACTGTCAGCTGGAGATCAAGGATCGGACATTCTGTTGAAGCACCAGTACAACACACATCGGCCTGCTGGTGTCAGCACGAAACCCGCACCACTTCAGAGGCCGCCGATTTTTCTTTTTCAACGGCGCCCCCCTCCGCGCGGCCCCTCCGAGTTTTGCTTGTGGCGACAAAAACTTTCTCCAAGGCTGGGGCCGTGTACTTGCGGTTTAAGGCAGAGTCCCCGAGCCAGCTTTCTCACTTCTAGTAAGAGCTATAGTGCAAGCAGTAATTTCTCCCGGACTCGGAGGTAACTTAGCCTCCTGGCTACCTACTGTCGAACTATGCTATATCCAGCAAATCTCCGACAGTCCCGGTCTTTTCCATTCACAGCCAGGTGCTGGAATTGACGCAGGTCAGTTCAGACTGTCATCATCACATAGACTCTGTTAGATCTTCACAAGCACAGGCAACAGCGATGCAGCAGCGCAAAATCAGATAAAAGATAGTCTGCTTGCAGTTTGACTATAGGTAGCCAGGAGGCTAAGTTACCTCCTGACTAACTGCTGATCACAATCAGATAAAAGATAGTCTGGTTGCAGTTTCCCTTGTGGGGGGTCAAGAGTCAAGGGTACACAATACTACAAAGACAAGTGAGTGACCGTGTAATAAACAGATCAGCAGAGTCAGAATCCAGTAACAGAAAGGGTAAGGAACAGGAAAAGAAGAAGAAGAAGAAGAAAGTCCTTCACGGTGGCGTGAAAAGTGCGTGCAAGTAATATGCTTTACATATGATATGATGGAGACAGCATGACGCCACTGCCGCCACCAAAGTGAAGAACATTTCCCATCTGATACCTACTCCACTCAGGCAACGCAAAACTTTACTTATGCTGCCTCCCACCACATATAGAAGAACACAGTGTTTGTGGAAAACGTACAAACACCCCAAGTGCAAACACACCAAATGCACTACAGAGCCGCAGTCACAAGAAGCTATCAGGGTCCAAGCTAAATCTTCCGCATTCCGGGCCCTCTCTGCATGCTCTTCTCGCACTTCCTTCACAGCCTCTCTGCATGCTCTTCTCGCACTTCCTTCACATCCTCTCTGCATGCTCTTCTTTCATTTCATTCGCTCACTCCTTTCATGCACTTCATCTTCAAGTCGTCTTCCAACTTTTGAAGCCTCTCTCTATGCTCTTCTCTCAATTCATTCACTGCTTTCATGCGCTTTTCCTCAATGTCCTCTTCCACCTTCTGGACCCTCTCGACCTGATTTTTTATCAATTCATTCAGTGCGTTCATCCACTGCAGCCTTAAGTCCTCTTCTAGCTTTTGGAGCCCCTTTGCATGTTCTTCTCTCAATTCATTCACTGCTGCTTCCCTGCACGCCAGCTCCAAGCCTGACACCTCCTGTTGCTGAATTGTCTTCTCCCACTCTGGTTTGCCACACTTGGCGGCGTTGTCTTCTATCTTCACGGCCCCTTTTTTTGATGTCGATGCTGCTTCTGCTGCTGCTGCTGTTGCTGCTTCATCAACAGCATTGATTGCCATGTGAGTCCGGGGCCTTTTCGCAAAGTCAGGCGCTGTCCGCATCTCCTCTTCACTTTTCGCGCCTTCCATCTCCACAACCCTTTTCTTCGATACCGCTGCAGCTGCTGGTTCATCCGTAGCATCATCGATTGGTGTGTGCACCCGGGGCCCTTCTGCAAACTGAGGCGCCGTCAGCATCTTCTCTTCACTTTCCTCGCTTCTTCTTTTTGCCACGATCTTCAATAGGAGGAACTTCCCTCTGTTATCGAATGCGATGACACGATCGGAGTATTTGCAAGGAGCCATGCCTCGTAAATTAAAGCTTACCTCCATGTTGTAGCGTGCCACCCGCTTATTGTTTGACTCATCCCGGGCATCAATCCGACCAAGCAATGATACACCGGTGATGATGTAAGGCAAGTGTGGATGGAAGAAGGCTGCCAGAAGTATCCAAGAGTCACCCAGTGGC
>BFEA01000136.1:727271-752245 GCA_003427395.1 Chara braunii
TTCTCCTCATGGATGGGAGGTATTAATTGAATTAGTTTGGGAGCATTTTGGATTTGTGCCTAATCAGTATATTACTTCTTTTTTTGTATCTACTTTTCCAGTTGTATTGGACACAATGGTGAAATATTGGATTTTTCGACATCTCAATCATATATCACCATCTATAGTAGTTACCTATCATTCAATGAATGAGAAAACGCGGGAAGTCACTAGTTGCCACGTGACGCCCAAGGTGGAGATGAGCAGCAAGGGGGATGGGTGGGGTAGGTAGGTGCATTGGGATGGACGTGGTGTGGGTTGGAGGACGAAGGGCGAAGGTGGAGGTTCCGTACGGACAAGGGGCACGGGGGAGCCTCCCGCGTCCCAGCGGATTCGGACGGCCGTACGGAAAAAAGGGGGGAAAGAAATTCCGTACAACCATTTTCCACAGGCCGACGGCAGACTTGAACTGCGAAAATTAAAATTTCTTCAAAATCGAAAAAAGAATGCCAAAAAAAAAAAAAAAAAAAAAAAAAAAAAAAAAAAGAAGAAAAGAAATCGCCGTTGGCCGTTGCCAACCGATTGGGTTGCTGGTGAAATAAAGCACCATGCGCCCTGTTCCCCTGTATCAAAAAAAAAAAAAAAAAAAAAGAGAATGCCGGACCTGCCCCGAGGCTGGGAAATTCAACTACCCGGGGCTAGGTCCCACTTGCACGAATTAAGAGATAGAGACCGTAGATAGCCGAGATCAACGGCCGAAATCTCCTAATCCGCGCAAGTGGGACCTTGCCCCCGTGTTCCCCCAACATAACGACTGTGCATTGTAACGAATACAACGCATATACGTTATATTCGAACAGGCACAATATTGGAATACAACGCACATGCGTTCTATTCGAGTCGTCGATTTCCTACAAAAACTCGAGCACAAAGCATATGCGTTATGTTCGGGGGAAGTAGCCTACTAAAGCAACTTAGGGTCGCAGCGAGTAGCCGTGGTTTGAAGAAACCAAAACTAAGGTATATATTGTTCTCTTAATTTCACCATTCACTACCCGCTACCTCTCACATATGGCCACCTGGCCTAATCGGCAGTGGTCAGGGAGTAGGGTGGGGCCGCCTGTGGCGGGCCCGACTAACACAAAGATTGAGCCTTTTGCCAATAGTTGCACCTCCCATCTATTTCCCCCACCTCCATTAAACCACCAGTACCTATCCATGCTAAAGTTTTCGGGCGGCCTGAATTCATGGAAGCCGCTGGTAGGTCTGGTGGAGGCTGGGTCCAGCCTCGCCTATGCCTCAGTGGTCATTCGTTTTGAAAACAGAAAGGGCTGACCAGAGAAGCAACAAAAAAAAAAAAAAAAAAAAAAAAAGTAAAAGAAGATAAATAAAAAATCATGCAGGATCTTGGGTACATCAGTCTCTATAAGAGAGAGAGAGAGAGAGAGTGCTCTACCATCATCCCCTGAAGACAACGCACCCTGATAACGGTTGTATATACCGCTATCTTTTTGTGCTGGTCTGTCACGCCAGAAGTTGCGGGTTCAAATCCCGTTTTTCCCGGGAGGTATGGCTGAGTGGCTGAAGTCATTGTTTTGCTAAATCAACATACAACAAGATTGTATCATGGGTTCAAATCCCATTTCTTCCGTTCAGTCGGGGGCGTTGCGTTGTGTTCAAGGGGAACACGGTATTCGGGGGGGAGGGGGGGGGGGGAAGGAGAGAGAGAGAGAGAGAGAGAGAGATCAACATATACACATACATGTACACACTGTGACACATAACACACACACGTTGGTGTGCGCACATGTGTGTGTGCCATTGTTGCACTGTGATCAATAAACCAATCAACCAACCTAAATCAATATGTTAGTCAATGAATTCACCCACACACATAGAGTCATGTTTTCCTTTTTTTCCCATTTTGGAGTTGTGTATAGCGGATACGGACTGACAGTTGGGCCGGATTGTAAGGTTGGTGTGAGTATAGTCGGCCACTTTTCTCACGTGTATCACTAACTTTGGGTGACACGACGAGTCCTTATCTATCAGTCAAATGTATCCTGAGCATATTATCCGGGTTCAACCTCCTGGTGAGTAGGTGTAAGACCGACGAAACAGTCTGACACAATCATGTTTTTTTTGTGGAGTTGTGAATAGTGAACATGACAATCCACACAAAACCACAGGTAAGGGGGGGAAGGGGGTTGGTGGGGAAGGGGGTTTTAAGATATTTTGCTAACCCCCATAATAATAAAAATTATTTTAAACAATTCAGGTGAGGGGAATAACACCTCTCCCACCACACAATAAAAATAACCAAATCGAATAAAAAACCATTAAA
Organism: Chara braunii; assembly: GCA_003427395.1. NCBI lineage: Eukaryota > Viridiplantae > Streptophyta > Charophyceae > Charales > Characeae > Chara > Chara braunii. The sequence goes on from BFEA01000136.1 coordinate 729,595, forward strand.
AAAAATAAAAAATAACCAAATGAAAAACCTATATTTTGAAAAAAAAAATCAATTCAACATTTCGTTGAACGCCCAAGGAGGGGAGGGGGGGCGAACATTCGAACATCCAGATTTTCGTTATGACAAGTTCAGTTGAACGCAAACATGGATATATATATCGTCAAACAGAGTTGTCCAGTAAATCGTAGGCAGAGAGGGAAGGGAACAACAAATGAGGGGTTGTGAGACTTGTGACAAACTGTTTCCTCTGAGTTATATATGTATATGCAGGGTCACCAGCCCGTACTTACGGAGGTCCCCGGGCAGACCTCCGTACGTACGGGCATTCGGGGTCCCGTACGGGGTCCGAACCCGACGGTGTTCGGCCCCCGCCAAAAATTATTTCGGGGCCTAAAAATAATTATTTTTTTCTGGATTGTTTTTGTGAGTTCTCTATGACGTGAAATACATGCCTGTAACATTTCAAGTCATTTGGCTAAGCCAAATAAGAATTAAAAATCGTCAAAGATGGCGGTGTCAAAACATGCTCGCCCACGTATTTTTTCACTTTTTACTTTTTGTTTTCACTTTAGTTCGGGGTCTAAACAATTTTATTATTTTTTAAAACTTTTGTAGTGGGTTATGTATTATGTGAAGTACACATCTGTAAATTTTCAGGGCATTTAGCTATTCCAAAAAAAAATGAAAAATCTCCAAAGATGGCGGTGTCGAAAACATGCTCACACACTCGCTAAATTTAATTCTCTTTTTATTTTTATTTATTTCTATTATTAGTATTTTTTTCCGTATTTTATTTCTATTTCAAATTTGGTAAGGAATTCGGATGTAATGCTCAGGCAAATCTTGTTTGATTTATTTTTCTCCATAACATATCTTTTTTTCAGATTTTTTTTTTGTTTTTTTTTTTTGGTCCGCGTTCGGCCCGAACTGCCGAACGCATTCCCAAGGGGTCCCATACGTTCGGGCGTTCGGGTTCGGGCGTTCGGCCCGTCCCGAACGCCGGTTACCCTGTGTATATGTGTGTGTATTTCTGTAGTTTCCTTTTCTTTTCTTGCAAAAAGAATCCTTCTTTCTTTACAGCGGTAGTCATACATATATACAAGAAGGAAAAAATGTTTATAAATCTTTAGTACTGTTATTTATATTATAAAAAATATATATTATTATTGTTATAAAATATCTTATGATGACTCTTATTCTTATTATTAGTATTAAAATTTAAAAATAAATTATGAATACTGTGATAACCCGTCCAAACACGGACTGAAACACACAGCTGATTTCTGAGTTTTGCTCATAGACTGAATACCCTACTGAGTTCCCCACCTGCTAAGTCTGTGTGTGTGTGTGCTTGCTGGACTGCATGTCTGTCTGAGTGCTGGTTGACTTGCGTGTGTGACCATGCCTGTCTGAGTGCTGGTTGGTACGAGTGTGTGTGTGTGTGGCCCGCCAGGGCACTTGTTCGTTCGTCGGGCCCTCACGGCCGGTACTTACCTGTGGCCGTGGCTTCGAAGGGTTGCAGCAGGGGAAAAGCACTCAAGTAGCGGGTAGGCCGGTACCGCACCCGGCAGGGGGGTAAATATTCAGGTACCGGAGGCCGAGCAGAAGAAGACAAAAGTGRCATTTTTAGAGGCCGGTAGTGTAGGCTAGGTCTAGCGGGTACCAGTCTGAGTCTAGGGCCTGTAGGGGCAATATCAGAGTCTGCAATGATGTTCCCTCCAACAGGAGGAAGAGGTACCGGTTGCTTGGGAAGGCCAGCGGCCTGGAAGTCACCGCCCAAGAGGCAAAGCAGACCGCTATATCTTCCGACCGGGTGGAAGACCCGGCCTCTTTTTCGGTGAGCAAGTTTGGCGACACACTGGTGGAGCGCTGGAGGGAGCAGCGCTGGGTTGGAGCTGCGCTGCTGGGGAGGAAGAAGAAGGACTAGAGGGAGGAAGAAGGAGGAAGGAAGGAGGAAAGGGGAGGAGCGCCAGGGGTACTTACCTGGTTATGGTGGCAGCCATCTTCATCACCTTGGTGGGCGCTGCTGCAAGGAGCCCCCAGCCCGGGGAGCTACACCAAGAAGCTTCAAGGCAAGGCTGGGCATGGCGGCCTGAGCTGGAGCAGCCATAGCTGCTCTGGGTTGTCCTTTGGACGTCGGTGCAAGGCCTAGTAGTCCGCCATAGCCTCGGCCTATGTGTGTAAGAGTGGGGGAGGCAGCCATGGCTATGGTAGACCTTGAGTGATACCTGCAGTAGAAAAGGGACTCGGACATGATTCTGGACCAGTCATTCAACATTGTATTATTATTTCTTGTATGAATAAGAGAAGGGGGAGATAAGGAGGAGGAGATTGTTGGGCGAAGAAGAAGGGCCTTGTCATTGTCTTTGCTGGTGTACATCTTCTTCTTCTTCTTTCTTACTTCTTCTTCTTCTTCTACTCCTCTCTCACCTCTCAAGTTCATTCATTTCTTTCTGCAATTGGATGGCATTGTACTTTCCAGTGCATGTGTATCTCGAAATTGGCCAGGGTCATAACATTGGTATCAGAGCGGATTCTACTTGCTGGTGAGAGTTGACTTTGCTACCCTAACCCTAACCTAAGTGGTTGAGGGAAACACTTAGGGTTAGGGTTGGATGGTTGAGGGAAGTGGGGCAGCGTGGCTAAGGGAAGCTGCCCCCACCTGGTTAGGTCATGTGGGGTCAACATAGACCCTAACCAGGTTGCTTGAGTGTGAGATTAGGGTGGCGAGACATTTCGAGGAGACTTCATGCGGCGATTTGAGAGAGGCGACAGTGAGAGGCACTCGCACCTGGAATCTGATTCAAGGGAGACACTTGGCAACTTAAGGGCTGCCCTCAAGTAGGCGAGCTTGAGGGTCAGCGACCATTCTCCATCAACGGACTGCAAGTTGCTATTTTGTTCTTCAACATCAACGGGGGATCCGACGTTGCACTTGGGTGTTGGAGTCAGACCCTCCTAGGAGATAGGACACTAGTGTAGGGGTAGCGTTAGATGGGTCAGGAGGACCATATGAGAAGGGGGGTGAGTTCACTTCATCTCAAAGCTCAAGGCCACTCAGGTAAGGGCCGTGCACCTAAGGGATGTCCATGTATGTGTGTATGGTATTGATTGTCCTGCTGGGGTACTCTGGGTTTCTTTTCCTACTCCTCTGTGGTCTTGATTGTGTGACTGGATGCATGTGATCTACCTACTCACCTGATGGATGGAAAATGAAGTACCTTGTTATACATGCCGAGTCTTTCTACAGTGCTTTGTCTTTTCATCACTGAACGGTTGGAGTCTGTAGGTTCTGCCAGAAGTTGAAATTTCGTTTTTCAGTGTAGTTGAGACTGAACTAAGTTCAGGTGGGACTCCTCTTGGTTGGGACCTGGTTGAGACCTACATGGGACCCTTGGGACTCAGTGGAACCGGGCCCAAACAAGGAGAGCCTCTGGACCCAAATCGGTTAGGCATTGACCTATTGTCTTCTTGGCTAGGATACGAGTTCATTCTCCTTGGATTAGGACACCCACTGCCGAGGGGATCTTGGCTTTGATGTTTTGCTTGCATTCTGATTGCACCGTCCGTGGCTTGACTCGCACCCTGTACACCACTCAATTCTTCATTGTTGCATTTGGTTGCTCGTTGTCTGATTTGCTGTATGGACACGGAGCTGGTCAGGCTGGACTCGAGAGGACCTCGTATGCAGCCTGATCAGACTGGGTCGCTGGATCAGACCTCTCTTTGAGTTAATTGTTTCTTCTGCTGTTCTCTGCTTCCAAATGAAATACCGCTCCGGCTAGGAGTTCTACCTTCTTTTCCCTGAGCTTTATCTGTTTTTCTGAGTTCATTTCCGATGCCCGTAGAGACTCGCAATCAGAAAGAAGAAAGAGAGAGGAGGGAGAGAGAACAGGGAGAGAGGGAAAGTGATAGTCTGAGGTGGGCAAGGACTGGGAAAAGGAGTGTTCGTCTAAGCGCGGGGGGGAGTGAACCTCTTGAGAGTCTGATTGATTATTTTGCTGTCTGGCGACTCTCTGATCCACCTGCCCACACTGACAGTCCAAAGATGGCCCAGCTAAATTCGACGCAATGGCGGGCCTTGTTAGATGCAGTCGGTGATGCTGAAAAACCACATCTGCAAGCACTCTTGGATGGTGCTATAAAACGGGAACAGGAGTCAGAGAAGGAGAGGAAGGAGGCCTTGCTGAGAAGGCAAGTAGCCCTCCTAGAGACTGTTCCCTCACTGACTGAAGAGTAGTGCAGGGAACAACTGCAGTCCATCCTCACAGCCTTTGTTCAAATCAGGAATCTTGAGGACCATACCACTCAAATCGCTGAAGTCTTTGCAAAACTGCAGACACTTCAGGATGATCTGACTGAGATGACCCTCAAGTGCCATGAACTAACAAAGAAGGTGGCGGATGTGCGACAAGCCCAAGTGGCCAACTGTCTTCCTCTACCTCCTGGAACTGAAGTTGCAATCGAAATTACCTCTGCCCCTCTTACTGTGTCTTCTTCTACCTCATCTTCGAGTGTGATGGCAAGTCCTTCAGGACCTGCAGCAGGTGCAAATTCCACTGTTGCTGTAACAAGCAATGAGGCTGGAACTTATGCAATTGCTGCAGCCCCAAGACCGGAACCAGCTGCTGTTGGTCCCAGCCACGCCAGTCCCTATGTGGACCGGAAGGCGGTTCAAATACCGTCCAAGTACGATGGCAAGGAAGACATCGAGTCCTGGATCGGCTCCATGAGGGCCTACTTCGAGATCCTGGGGACTCAAGCTGAGACCCAGGCGGTTATCATGGGTATGAATGTCGAGCCAGTCGTACGGGGCTTCCTAAAAGTCCAAGCAACACGGGCTGGGTTTTAAAAATCTGCACTAGCCAAATGGCTAAGGTCCACCCTGGTTGCCTCCCTCGAAGAACTTCTTATCTCAGAATACCAAGATCCACATGTTGCTGCTAAAGCAAGGATTCAACTGGATAAAGTAAAGCACAACAAGTGGAATGGCTCCATGAAAAGCCTGCAGACCTACCTAAGCAAGTTGTTTGCCACTCCTGGTTTGGAATTGTCCACTCAATCTTGCTTAGATGTGGTAAAGGGCGCGGTTCCAACTAACTTCACTAGTCGCCTGGGCAGGGACTACACTGCTTATACTGACTGGTTTGCCTTAATGAAGGATGTAGTCAGTCTGGAGGCCATGGACCTCGTTAGCACGGCAGGCAGCAAAAAGCCCATGGGCGGCAGACGGTTCAAGGGCAGCAACCATTTTGTTGTGCATGACCTGCTGGAGGCCGAAGAAGAAGCCGATGCGGGTGATCCCACTCTTGGTGACGACCAAGAACATGACTCCGATACAGCTTGTTCTTCAGCCCATGAGTCCGATGCAAATAAAGAAGAGGAAAAATTTTCTGCCTTTAAAAAGACTGTCAGTACTAAGGGACCGAATTGGAGTGTCGGAAAGAGTTATGTCCAACTTCCCAAAGGAGTTAAGATCCCACCTAAACCGGAGGATGCATCTACCAAACCGTGGGTTGACCTCTGGATCACTGAGAATGACTGGCGGGGCAGACTCAAGAAGGGGGTTTGCCTGCATTGCCAAAAGCCAAATCATAAAGTCCAAGACTGTTATCGGCTGTAGGGAAACCAGAATCGGGCGTAGAGTCAGACTCAGCAAACTCTGCAGCAAGGGAGGCTGGTTCTGTTGAAGATCAACAACCCTCCCTTGAAGCCCAACCATCTGCTGAAGACAAGGCTGCGGTAAGTAACGTATTGTATAACGAGCCTTGGGAGGAGTCTGAGATGATTGACTTCCACTACCACTTGGAGCATTGGGCTGAAATAAAACAGTTGCGGGCCCAAGGGACAGTGAAGTTAATCTTCTTTAAACTTCTCATCAACCACCGCTATCTCCGTGTGTTCGTTGATTGTGGTGCTACAGCTAATTTCATGTCACCACATGGGATACGCAAGGTGGGCTTGGGGATGAAGCAAGTGGCCCTACAGAACCCTTGCTGGACCCAAGTTGGCAACAAAGAGGTTGTCTCTTCTACACATGCAGTCAAAGGTGTGCGTACTACCTTTGACAAAGGTAAGACTGTCACCCATGCACTGAACTTCTTTGTCCTTGACAAGTGCCCCTTCGACGCTGTCCTTAGCTTGGGCTGGCTGCAGTCCCAATGCGAATGGACCAAGTGGAAGGAATCACTTTTCATGGTCAAAGATGCTCAGGGGAACGAGATTCCTGTCCTCTTGGATGAGAAGCACGAGTCCCCAGTGACTTTTCTAAATGCATTGAAATTCTGCAAGAAATGGCGCAAGCACAAAGAGGAAGAACAATTGTATGTTGCCTTTGTTCGTCTTGCTCATGTGCCTTCTACTTTTGCGGCTAGTACCACCACCACCTTGAGTAATGATCTTACTTCTAGCACTTCTACTACTAGCACCTCTACCTCTCTACCCTCCGATAATCCAAATGATCCAACTTCATATTCGGTCGTCTCTATACGCGACTTGCGACCGGACTTTGGTGATCCCTTTGTTGATTCCCCACCCCCACCTGTCCCATCAGACATCCCAACCCTCCTCGATCGGTTTCCAGAAGTCTTGCCCGAGCCACGTGGAGTCCCCACGCGACCGGTCCGACACACCATCGAGTTGGTCGAGGGTGTTGTTCCTCCAAAGGGCTGCGTGTACCGTATGGGACCCGGCGAGTTGGAGGAACTCCGACGACAGATCAATGAGATGATTGACAAAGGGTGGATCAAACCAAGTGAATCTGAATTTGGTGTTCCTGTTTTGTTTGTGCCAAAGAAAGGAGGCAAACTCCGCATGTGTATTGACTATCGCGGTCTAAACCGCATCACAAGAAAGAATGCTTACCCATTGCCTCGTATAGATGACTTGCTTGATGCTGCAAACTCCGCATGTGTATTGACTATCGCGGTCTAAACCGCATCACAAGAAAGAATGCTTACCCATTGCCTCGTATAGATGACTTGCTTGATGCCGCATACAGGTGCAAGGTTTTCTCCAAGATCGATCTCAAGTCTGGTTACCACCAGATTGAAGTCGATCCTGCGGACCAGCACAAGACTGCATTCAAAACTCGCGACGGGCTTTATGAGTTTACCATAATGTCCTTCGGTCTCACGAACGCACCAGTCACTTTCCAAAGCCTCATGGACAAGGTCCTCCGCGAACAGATTGGCAGGTTTGTAGTCGTGTACCTGAACGATATCCTGATTTTCAGTAAGTCCATGGAGGAACACCTCAAGCATCTTGAGGAGGTACTTGTTGTCCTCAAGAAGACGCAGCTCCTTCTCAACTTGGAGAAATCCGAGTTTGGGAGGGATAGCGTCATCTATCTTGGGCACCGGTTGTCTGCTGCACGCCTAGAGCCTGAGGCAACCAAGATTGAGGTCATACGCGATTGGCCTCAGCCTGTGAACATTCGTGAATTGCGTTCTTTTTTTGGTCTCGCGTCGTACTATCGGAAGTTTGTACCCCGTTTTTCTATCATTGCTCATCCATTGTCGCGACTAACCARCAAGAATGTGTCTTATTCCTGGGATGCCGCGTGTACGGAAGCATTTCGAACTCTCAAGGAAGCCTTGGTAAGTTATCCGGTACTCCGCATTGCAGACCCCAAACCGACCTTCGTAGTTACTACGGATGCAAGTCAATATGGGATCGGTGCGGTGCTGCAACAAGATGATGGCGACGGCCTGCGGCCACTCGAGTACTACATCAAACGAATGTCCAGCGTAAAGGTAGCCACTTCCACCTACATGCGCGAGCTCTACGCTTTGCACATGGCATTGGATCACTGGAAGTATTACCTGTTGGGACGCCACTTCAAAGTGTTCTCTGATCATGAGCCCTTGAAGTGGATCAAAATGCAGACTACTTTGTCCCCTACCTTGCTTCGCTGGTTTCATGAGATTAACATCTTCGACTTTGAACTCAGACACAAAAAGGGTTGTTACAATCGAGTCGCTGACGCATTGTCACGCCACCCTGAGTACATGACTTGCCTTGTGAAATCCTATGACCTCCGGAAGAAACTGAAGGAGGAACTCGTAGAGCAGACAGTCAAGGATCCGGAACTTAGTTCCATCCTTGAGCAGTTGCGGGCTGATTCTAGTAGTCAGTCTGATTTCCACGAGTATGGAGGACTGATTTTTCGTCGTTACGGGAACCATGACCGTTTGTGTGTACCCAACCATGAGCCTCTCCGCACACACTTTTGGGACTTGGCTCATGGCCGGAGCGAGCACTTCGGCATGGCTAAAACGTACGCTAATTTGCTGACACAGTTTGATTGGCCTGGTATGAAAGAGACTGCTGAGAAATTTATAGTTGAATGTCAAGTCTGTCAACGAATCAAACCATGCGGACAAAAGCCCATCGGGCTACTCACACCCCTACCCATTCCTGATGGTCCCGGGGAATCCGTCTCCATCGATTTCACTGACATGGGTAAGGTAAGCAAGAACGGGTTTTCACAAGTCATGGTGATTGTTGACCGGTTTTCAAAGTTTCTCAATCTAATTCCTTTACCACCTCACGCCCCAACAGATCTAGGGATTCGCGAATTCCAGCAGAAGTACCTGTTGCAATTCGGAACCCTGAAGACTCTTGTGAGCGATCGGGACCCACGTTTCATTAGCATTGAATGGAAGGAGTTCACGTCCCACCTTGGAATCAAACTATGCATGATATCTGGCCGACACCCCGAAGCCAACGGTTTGGCTGAGGAGATCAACCAGACTGTATTCCAACTACTCCGTGCGTTGATCATTCCTGATCAGGAAACATGGGATGAGGAGTTGTATTCTGTCAAGGGGTTGTACAACAACTCCGTCCATTCTGCCACCGCCACGACACCTAACAGGCTGCATTACGGGTGACAGATCAGTAATCCGCTCTCCTACTTATTCCTTGAACAGCCAGCTGGTTTAACATTCAGCAGGCCCGGCTTCAGGGCTAAGTATGATCGCTTGCTCAAAGTTGTTGTTGCAGCCATGACCAAGCGACAATATGTCATGATTCGCCATGCGAACAAGAAGCGCAAACCATCGGAGATTCAGGTAGGAGGTTATGTCTGGGTAAAGATGTCTAAATTCTCAAAGAAGGAGGGAGTCTCATGCAAACTCCTCCCACTCTACTACGGGCCTCGGGAAGTTTTGGATGTAATTGGGGAAGATCACTTTGGCCCTTCGTATGTTGTCGACGTGCCAGCTCACCTGTGCACGTATCTCGTGTTTCACGCATCTAAACTGAACCTCCATTGTGACGCCGAGACATTCGATTACCGCGAAGATATGATCCCTCGCGCAATTAAGGGCGGGCATGAGATAGATCGAATCAAACAGCATGTAGGTAAAGGGAGAAACAGACAGTACCAGGTGCATTTCATGTATCACCCGTTAGATGATCTTTACTGGATCTCCAAACAGGAACTGCTACGTAGCGCACCGCGCGTTGTTAAAGCTTACGAGCGACAGATCGCCGCTAACACTACACCAAAGATCTCAGCAAGGCTCTCTGCAACAGAGTATTCCAGGAATCTTTTTGCCTTGCTCGCCTACGATGCGTTTACTGAGGAATCAGAATTAGTTACTCGCTCGAAGGGACCTCGCTCTCGAGGGGGGGGTAGTGTGATAACCCGTCCAAACACGGACTGAAACACACAGTTGATTTCTGAGTTTTGCTCATAGACTGAATGCCCTACTGAGTTTTTCGCCTGCTAAGTCTATGTGTGTGTGTGCTTGCTGGACTGCATGTCTGTCTGAGTGCTGGTTGGCTTGCGTGTGTGACCATGCATGTCTGAGTGCTAGTTGGTATGAGTGTGTGTGTGTGTGGCCCGCCAGGGCACTTGTTCGTTCGTCGGGCCCTCAGGGCCGATACTTACCTGTGGCCGTTGCTTCTAAGGGTTGCACCAGGGAAAAATCACTCAAGTAGCGAGTAGGCCGGTACCGCACCCGGCAGGGGGGTAAATATGCAGGTACTGGAGGCCGAGCAGAAGAAGACAAAAGTGACATTTTTAGAGGCCGGTAGTGTAGGCTAGGTCTAGCGGGTACCAGTCTGAGTCTAGGGCCTGTAGGGGCAATATCAGAGTCTGCAATGATGTTCCCTCCAAAAGGAGGAAGAGGTACCGGTTGCTTGGGAAGGCCAGCAGCCTGGAAGTCACCGCCCAAGAGGCAAAGCAGACCGCTATATCTTCCGACCGGGCGGAAGACCCGGCCTCTTTTTCGGTGTGCAAGTTTGGCGACACACTGGTGGAGCGCTGGAGGGAGCAGCGCTGGGTTGGAGCTGCTCTACTGGGGAGGAAGAAGAAGGACTAGAGGGAGGAAGAATGAGGAAGGAAGGAGGAAGGGGGAGGAGCGCCAGGGGTACTTACCTGGCTATATGGTGGCAGCCATCTTCATCACCTTGGTGGGCGCTGCTGCAAGGAGTCCCCAGCCGGGGAGCTACACCAAGAAGCTTCAAGGCAAGGCTGGGCATGGCGGTCTGAGCTGGAGCAGCCATAGCTGCTCTGGGTTGTCCTTTGGACGTCGGTGCAAGGCCTAGTAGTCCGCCATAGCCTCGACCTATGTGTGTGAAGAGTGGGGGAGGCAGCCATGGCTATGGTGGACCTTGAGTGATACCTGCAGTAGAAAAGGGACTCGGACATGATTCTGGACCAGTCATTCAACATTGTATTATTATTTCTTGTATGAATAAGAGAAGGGGGAGATAAGGAGGAGGAGATTGTTGGGCGAAGAAGAAGAGCCTTATCATTGTCTTTGCTGGTGTACATCTTCTTCTTCATCTTTCTTACTTCTTCTTCTTCTTCTACTCCTCTCTCACCTCTCAAGTTCATTCATTTCTTTCTGCAATTGGATAGCATTGTACTTTCCAGTGGATGTGTATCTCGAAATTGGCCAGGGTCTGAACAATACTATTAAAATAACTTCATCATATTTCTCATTCACCTCTCGCAACAAGCAGAGTGACATTTGTGAGTCATGTTCATTTCTAAGTTGTTACATTTTATGTTTTATTGACATCTGTAAGATATAAACTATAGAATAGACATTGCATTCGGCTATTAAAAATAAATAAAATAATCATGAATAATAATTTATTAGATAATAATAATAATAATAATAATAATACTCTTATTATTATTGGCATTTATTGCAATTTATAGTTCATCAATTTATTACTGCTTTTAATATTGTAAGAATAAAAACTTAGACTAAAAGTCACTATGAGTTCTCCTTTGTTTTACATAGTTTTTTATGATTAATGTTTCAAAGCCAAAACAATCTAATATACTCAGGGGGGAAAAACAAAGGCCATAGGCTTGCTAGCTAAAGAAAGATTGGCCACTACAATTATATATTTTTCTTTTCCAAGCATAATTTTAGTTCCGCTGTTATGGTTATACGTGTTAGAAACCCAGTTCATTCCTTTTTATTATCATTTTAATATTTTGTAATATTGGAATGATTTTAACAATTATTACTAAAACAATATATTAATCAACGATAATAATAATAATAATAAAATAATATTCAATTGAGCTACATATATAGGGTCATATTTCGAGTGACCCGAGCAAAATTCTCACCCGGCTGTGGCCCGCACCTGGGTCATTTTACCACTTGACTGAAACCAGATGTAGCCACCATTCGAAAATTGCCCTAGCTCCAAGCCTGTTGGGTACAACTGCGCCGATCAGGATGCGACCACGACCACCTGATTGCAGGGACTGAAAAAAGTCCCCCCTTGCCTTCTTTTGTCATGCGGGTGCAGGGTTTTCTGTATAGGTCCTCAAGGCATTTTTCTGCGACGAACTCTAGCATCGAGTGGGCTTTTGTTTCGTCTACTCCGTCATTTGCATGAATGATTTTATCAATCGAAGGCTCTATGATTGCATTTCAATCTCCGACCAAAATTAGATGCCTAAATTGTTGATATTTTTGTTTTATCCATAATCCTTTACAGAAACAACCCTGGATCAGGCCTAACAGACTCACGCAAAACTCGAGTTGTTGTGGGACCGTAGGTCGGCGCAGGGACATTCCCACGATTTGATTTTTTTTCCGGCTTTCGAATATCGACACCTCATGTTCGCATACAACTTGAAGTACATAGAAGCGGTTGGCTGTCGGATTGTCTTTTCTTTTTTGTTGTTTTGTTGGTGGCAGCACACGTAATTCGGGAAGTTACCTTTTATTTTTTGTTGTTTTGCCTGTGGTATTGCTTGCAGTTCGTAGAGTGTCCTTTTATTTTATCTGGCATGATCTTATTGAGTGTCGCCACAATTTCGTCCACATACGTGAAGAGGTCTTTAAGAAAAAAATCACTATTGAACCAATGACTTCGGGCAAAGGGCCTCGCCGCGCCACTCACCAAATGTGTAAAATGAGAATGATTTTTTTGCTAGAACATGAGAAGGTACACACACTATGTTTTTTATTTTTCACATTTGGTGAGTAGTGTGGCGAGACCCATAGTCGTGTAGAGCTTGAATCTGGATGTGTCCACAACGAATGTGGTTGGAGTTCCATCCACAAACGTGAAAAAAATCATAAATAGACAAACCGTGTATCTCCCCATGTTCCAGAGGAAGATTCATTACATTTTGCACAAAGCAAATGACCTGAAGGAGGAGAGGTGAGATGATGAGTGGGAGGAGGGGAAGGAGGAGGACGACGAACGACATGACAAACTAATATGGTCGTCTCTCTTTCCATCGAACGACAACGAACGGGAAGACAAAAAAATATGATCGTGTACCTCTCCGTGTTCCAACGAAAGATTCGTTTCATTTTTGACGGGAGGAGCAATCAGGGGAGGACGGCCAGGATGACGAGTGGAAGGAGGGGAACGAGGAGGACGAGGAGGACGACCAACATGAAGACAAAAAAATCTGGCCGTGGAAGATTCGTTCTGGAGGAGTGGGGGGAGGTGGGAAGCAGTTGGTGGGAGGAGGGTCTCTCACAAACCTTGGCGCGTTTGTGGCGGGTATCTACTAATTATTTTTAATAGCTACTTTCTTTGCACTGACTGGTAAGAAGTATGCACATTCAGAGGATAAATTTACTCTTCAATGTCTTCATTTTATTTTCTTTAGCTCAATCACGGTGGGTAGAGCACTGGTTGGAAATGTGCATTGCGGTACAAGGTTTCGAGTTCAAAAGTCTGCAACCTTGCACATGGACACTAGCGGCCGTTAACTGACTTACGATTGTTCACACATCCCCTTTGGGTAGGTGCATAATAAGGACTAGAGGCATTTCTTGTACCGCCCAAGGGGTTTAGTCCATGTTTGTTGTTTGTTGGGTCTAGACTATGAGAGGTTCAAGTTTGCTTGATGTTCTTGGTTCATGGGTTGTTCCGATGATTGCACATTTGTCCCCCAATCGAGCATATCATATGAACAAACTAGTTGTCATAGTAACTCAGCGGGTTTGAGCTCGGACTGTATGGATGAGGCTGAGGGTTGAAATCTGATCAGGCCGGGCATACCATACTTATGTGAAGATAGCTGGGATGTGGAGGGATATATTAAGTGTGTTGGTTACCTTAGGTCTCTGCTTTGAGGGGTTAGGGTTGTAGGTGCGATGAATAAAGGGGGACCCGGTGTCGCGCGACTCAAGCCTTACGCCGCCCTTTACTTGAAGATAACACTTGGCGAAAACCAGATCTAGTTGTTTTACTTGACGGGATTGTGGACGACGTCGAAGGACGGTGATGCCAGATTCACGCTGCGAGTGTCAGGGCTGAGACGTTAGGAGAAGTGGGGACGCGAACTCTGAGTGGGCCTTCTTTCATGGACACTATGAGGGCCTATCACTGACAAGACATTAAAGCGTGATGACAACTGAGGAATTGTCGGAAGCTCCAGATAAGGAACAAGGGCGAGAGGGTCAAATCTGCACTAGGTCAGGGCTATGTACCTGAGAAGGGATGACGCAGGGCTCTTGAGACGAGCCATCAGGCCGACTAAGGGGCGATGACATTCGAGGTTCATCACATTTAAAATAAAGGGAAACCGCTGCACGAGCGCGCTTGAGGCCTTAACATTCGGGCCGGGAGTGGAACCAAAACGGGGCCCTCAGAATGGGCCCCTCAGGCCATGAACTTTCCGGGCCCCGGGCCCTGCGGAAAATTGGTGAAGCCTTGGTACCTTTTGCGTGGGGACCACTAGAGCCTGGACAGGCTCATGCTTAGGCTCGGAAAGAGCCCCGGTACCAGAGCGCTGCAAAAGGCCCGGTACCCGACAAAAAATGTTCCCTTCGCTGGAAACCTTTCAGGGGCCCAAATAGGCTTGGGCGTAGGCTCAAAGAGAGCCACGGTACAAGGGCGCTCCACCTTGTCGCAGCCTCGAAGCATGCGGAGGCTGAGGCTCACTCCGAGAAGGGCCCGACAAACTATATAAGCCCAACCGGGCCCTGGGTCTGGACACTTCCGAGGAGGCGCACAAAGGAGTCTTGCATTCAGGTGCACGAAGCTAGCACGAGTGTACTAGCCCAAGAGTCAGCTGGGAACGACCAGTGGAGCGTACCTACGAGCGCACTACGGGAGTTGGGGAGCGATGGAGAAGAAGCGTTCGAGGGAGGCACAGGGGGAGAGAGAGAGAGGAGAGTTGGGAATCAGGGAGGGCGTACACACACGTGCGCACTGAAGCCGCGCACGAACGTGCACGAGCGCGCGACATCCGCACACGATCTGCGCACGATCGGTAGCCCCTCACACAGATGCGCGCGAGCGCCCGATTGCGCGTTGGCGGATCACTGCGTGCACGGGCGCGCCGCCGCGCGCAATCTGAGCACCGGCGCGAGGTCCGCTTCACTCGTGTACGCACTAACGAGAGGAAGCCATGCGCGTCAGCACGCGCAAGCAGTGCATCCATATGCACTAGAGAGAGGGAGCCACACGTACCCGCGCGCATCAGCGCATATAGGCAACACATCAGCGCGCACCAGCGAAAGGGAGTCGCACGCATCAGCGCGTACAAGCAGTGTGTCAGCGCGCACTAGCGAAAGAGGGTCACACAACACGTACGAGTGACGCATCAGCGCGCACCATCGTGGGGTTCGCACGCAGGTCGGGATCGGTGTGTGGCAGTCGCGCTCATTAAGGCACACCCGCGCGCAGGTCGGGATTGGTGCGCAGCAGTCGCGCTCATCAGCTCGCACCAGCGCGCAGGTCGGGATCGGGGCGTGGCAGTCGTGCTCGACAACTCGCATACTCGCGCACAGTCGGGATATGGGCGCACAAGGTCCCGCGCGCCTGCGCTCACACTCGCGAGATTGAGATCTGAGCGCGCGCAGCCACACGCACATGCGCACACACCCGCGAGGTCGAAATCTGAGCGCACGTTGTCGTGCGCACCTGCGGTCACTCACGCACAGTCGGGATAGAGAAGGCCTCGCGCACCTGTGCTCAGTACCCGCGCAATCGAGATCTGAGCCTGTGCAATCACACTCGCCCACGCATATTTCCGCGCAGTAGGGATTTAGGCGTGCACTCAAGCGCGTACACGAGCACACGTGAGGGACACCATGGACACACGCGCGCACCCGTGTGCGCCCGCTCGCACACCCTCACGCACTCGCGTGCACACACACGCGTACGCGTGCACAGGCGGGGAGTCCTGAGCACACTAGCTCATAAAAATATGCGTGCACACGAGAACGGGGGACCAGGACACTTGAAAGAACCGGGACACTCGAGCGGACCGGGACATTCGAGCGGACCAGGAACCTTGGGACACGGGTCGGGACCGCGAGACCCGACACGGACAAGCGGGAGCTTTGGGATTCGGACCGGGACAACGAAACTTAGGTCGGGTTTTGAGGCGGACTCCGCAACTGGCAGACTGAGAATTGGACCAGGCGGAGGCGTTTGAATCAGGTCGGGACGTTTGGAACGGGCCGGGACATCTGGAGCAAGCTGGGACCTTGTGATCGGACAGGGATCTTCGCGCCCAGCGGGCAAGCAAGCCGAGACGTTGGAGCCACAAGACCGAGCTAGGACTTTTGGGATCAGAGGGGGGGTGCGGGACACAGGTTGGAGCGAGTCAGGACCTTGCAGTGAGGCCAGAATTCCGGGACCCAGCAACAAGCAAACCGAAATATTGAACTACGGAGACTAAGGTCGGGACCTTTCGGTCGAGCCGGAACTCTTGGAGCAAGTCGGAACTTTTGGATCAGGTCTGGACCACGAGACTGGGCACAGACACGCCGAGACAGGAGCGAGGACTGCGGGCCTCTGCGGAGGGATAACTTTGACCAAGATACGAACCGGATTCTAAACAAGACATCGTGACTGGGTTGACCAGGACTGCGGAACTCTATGGGCCAGTAGGTTGGGATTTTATCGAGCAGGGACAGAACCGCGGTTGATCAGGAGCTCGGCTGCAGCACAGCAGGGGTGGCACGAGGACTGGAGGGGGGCATTCCTTGAGACCTTTCTGAGGAGGACAGGTGACAAGGCAGAGTTATGGTACAACTCCACCTCAAGTTGTGACCGCAATGGGCCCGCGAATCCGCTTCTGACACCGAGAGCTCGAGCACAATTCCATGGGACCAACGGGCCAGATACTGACGACACCCGATCGGGAGGAGGATTTAACGTAGATTGTCTGTGCGGTCGGTAGGAACACATACAGATTTTTCCAGACTTAGACATTATACCTGTTTCTAGAACCGGTTGCAGCGAAACAGATCCTGTCATTTTAGATTTAGATTAAATGTTCAATTTGTTTCTTCCAGCAAGATTGACTGCGAGTTTCATGAGTTGGTTGTTTCTATTCTTTGTGCTGAGTCTGACTTGATTGTTGTTGTGACATACTAATATTCTGTTCAGGTTACAGGAGCCCTGAGTGACCCTCCCGTGGGTGATAGACGCGGAGTGATGTACAGGGTTCGATCGGCGTGCCGGCAGAGCAATTCTCAACCGTTGACACCAGTCTCGTTAGTAGGGGGACTAGTAGGTAGGAGAGTCCCAAGGTAGGGTCTCCTTCGAGGAGGGGGGATCTTGCAGTAGGGGTTGTCCTAGGGATAGATAAAGGTGGGATAGCTTGCTTCCCGTGCTAACAAATATCAACTAATAACGATCTGAAGAAAGGTAAGTACTAACAAACATAACAATGTGACTCCTAAAACGACAGGTGTATGGGGGGGTCTATAGGTAGAGGGGCGGATGGTGGTCATACATCTACTGATAATAGGCTATAACCTTTAGGTCGCAGTTACAACAGCATCGGTGCATAGCACGAAAAACACAACAACTTGAGAGACAAGAATCGGTTCACCTCGAGACTAGTAGAACGTCTATACCTAGCGCTCGAAGTACCCGTATAATAGGTTTGTCCTTCTTTATTTTAATTAGGGTTGAGTTGGGTAAGGTCCTGCTTAGCCCTAGTGTACAACTGTTGTTTGGTGAGGTCAAACCCGTTGACATAATAGAAGGGTACAATGATGTTTAAAAGTCGTAAACACAAGAATATTGTTATGATCGTTATTATGTACGCATTGAAGAAATGCAACAAAGTCTTCAAACCATTGTCCAATGCTTGAATCAAATGCCTAGTGGCATAATCAAAGTGGATGATAGTAAACTTTGTCCTCCTTCACGTTCTAAAATGAAACAATCCATAAAATCCTTAATTTAACACTTAAGCTTTACACGGAGGGTATGTCTGTACCAACTTCTTCTACATACACCTGTGTAGAAGCACCCCAAGGAAAATTTGGTGTATATGTTGTCAGGCAAAGCATGCATGAAGGGCACCTGGAATGATGAACTCATTCCGGGACCATAATCTGTCGTGAAAGCTGGCGACAAGCGCCCCCTCAAAGATCAGAGATATGGTAACCACGGACACAGTTCAGATACACTCTCGATTCAAAGGGCTATGGCGCATCAGCGCCTGTACAACACTCTGTTCGTCACTGCGCCTCACTCTGCTGTACACGCACACTCAACTAGGATCACCCTGGATACCCCACGCACACACTCAGTAACACACACGAATACACACCTATCACTAACTATGGCAGCTATGGCCGCCAACTAACACTACTCTACAAGCAGCTATGGCTGCGCTAACTCCCTTCAGCCCACTTCGACTCCAGGCTCCTCTGCAGACCACCTCGCACAAGTCACTGTGGCAGCGCTTCCGCATGGCTTCCGCAGGAATGAATGAATGACCGGGCGCTGCCTCTTGCTTTATACTTCTGCAGCTCGTTGGTCTGGCCCTTTCCCATGCCCGTAGTGCACACAGTCCCATGTGGTACTTGCTTGACTGGACCAGGACTGCCTAGGACTGGGACTGCTGACTCAGCACAGGTAGACTACACCACTTGCCTCACCACTTGCCCACTTGCCTCAGCCTAAATGTGGGGAACTTCGAAAGGCCACTACTCAGACCTTCCGGAAGGCTGTAGACTTGGCCTTTCGATACTGTAGCAGCTACGACCTTGACCTTTTCTGGACTGTAGCAGCTAGGACCTTGACCCTTCGGGAAGCCTACAGTTACCACTTCTAGGACTCCCTAAGACTCCTATCCGACAGGTCTGCAGATCGAATCCCCTACAACCTACGGACCTAAAACAGCCTACCAACTGTTTGCGAATACACAGGTCACGGGTTCAAACACTCAGGGGTCAACTTGGTACTGTACATGGGTAAGGTAAGGTCTGGGGATCGAATCCTGGGATCTGCATCTGCCTCTGCAAAGGTGAAAACCGTTTCAGAAATCATCCTTCCATCCAGCTCAGAGGGATTGGGATAGGAGGTGGGCTGAAAGGTTGCCTAGGTGAGCAGGTAGAGGCCCCTGAAGATGACCAGTGTGGCAATGGGTCGAAAATGTCGGGGTTCAGAGCGGAATTTCAAAGAGCCTGAGCTCTGCGGCTGTTCATTTCAAAAACTGATTTGGAATTTTCAATGTCATGGTGTACCCGCCATGAGCACTCAGTGTCGGTCTCTTCCATTCAAAGAAGGATGGTGCTGGTAAGCGAAAAAAGAAAAAGAAAAGAGAAAAAAATTCAAAAAATTCAAAAAAAAAACAGTCCTGGCAAATGAAGCGGTTTTCAACTTCTGCAGTCACAGATGCAGATCCCAGAGCTCGATCCCCAGACCGTACCTTATCTTACCTTCCCTGTGTACGGTATCCAGTCAACCCTCTGTGTTTTGAACCCGTGACCTGAGTATTAGTAGTTGAAAGTTGTCTGTTGTAGGTCTGAGTAGYTGTCGGGTCTTGAACCTTAGACCTGTCGAAGTAGGGGTCATATCTGCATAGGGGTCATAGTTGTTGTAGTTCTGAAAGGTCAAGGTCGTAGCTGCTACAGTCCTGAAAGGTCAAGGTCGTAGCTGCTACAGTCCTGAAAGGCCAAGTCCGCAAACTTCCGGAAGGTCCGGAAGTGGCCTTTCAAGTTTCTTCTCACGTTATACACAGCAGACCAGAGGCAAGTGGGCAAGTGGTGAGTCCAACTTCGTTTAGTCAGCGGTACCCAGTCCCAGTCTCACTTTGTACAGTCAGCAAGTACCATGAGGGACTGTGTGCACCATGGGTCCGGTGGAAAAGGGCAGACCAACGACTTACAGAAGTATAAATCAAGAGGCAGCGTCCAGCCATTCATTCATTCCTGCGTGAGCCATGCGGAAGCGCTGCCATATCGTCTTGTGCAAGGTGGTCTGCAGATGCCCGAGGTCGAAGTGGGCTGAAGGAAGATAGAGTATCCATAGCCAGAAGAGGTTAGGCGGCCATAGCCGCTGTAGCTTAGAGGCAGAGTTCAGTGTGTGTGTGTGTGTGTGTTGCAGAGTGTATGTGCGTGGGATGTTCAGGGAGATCCGGAGTCGAGTACGTGCGAACAGTTGGGTGAGCACAGTTTTGGTCAGAGGTTATGAGGGCGCTCAGTTGCCATAGCCAGTTGGAAGCGAGTTTGGATCTGAACTGTGTTCTCGAATTGATTATCTCTGAGCTTTGTGTGGCCGCACAGCGCCAGTGTGAATTGCCATCTGTTTGCATGTATGCGAACTGAAGAAGAAAGTGAGTCTGATTGCACAAACAAAGATGATGATTAAAGGGTGAGCCCTGCTAGCGCAGGTCTGATCCTAGCCACTCAAATCATTTCATGAAAGCAGCGAAGTCACCAGGACTGGGAAATCAGTCACTAAGACCGCATCTTTCCACAGCTGTGGTGACAGCGCCATTCCATTACAAGGTTTGTAGAAGAGAGAAAAACAAACCCAAATTGAATGACCCACGCATGTGCCAGTGGCCAAATGGTACACACACAGGTAACTCTTAGTAAACACCTCATGAGTTCAAAATTTCAAATCCTAATGAAATCCAATACACACAATAATGTCAGGGCCACCTTCAGTCAAGACACCACACCACCACCACCAACACCAACACCAACACCACCACCACCACCAACAACAACAACAACAACCACAACCCTAATCCCAACCACACCAACCACGCCGACCACAAGAACAACAAGAACAACAAGAACAACAAGAACAACAAGAAGAACAAGAAGAACAAGAAGAAGAACAGCAGCAGCACAAGGAAATGAAAAGCCAAACCAACTTCCCACTAACAGCCAGATCAAAGTTCAAATCAATGGCCAAAACATTGAAAACAACAACCTCTGTGTCAAAGCACAACAGCAATTGTTGCGTACCTATTCAGTGGATAGGCACAGCGCAGATCCAAGCGGAGGTCTGAAAAGAATCAATCTGACTTATCTAGCTCAGAACTCAGACAATGCACTCGTCATACACGGAAGGAAGGTCCCTCCTTGGACAGGCACACATGGGGAGTCAACCATAGAGATATTGAGGGGAAAAGAAGGACGAATGTGGAAGAAGAGGGAGACCGCGAGCCCAGATACAACAGCTGAAATGATAATAGTGTCTATCAACCCCAAGTCATCTCCAAATACGATGTCAAGTCAGAACCTGGGAGAAGTCTCCCTGAAATAGTTGCCAAGACTTTGATCTCTCACTCGGAAGTCACGAAAAAGGAGTCAGATATGGAGGGGAGGAGGAGAAGACAAGGAAGCAGAAATCTCTCTCTCTCTCTCTCTCTCTCTCTCTCTCTCTCTCTCTCTCTCTCTCTCTCTCTCTCTCTCTCTCTCTCTCTCTCTCTCTCTTCTGCGCAACTCAGGACTGCAGCAGATAGCAGAGTAAAGTCCAGCTACACTTGGCACAAAGTCCCCGAGCTATGGCACCCAGGTGAGTGTTCCTCTGTCCAATGTCGCCGCAGACATCCACTCTCTCCTAAGGCTAACGCCAACTCTGGTGGTCTAATCTCTGCGCTAACTCCAGTGCTGCTCTCCACCAGCCAGGTGCCGAACTGAACGCACTAACCTACTGATGTCCAGGCCCAGGCATATACCGCTGGGCCTCTCGCTCTACCACCGGGTAGGCATCCCGGTCCATCGGATCAAAACCGGATCCAATGGTCCAGGATGGAGTCCCAGGAGCAAAAAAGTTATGCCAGGGTCTCAACCAGATGTCCAGACCGCCAGGCTGTGTCAGCAGCTCAACCTCCGGTCTGGACACGGACTGGGCCTAGACACTACGGGCAATAGACAGTCCAGTCCGACTACGAACAGAACACTCTCGGGCTCAAAGATGGC
Organism: Chara braunii; assembly: GCA_003427395.1. NCBI lineage: Eukaryota > Viridiplantae > Streptophyta > Charophyceae > Charales > Characeae > Chara > Chara braunii. The sequence goes on from BFEA01000136.1 coordinate 751,236, forward strand.
CCAAATGTGTGAACCGAACTCCTACTGCTGGTTCGAACACATACCAAGCCTGTTTTCAGATCCGAGAGATCTGAAACAACACTGTCCCAGAACAGACAGACAAAAACCTGAGAAACAAAGCAGAGCTCAGAAAAATAACAGAAGTTACAGAACAGACACAAAATATCTAAAACAAAAGGAATGTTACGATCCTGGCCATTTACAAAGTGCAAATACACGAGGAAAGGTAATGCTGTCCAATTGCAAAAGAAATGAAAGAACTTGAAAAGTTGAAAGGAGAAAGAGACAAAGGAAGAAGAAGAAAGCGGAAAGAAAGAAGAAGACGAAGATGTACATGAGCAAAAGACCAATGACAAATCCCCCTTCTCTTGCCAACCAATCTCCTCCTCGTTATCTCCCCCAATTTTTTATTATTATTATTATTATTATTTTTGAACCACTAGGCACTAGCACCTTTGTCGGTTCGGAAAATAGCAGGCCTCCAACCTTTCAGGAGACCGAAACGAAATGACGGCCACCGATTAGATTTATCAATGGCAGCCGTCGTCGGGCCCAGCCTCTGAATTCTTCAGGGACCAGCGTTTTCCCTCATTTCTGAAGCGGCAAAGGTACTCGTGGTTTAAACAAAACAGGCCCTTATGGTCCTGGCTCCATATCCATTCTGGGGAGCGTCAGTCCAGTTCCTATTCCCCTCGCAAGTCAAAATGAGTACATCATGAACCCACTCTGGGTCATTCATGATTCCTTCCGTATGGCCGAAGGAACCCTGATGTTGCATACCATATAGGTGCAGACCAGAACAAGAACCGACCTTTCAATACAAGGTATAAGATAGCACAGCGGAAGACTTAGATACCAGTGATCCGAACAATCAATGTTGTAATGCAGCCCTGAACATACATCATCATCATCGTTTCATAGTGTGAATGGGTCTGGCGCTTCACACAGGAAGACAGCGCCAGCCCAGAACATGCACAGACGAGGAGGAAGGGGATAGACGAAGAGGAGGG
>BFEA01000136.1:780710-798808 GCA_003427395.1 Chara braunii
TCTCTCTCTCTCTCTCTCTCTCTCTCTCTCTCTCTCTCTCTCTCTCTCTCTCTCTCTCTCTCTCTCTCTCTCTCTCTGTGTGTCTCTCTGTGTCTCTGTCTCTCTGTCTCTTGAGCGTGCGCGAGCGCGCGCGCAATGGTACGCTGTTTACAAACTCTTGAGGGTTGTCGGGATCTCCCGGCAGAAGGTCGTCTTCTTTTCTTTTCTTTTTTTAATATAGTGCCCAGGGTGTTGTAGAGGCCAAGGACACTCGACGTCAGCAACTCGTTAACGTGGAAGCCTCAGGGTTTAGGGTTTAGGTTCCGCATGGAGGAGGGATAAGATCGTATGCGTTACGTCGACATCGAAGGACGTCGAAGGCATACTCACTGAACCGCGCGGAGCGCGGGGGCGCAGCCAGAGTAGATGAAACTGCAGTTTAGACCATTCGTGTTTTGCACGAGTGTTATTGTAGAAGCCCAGAGACATGTGGTTTTTCTGAATGGGGAGAAAGCATGATAAGTGAAGGAGAAAAAATGGGAAATTAAAAAGAGAAATTATAAAAAGCCAGTCAAAAGAAATGTGTGTAAAAAAAGTAATTTGACAGCATTAACAAGTTGCGCGGGCGGGGGTGGTTGCCGTGATGTGGGCCCAGTTGTTTTGCCTTTATTTATGTCGAGACTAAGAAAATGTTGTGGTTGGTGCCGCAAGTTATTGTGGTGTGGTAGCCCTAACGAAGGGCCTGGTTTCATGTTTAAGTGTGGGTGAGGGGGGGTTTCGCCCTCCTCCGGTACACCGTCAAAGAGAAAAAGAGATCCAGAGTGAGTCGGTGTTTTGTGATGTCGGCGATTTTTTTTCTTTGAGATGATATAACAGAATTTTTCTAGATCAGTGAGATGAAATAACAGAATTGCACGCATGGCTCGACTATTTTGTTCTGTGATCGCACAAGTGGGCGACTTTGCATGTACAGTATTTGTTTTTTATAGTGTTTCGTATGTGTTAATGGTACAAGTGATGTTGAAGTGTGTGGGTCATAGTCCAGCCGTGGGAACTTGAGTCTGCAAATTTTGGTTGATTTTTGTATTATGATTATGAAATAACAAGCCAGTGAGACTCCAGCTTTGGATGTCGAAGTCGGATCCATTGTAGAAAGGGGCATATGACAAATTGTGGCAGCGAGAAGGAAAAAAAAAACATAAGCCTTGAGGTTACATAGAATTCATACAGAGAGAGAGAGAGAGAGAGAGAGAGAGAGAGAAAAAAAAAAAAAAAGAGGTTTCGTGTGTATTACATTTACAAATACTTTACAAATCAGGTTTGATGTAACTACGGTAAAGAGTGTCTGAGTCTTCTCGTGAAGTTCAAATTCTAGGCGACAAACAAGAAGAGGTCTATAAAGAGATAAACATAAACCATTAAGATCAATTGCCCAAAAAAAAAACACAAGAATTGGCCGCCGACACTTGTCTAATATCAACACCGGGTCCACTTTGAATGTACATAGATTAAGAAGAATGTAGTGTCAGCTTGCATTGCTAGGTGTCCACACATTTACTGTACAGTTGTTTGTTGATTATAAACGATCGTCAGAGTCATGCCCTCAGTCAAAGTTTATTGTATATGAATTGTATTTTATTGAAAATTATCTAATTTTACAAGTTTGTATGATAAGTGAGAGGGAAAAAAAAGGAAAGTATAAAGACAAATTCTAGAATGTGTTTTACTGAAAATTATCTAATTTAATAAGTCGATATTTACTGATCTATATTATTTGAACAGCTCAAGAACCCTGCATGTCTTCGGGGCCAAAACTGGTCACAGTATTCCCGCACATGGGCGCCATCCGGTGACAGTCTCTGCGACCAGGTGTTCGTTGTACCGGGGCACAACCAAACAATCAAACGATCGTCCACGAGGGCAGGCAATGATAAAATATTTAATCGTTTTTAAGGAGGAAATGTATTGAGTGAAGCCGAGTCGAAAATTGTGTCTAATGTCTAATATTTATGAATTATAATCAATCGACGTTTGATGTTTGAAAAAGTATTTTGATTATAGCTAAAATTAGAAATGACGAAGTATTTGTAGGATTTTATTATGTAAAGAGAATATTGGAAAAATATATTTATAATGTAAACATTTTTTATGGGAGAAATGAAAAGTTTTTATTTGAAAGAGAAAATTACTGATTATAATTTTGTAAAACAAAAAATATGCTTTGTAGTTCAAGTGTTGTTATTGAAAAAGAATACAAGTTAAAGGAATGAAGAAAGGAAAAAACATAAAAAAAATTATGGAATGTTCGTGTGTAGATATGAATGGAGTTGAACAAAAAATTGAGTGTAATGTGTATTATATAAAAGTTGTAATTATGTGGTATTTGAGGTTGTGGTATCATGTGTTGGAAATTAGTATCAAATGTTTGTTCTGGTGGATCTAATGATTTATGATGATTGAAAGTACAATAGAATGTCATGGTAATTCCAATTAATGGAATGTCATAGTTGTCGTTATAACCATAGACTATAGCTTTTCGTATGAACGGAGCTATATCTTTGTATTTGTCTATAAATTTTGTACTAAGTGCTACATGGATGTCATTGACAAATTTTTGTTGATCTGTATCTGCTAAATATAATGGAGCCATGCTTTGTTCTCCTCTTCGCCATCTGCGATGATACACCAGAAGTTCGTTTTCTGTAATCGACATTGGTTGATACATTGGAAGAAATTTGAGATATCGCTCGAGGTCGATCGCTCTTGTATGATGTATGCATCCTTCATCTTGTGTCTTGGATTTCGTGGAGCCGCTCGATTCTGACAATCCTTTCGAAGCCATATCTTATCTGCCATCAAAAAATAAAAATTAAAAAAAATTGTATAGTTAAGATATGGAGAAATACGTGTAGTATTGTGTATAATTATTTGATGTTAATTTAAAATATGATGTTTTGTATGTTATAAGCTATGTATTGTATTATTGCAATTTAATTTAAAATATATATGAAGGCGAATGATGCATTGGATGCTACAAGGGATGTAGAGATGAATATGTAATTAGTAGTATTAGTTAATAAGATTCTTGTTCCGGGTTGAGGAGCATCAAGAATAAAAATTATGTCGTTGATAATTGCAATACGAAAATTTGAAGAATTTGTTGGTAATGGTATGACATCTGTTAGGAAGATGTATAAAGAAATAGAAATTGTAGAATGGTAAGCAAGATAAGATAATACAATGCCTTCTTCATTGATTTACATTGTGTGATGGAAATTGTATTGTTGTAACTACATGCGAAGACTATTAAAAGATTGGTGAATGATTGGCATGATATATAAGTGATAAGTAAAAAAACAAATTATGCGAAAAGAGAAAAACACACATGAACAAATAAAAAATTAAATGTAAGTTTGATTATAGAAAATAATGATTATATTACATGTATTTTTTAAGTATATTTATTGTTTGTTATAAAAAACGTTTTAAAAACTTGAAAATTTTTCGATAGTTTTTATATGGGAAAAAAATGTATTATTATACGTATTATTCTTGTTTAATTGAAAACAAATGTGAACGTAAAAGACGAAATGAAAAAAAAAATATTTGAAGGTAGGGAACTTTAAGGATATAGATGATATTATTAATCGAATACAGTGAATATTTATTATTATGATTTTGTCTTTTATATTTAAATTGAATTTTTTAAATAATATTTATTATATTAAAAATATAGATATTGATATGTTTTTATATAATAACAAATAGAATATTAATATTTAAGAATATATATTTTTATATTTTAACAGTATAAAAAATAAAATATATAAAATAATATAATTAAATAAATATAAAATTTATAATTTATCAATGGAATAGATATATTTTAATGGGATGAAATATTTAAAGTAAATATAATTATTATTATATAAAAGAATAATGATATAAGATTTATAAATATGTAAAATATAAGGTTTTATTTGATTTTGGTGTTTATTACCGTGTAGTTTATGATGCTGCATCTTGATCTTGTTGAGTATTTTAAATAGTCGCCGATGAAGTATTTGCAGGGGGATCATGATCGTTTGATGTCGACCTCACATTATCTTGTGTAATTCTGTATGATAGAGCAAGGTTCATTGTTCTTGTGTTGAAATTCAAACATGGATATCATTGTTCATTCCACTGATGAATTTTGTGACCCGTAATGCGGTTGAAAATCGAAAGAGTTCCAATTGCCGGTATAGCAAAGTCTTCATTGTAGTCGTATATAGTTCCTCTTCATAGCAACGATAATATATCGTTGTATGTAGTCATCTATTTTCACTGATGTTGTCAACTTCTTCTTGTTGATCTGTATCGGCGAGAATCATGTCCACAACTCGTATATCTCTTGACCAACGCCATCTAAATTGTACGGAATATCCTCTTTCTGTAACTGGTGGCGCTTCGGGAATTTTCGGTCCTTCGATGTAGGCTTGTAATTCGCACATTTTGTTGTGAATAATGTGTCTGTTGTTACGCTTATTTTCGCGCAGTTCCTTTGATATTTGCAATATTTCATCCATGGTACGTTGCTTGCGTTTTGGATGTGTAGTATTTGAGTCAGCAATATTTGTAGCAGCAGGCGATGTTGTAGAAGTCATTATCTGAATACAAAAAATAAAAATATGAGTTATTATTTAGATAAAAAAATTAAAGTAAAGGATAATGTATAAAATTATTATTAAAGGAAAAGAAAAAGAAAAAATCAAACGAAAGAAAATTTAAAAGTCGAAAATATATGAAAAATTTAAGAAAAATATTTGTGAAAGAAAAATAATATATAAATTAAAATGTCAAAAAAAATTGTTTATTTAGTTATGTTATGATGATATGGTTGGTTTATTCGATTCCAAGTGATTGAAAAACAAATAGTGCTAGATCATTATTATCATGATCGACTTAGAAAGCACGTCGGTATGGAGTGAAATATATGAGTTGTTGAATAAGACGAGAAGAAAAATATGAATATGAAGTTTGGTATCGTGTAATTTAATTAAGTATGTAATAGAACCAAGGAGCAGGGTCCCAGAGAAACCATTGTGCAAGAAATGCTGAATTTTCATGTATTTGTTGGCGAAAGGCAAATATTAAGTGTTCATAAAGATTAACGAGTTGTGTTAATATATGAGAATTATATGTGTGATTGATAATGTAAAGTCGAAGTGAAGTTGCTGTGTAACGAGCTAGTGTTCTCGATACTGGAGTGATAAATGTACAAAGTATAAGTGTAAGAGCATAAAAAAATATTCTGAAATTTGTTTGATTTGCTATTATATATTGTGACAAATTTGTCCTTAATTTTTGTGTTGTGGCGAATGATAAAGAATATAAGGGAATGTTGTGAAATGTTATTAATGAAAGAAGAATGTATAAAAAGAATGAATGCGATATTATACGCATAGCAATATTGATGTCAATGATGAAAAATATTATTTGATTAGATCGAAATGTTATTAATGCAGTATGGCGTAGAAAGTGAAAAATTTGTGTACTATTTGGCGGGGATTGATAAAAAAAGTGATATGCATGTGGTGCTCTTGCGACTTCAACGGGGTTATAGTTACAAATAGAAAGAGATAATGGTGTTAACGTTCCACGAGTTGGATCTATAACAAAAAAATCATACAGTGCTGGTGCGATTATGGGGTTTGCAATGTTGCAGTAATGTGCACGAGTATATGCAATTCGGAATTATTTTAATATATTTTCTAATGAAATTAATGTATTTGGAAGATGATTAGCAGAAGGTGGATAGTAGTTGCGAAGAACAAGATCGAATATATGTTTATCTGTTGATCGATAGAATCGAACGTGTGTGTTTTCAGTACTTGATAAAACCTTCATTTCAGTGGCAATGTTCTTCAAGCCAATTTGTTTCTGTTTGTTTGAAAAACACAAGAAACAAACATTATAATGTATGAATTAGAAAACTTGAGTTTTTGGTATTGGATTTAGTATATAATTTGATATATTATATGTTTTTTCTTGCAAATAGAAATAGAAGGAAAGCTTGATGTTGTTATTTTAAATGGAACAAATAATTTGTTAAAAATAAATATTATATTTAATGAAGTTTATTTAAAAGGTTTAATGTAATATAAATATGAAGTTGTAAAAAATATTTATTGGCAGTTATATGGAGGCGGAATGAGAAATATATTATGTGGTTGTAGAATTATTGATTTAAGCATTTTGGTAGTGAGTTCGTTATGTATAAAGGATCGATAAAATGGTATATCTAGTTGAGTAATATGAGAAAAAGGTGGTGTTAAAAACAAATGATGTGTCATTGCTAATATGAAAATTCCACAGTCATTATAATTGGTTTGTTGTGGATCGCGAATATTGATTTGAGGTGCATTTATCATTGAAGAAATAATATTTGTTCGATGTTGAAACCAATCACGCATATTTTTGAAAAAGGAAGAATTCAAAAAATGTGAACTGTCTTAAAAAAAAATGATATAATTTTTAATGTAAATATAGCCAAGTGCCCAATGATTACCTTCTAAATGTAGAGGAATAAAAAAATGGTCGTATGCTTCTAGTGTGCGTAATCGATAACGTAAATCAATGTGGTGATTTGTGAAAGCATGAATATGATGTGCTATACCTACAAAATATATAAAAGTATTTGTTGTGAATACTGAAGGAAATATTTTCATTATTAGATCCGTATAATCATTGATAGGTGTATCTGAAAGCCAAGATGAATGATGTATTGTATGATATTTACATTGTGAAGATAGTTGACTGTCATTTGAAAGTGGATTCTATAGTGTATTTGGAAGATGGGGATGAATTGAAGGTAGTGGATTGATATTTGAATAAGAGAATTCGTTTAATTGTGTTGATGGCGGTATATGTATTTCAGGTTGAAAATGATTTACTGATATATGTTTTTTTTGTGATTCGTGGAGTGTATGAGAAAGAACAGGTAGTGGATTGATATTTGAATAAGAAAATTTGTTTAATGGGGTTGATGATTTGTTAAATTTAAAGTTGTTTTGAAAAAGGAGTTTTTCTGCCAAAGCTTTCAGTTGTTTGTGTTCTTTAAGTATAGTAATACGAGGTTTTAAATGTGAATAAATTTCTTTAGTTAATGGTTTTATAGTAAATAAAGCATATTTATTATAACACGAGAAACTATGATATAATGTTGTTGAGGAACATTACGTTTAGTTTTTTTTTTCTTCTGAATGTGCTTTTCATTCAGCGACGAATAAACAAGATGATGTTTCCCCTTGGATTTTATAAATTGTAGAAGCTATTGCGGAAATGAAGGGAAATTGCAAAGGATGTAGAGTGCATGTTCTTTGACGCATAAGGCGTAAAGTGGGAAGTGCGATTGTAAAAGATTTATCAGATCGTTGTCTAAAAACGAGATATATATTTTTTGGTAGATTATTAGAAATAGAAAGTGGAAGTTGCTCAAATCAAGATCGATTTGGAATATAAACACAAGCTAAATCAGGCGGACAACTTGGAATGAATACATGTATATCGAGGTTTTTATCATAGAAGGTAAAAAATATTGTGTCGGACGGGAATTGTAATGAATGGAGAATTCCGGATGTTCCATTTGCAATTCCACGAGGAGGATCAATGTTTTGTGTGAAAATAATTGACATACCTGGTAGAAGGTCAAGAAACGGTGCAAATTTTTACCTAATTTATTATCAGGCAAATATACAATGTCATGTTCATTTTTTTTTTGTAAGACATTTTTAAAATCAGCGATAATACAAAATTGGATAATGAATATTTTGTAGTTTTTGACATAATGTGCGTGTATAAGTATGTATAAGGTTAATACAATGATCATTATCAAGTGCAACAAATATAAGATGTAAATTTTCTGATAGATTTATTGATTGTATAAATGAATTTTGTTTCGTTTCGGTAATCAATCTACTATTAATTATGTTGATAAATTTGTCAGTCCAAATTTCAAATCTAACATTTTTATAATGTATTCCCCATTGAGGATCCGTTTTAAATCGTATCGAATCAGTTAATATTACAATGATAGAAATTTGAATGCTTTGTGATCAAAAGATGTATGTGCAAGATTTAGACATGGTTCATAGAAAACCCGTATGCCTTTTACAAGTGGCATTTGAAAAATATCACCAGATGCAAGTATGTGAATTCCGCCGAAATGAATATCGAGTTTTCGTGTATCACGTAATGCCATGTCTAAACGAACAAAATAGTTTTTGCTTATCATGCTAAATTCGTCAATAATAAGTATTGTTATTTCATGTGTGAATCCTGGTATGCCTTTTAATTGTGATTTTCGTCGATCGAAATAACGATCTTCTTTAAGATAATGCATTCCTAACCAACTATGAAATGTTATACCTGAGATTCCTACTGCTGTTTTTCCTGTCATTGCAGTTTTTGCAATGCTTTTATGATGGTGTAATTTATTAGCAAATATTTGAATAGCAGAAATAATATGAGATTTGTCAGTGTCATCTTCACCTGTAAGAAACATAATGAGTTGTTGATCTTTTATAGTTTATGATAGATTTTGTAATGATATTGTGTTTTTTGTATTTTCATTTGATATTTGTAATAACCAAGTATTTAATAAAGTTTGCGCAAGTAAATAAAAGCTAAATGTTGTTTTTCAGTTAATGAGAAGTGTCGAGAAACTTCAGAAATTGTAGGAAAACTAGGTAAAGACGAATTTAATGGTTTAGAATAAGGTATTTGTATACATTTGTGTGGTTCACGTGCATCTGAAATTAATTGTACACGAGTTGGTAAAGGAATGGTATTCCAATTTGAAGTTGAATTGGATATTTCAGATATATTAGACAGTTTTGTTTTTGTCCATGTTAAAGTTGTATTGATATCTAGAATTTTTTGTTCAGTATAAGTTTCTGTTTGAAATGAAGATAAAGTATGTAATGTATTGTACATTTTTAAGGTTTGGTTGATAGATGACGTCATTGATTTTGAAACTTGAGGTGAAATATTTTGGTTCTCTATTGATTCAAGATCGATCACTGGAATGTAATATTTTCTGGTTTTATTCTTTTCGTATGATGTATTATCCGAAATATTATCATCTAATGTAGCAAAAAATAAAAAAATCATTATCTGTTGATTGTTCTGAAGAAAAATCTGAATTGTCGTCCTTATTTTCGTATTCATGTTATTGAGTTTGTCGATTTTTTTGAATTTCATTTGCACAATTGCGTGCAATGTGATAATCTTGCATTTGTAAATATATGTTACGAACAAATGTAGGCATCTTTTCATAAAAAGTGATGAATTCATTGTCCCAATTTTCATCATTTTGTATTAAATCAGATAATTTACGAAATGGTTTGAATAATAAAAGAGAAATTGGAGTATGTCATATTTTATTTTCTTCATTTGTACAAGTTTCTAAATAAGGAGTACGCATTGAATAAGGAATAACCGACATACATTGATGTTTGTATTTATTTAAACATTTTTGTTTATATAAAGAATGATCGGATAAAAAATATTGTTTAGTTTCAGATAAAGAAAATTTATTCAGTCGATAAAATTGCATGACGGATTCGTATAATGACATATAAGTAAGTGCATTTGGACGATAGGGGATGATAAATAATATATGTTTTATCTACTTTTTCTAAAGAACATATAGTTTGTTTGTCATTAAGTAATTGTTTTAGCATGCTGTATAAAAGAATTGTTTTATGTGTATGACTTTGATAAGCACAAGATTGTCTTAATAGATATAGCGCACAAAGTGGACCCGCAATTTCTTGTTTATTTGTTACGCTGAAAAGTTGAGATGACAATCGGTGACGACTTTTTGTTTCAATTGAAAGAGGCGTTTCTTTTTCAATTATTTGTTCTTTACGTTGTCTAGCATCAAAAACAGCTGAATGAAGAGCGATTTTGCAATCAACTTTGTGTTGATTTTTTGTTGTGTAGTTATAACAGTAAAATATTCGTTCTGCTGCTTCAACGCCACCGAATAAAGGATAAATATCATGATTACATTTATAACTTGATAAAATTATATTGTTATAAGCATTGATGTATTCATTTCCAGGAGTACGTGCTAATTCAATATCTGTTTCATGTAATATAGTTTTCTCACTGTATTCGCGCGGAAAACAATATCGACATATTTTTTCATTTTTATTCACACGTGTTTTTTTAAAATACGAATTAGTATGTGTCCAATGATGTGTTTGAACCAAATAAAGAAGTGCAAGTAATGACGGAGAAAAAAAGGGATACTGTGGAGGCATTGCTATGAAAGTTTGACTTATAGAATCTGTTTGAAATATATCATCAGTCATATCAATAGTTGTACCTCTTGGAATATTAAAGTTTAGTAGTTTTTCATATCCAAGTGATGGTTCAGATTCTATAATTTGTTGGCGATGTATATGTTGTGAACTAAAAAGGGTATTACAATGTCTACACTTTTAGCTTGTAGGTTCATGTTCTGTTTTTTTTTTTTTTTTTTGAAGCAGTGAACAACGCGCGGATGAAAAAATTATACATGGTGTATAACAAGGTGGCGAAGTATGACACTCTGTACAAGAAAGCAGCGAAATGTCTTTAGTTCCATATGTTGTTGCAATATTTGATTGAATAATTTCATATAATGGGAATGAAATGAATAYAAAGAGAATAAACACTGTATTCTAATTTAGTGAATGAAATAAGATCTTCATTGTCAATTACAATAACAGTAAGAAATTGATTAATTTCTTATTGTTACTATTTATTTGTCATCGATTATATATTTTGATTGTAATTATATTTAACGAAATAAATATTACATTTGTTTTAATAGTATACAATATTAAATGCATATTTCAATATTAGAATTTCGATTGTATTTAATATTTCGATTGTAATAATATTTCGATTGTATTTAATATTTTTTATTTTTTCTTTTTCTTATTTATTCTTATATCTATATTCTCGTATTATATTCTCGTAATATAATTACTGTATCGTAATATTCTATTGTATCGTAATACTAGCAACATATTGTATTACAGATTCGTTAAATCGACTATCACAAGTTTCTGATTTATCAAATTCAAAAGTTGTTAATGGTGTATTTTCAAGCCAAATAAGTGCATGTAAATGTAAGGTTCCTCGTCCTTGTGTTTCAACCATTTTAAAATATGCTTTGACATTACCAAATAAACCTCATTTGGGTTTGCTTCTTTGAGTAATAGGATCGAATCCAAGAATATCATATAGGAAAATAAGTATTAATCGATCAAAGAGACATGCCGATGCAATTTTATCTGCCATTGATAACTCCTTTGGCTGTTCTGTATTTATTTTAGGTATTTCTATAAAAATGTTACAAAAGTCATGAATATTTAAAAGTCCAACGTATGATGCAAAAGTATATGTTGTATTAGTATTTAGTGTTAATGTAATAAAGAAACTTGGTTGACCGAAACGATCGCAAGTTGCAAATGCTTCTTGCCGTCGTGTACGTCGTTCAGCATTGCTTCCCCAAACATGTGCAGAAACACATTCGACATGTTGCAATAATTGTCTTACAGCTGAATCATCGTTAGGTACAGTATGACCATAACGACGTCTTCGAGCATTTTCTAATCCAATTTTAAGCATATTAGTTGTAATTTCGGCAACAGGTTGATGTAGTTGTGGTTGTTTTTTGCAAGTAATATTTGAAAAATTATATCCGCGGTCGAGCGAAAATCGATCGAAATTTACTAATGTATAGTATGGATCTTGTGCAAATTGTCGATCACTTAATTGACAATAATGTTGTGTACCTAGTTGTTGTGAAACTTGAATTCGTCTTTTTGATTCCCATGAATGTCCTCGACCATATGGAAATAAATGTGGAAACATTTTTGGTTCTAAAAGAGGATCAAATATATTTGAAAATTGTGATGATGTATGAATAACAAAAATAAAATCTTTATTATTTGTTTTAGATATTTGTTCAACTATCAAATTTTCAATATCATTGTCTATTGGTGCAGTTTTATGTGAGAAAAAAACTGACTTTTCAATATATGCATTTTCGTTGCAAGTTTTTTAAGGTGCATTCAAACCATATTGTTCATTATCTAATTCATTAGAACCAGTACTGTTAGATGAAAGATCTTCAATTATATTATTTGAAATGTACATAAGATCATTAATAGGAATCGAATCTAATTGTGTTTTGTGAAGTTTATATGAGAGAAGAAATTATTATTATTAATATAGAACATTAATAAGTTTTCAACTATTGAATTACGTATACGATGAAGTTTTTTTATTCGTGTAAGTTGTGTATCAGTAAAAGGACCAGCTAAGATTATTCGGTAATGCATGTCTTTGGTTATCGATTTAGATAATAAAGTTGCTGCTGGACCCGGAATTGCATCAAATAGAAGTAAATGTGAATGTATTGAACGATGTATTCCCCCGCGAATAATTCTTGTTTGTGCAAGTATATTTGTTAAGCTTATCATTAAGAATTCGGATCAAGTAGCTTGTTGTAAAAATAATGGTAATCTACCAACGAAAAAATGATTAGCGATTGCAAATTTTGGTAAATGTATTTGTTGTCGAGGATTGAATAATGCATTATTATATTCTTTGCGTATATTCATTATTATATTTTCATTCAATTCAATACTGATACATTTTTTATATAATATAATATTTTTTAATAAGGGACAAAGATTACTACAATCATAATATTTGATAAGATCAGGATGTAATGAAGGTTCGGGATAATGTAAATATTTACGCATACAATTTAAAATAGTTATATTATATGGTGAATATTTATGAATATGAATTTGTAATGTTAATTCATAACAAACACAACATATTGTTTCTGCTAATTGATTAAGACTTAATTGTTGTTATATATTTTTTGCAAAGTCATTTTTTTGCAATTCTGAAATTGGCGAAATGAATGTTAGTGTCATTATATTTTGTCTAATATCTTTATTTGAACGTGCCATTGTTTTCAGACGTATATGTTTGATTAGTTTATTTATATTTTTATTTGTTTTAGATATATTTATTTGTTTTCGTGCAAGAGTTTTTAATCATATATATTTAATTGATCTATTCAACATTTGATTTGTATCAAATATATTTGAAGTATATCATAGATCAAGTTCTTTTTCTAATAGAATTTTTTATTTTTTAATATTTGAATTTTTATTTTTATTAATAGCAAGATTTTTATTAAATGATATTAGATGAAGTCATCTTTTATGAAATAAAATTATTAATATTTTATTTTTTTAATTTACCTTGTTTACGCCAAGCAGCTTGATATGCGTAACGTTTTTTTTTGTTTTCTTCGTTTTCATTAAGTTTACGTAAACGAGTTGCTGCACGCCGTTTTTCTAAGTATATTTTTCGTTGTTGTTCTGAAAGATTTTGATTTTTTGAAATTTGATTTGAAGATGATTGGAACTAATTAGAATTTGATAATACAGAATTGTGAATGTTTTATTTTTGCGAAAATGTATTCTGATAACGAATTGTTATTCTGATTTGTTTTTAATCTTGCTTGTTTGTGCGAGGCGGCATCATATGATAAACGTCTTTTGCGAGTTTCTTCATTTTCATTAAGTTTACGTAAACGAGCTGCTGCACGTTGTTTTGCTGATCGTAATTCTCGTTGTTCTATAATTTCTTTTTTTTTTTTTGTGTTTAATTTTTACATATAATAGTTTTCAAATTACATGATGACATTGTTTTGTGAATACTATGCAATTCAAAATAACAAAAACAAAATTTATAAAATTTATTTTATGATGACGATATTTATATTATATTTGTTTTAAATGTTGTAAAACGCATATGAGAACGAAAGAAATATATATGATTTTGTTATTATATATTTTGAATTTTTAAAGATGTATTTTTAGGATTTATATATGATAATTTTTTTTTAAGCCTTTCAACTAATTCCCTGCAAAAAAGAAACCCAATTACAATGCGAAATAAATAATATATAAAAAAATAAAAAAAAATAAAAAACGTGTTTTTTTATCAAACGGATAACAAAGAAAAATCATTTAACGAAAACAATGAAACAAAAGTTTTTTTCCCTTTACCAAATACACGAAAGAAAAGAAGCATCAATAACAATGTTTTTAAGAGAATAATGAAGAAAAAAAAAATTCGTAAGACGATTGTATAAATGAACAGTAATGATAAATGATTTTATGCAAAAACTTTGAATAAAATTTCGAATTGTTAATATAAAATATGGAAGCAAAAATATTTTTATAAAATGAAATCAGTTACAATATAATGACATGGTTTTTGCAAGAACCTAAAAGGAAATATTAAATTTGAAGAATTAACATAATGGTCATTCCACTTCTTTATTGTTTTTACTTATCAAATTGTAATTTATAAGAACCACTAAACTATTTGAGGAAACGTCTATTTGGAACAATGAACATTCTGGGGATTCTATCATTTTGCTGTCTTTATTTTCCATACGAAAAATTATAAGAGCTATCAAACTATTTGATGGCTACAAAGAGAAAAAATCGTTTTTGCTGATATGTATGATATATACTAAGAAAGACTATCAAAGAGATTCACTCTAAAGTTTCCTAGACAGTTTTAGATGCAAAAATTGCAAATAGCATTTATTTGTACTAAGTATATTTTATTACAAGAGTTGCTTTTCTAATTATGGCAGAATATAATTTTTTATTTTTTTCTGACGATTTATTTATAACGAATAAATAATTATTTGTGATATAACTAATATTAAAATATTTTTAAAACTTAGGGTCAAAATATGAAAAGAAAAATCACTTACAAAGCAATTTAAATATATTATTTAATCCCTTCCAGATTATTGGATGATAAAAAATGCAAAATCATTTGCATCATGATCAATTCGCAAAACACTTTGAAATTGTGCAAAAGGTAATGGCTGATGAATTGAATTCATAGGAAAATATGAATATGATGTTGAATAACGAATGATATGGTTGATTATGTAATAAAAAAATGGTCCAGGGCCCCAAAGAAACCATTCTACAAGGAAAGCGGGATTATTATTTTCATTATGTGCTAGAGCGAATAATAGATGTTGACTAAGATCAATGAGTGATGTTAATATAAATGAATCGTAAGAATGATAGACAAAAAAATTAACGCAGGGCAACTCCTCTATAACGAAATAATTCTGTTGGTATAGGAGTAACAAATGTACATAAGCAAAATACTAATGAATAGAAAGTGATTCTCAAATTTGTACGGTTAATTATGACATATTCTGTAACGTGTTTCTCATATCTTTCACTTGCTTCAAAGGATAGACAGTGTATCATATGTCCATTGAAAGTTATTAAAAAAAAAAGAGTGTACGAAAAATATGAATACGATATTATTCGCAGAGCAGTATTATCATCGATAATAAATAATGTTCTTTGATCCGAATGAAATGTTAATAGTGCTGAATATCGTAAAAAATCAAAAAGTTGATCGACATTGGGAATAGAATCACGTTCAGATTGATATGTGTATTAAGCTCTTGTGATTTCGATCGGATTATAATGAATGACAAAAAATGATAGTGAAATTAAAATTGCACGAAACGGATCAACAACAAAAAAATCGTTTAAGGCTGCTGCGATAATTGAATTATTTACAATACTATAAACTGTTCGTGAAAATGCTACGAAAAATCCTGACAATATGTTTTGCAATGCTATTAACGGATGTGATGGAATATTTGCATTCCGAGGATAATGGTTTTGCAGGACGGGATAAAAAAATTGCGCTTCTCGTGAACGGCGAAATCGGATGTGTCTTTGTCCCGTGCTTGAAGGAAGATCCATTCTTGAATGCAAAATTCGCATGAATTCAAAATCGAATTCTAGAAATTATAACTTGAGTGATCTTCAAACTTCTCAATGTAAAATAAGTCGATCATGTTTTTCACCAAGACAACAAAAATATAGAGGAAAAAGATGATAAGTATAAGTTATGAAAATATAATTTATGAATAGTATGTAGAATATATATATATATATATATATTATCATTAAAGATATACTATAAAAATAAATAATTTTGTAATAACAAATAAATATTGTTATAACATATATTAGAATATAATGTAACAAAGATATAAAGCAAAAAGATGATAAGCATAGGTGATGAAAAGATATCATCCTAAAAATTATTACTACTATTAAATTATCAATTCTAAATATAGTAAAACTTGCAAAACTAACCATCAAAATACAAAACATTTCTAAATATATAATAATCTAAATATAAATAAGTAAAATCTTACTACATTCAAGACGCTAATTATTTATTTCATATGTAATCACATGATCTTTTTATATATCTTATGATAGTATTTATTTGTTATTACAAGGTATAATTAACATGCTGGTATTTATGTAGTATGTACACATAGCTTGTCACATTTCGCAAAATGTGTATAGATACTACATGATTAGATGGCGTGATATAGCATATGAATATTTATGACAATAAGCAAGTTTCACAATATTTGATACAAATTATGATGCATAATGACTCCGAATAGTACATAAGAAGCAGCAATGATGCATGACATATTATCATGACATGTATGAGAATGATAATTCATGCGATTTCGATTCTTGAGTTTGAAGTCTAATCTAATCTCATTCTTTATCCAAATTCAAATAATTCACAAATAAATCAATAGTAGTGGAAAAAAAAAAAAATCACAAATTTAGTATCGGCCTTTAGTTTTTAGTCCAGTATGCAATTTTGTTTGGTGTTTACGTGCTCATGTGATTTATGATGTTTGTGTTGCATTGTCATCACCGATCTTTGTGGGATGGTTTTCTACAAACCTCAACGACTTTGATAATGACGATCGTAATCATGACGAGAATGATGATGTTTTGTTGGCGATAACAGCTAAATATAGGCGTTATTATTTAAGAAAGTTGTGACTGGTTGATAAGGATCGGGGACTGGGTCCTACTTAGATGATAGTGGGAGAGAGGAAGAAACAAAATCGGGGTTGGCGGGAAGGAGAATAATGCGAAAACTGATGTCGATGCGAAGGGGGAACTTTCAAAACACGGATGCGAGAGTGGGGGAAATGGTGCGGGAAACTGCCCACGACTTAAGCGAGGGGAAAAGAAAAAAACAACGGAAAATTTCGTGCATTGTTGCGAGATGAAAATTCGGATACTTGTCTCTATGTAGCTTCTTCATTTAAAAGATTGCATGATAGTTTCATATTATTTTCCTTTGTGCATTTTAGTCACATTTCATTTCGGTAATGATTTGTTTTTCCTGCTGTAACCAATTGAGACTATCGTCTTCACCCAGATATAAGCTACGATCATTATAGCTGTGTATACATTCGAGGTATCTTTCAGTGTAAATACAACAATGATGGCGGTCAACATGCGTTGTCTATTCGGGTGAAGAAGGGTAGAGCCAGGTATATCATCATGTCGAATCGGCTCCTATTTTTTTGGACGTCGTCTATAGCCCGTACTGGCGTTGTTTGTGGCGTGGTCATTTTCATACATGTCCCATTCGTGTACGTACATTTCTCATAGCACATCACGATTTTAGGATTTTGTAGACAAGTATATAGACATGATTGGCGTCAGATGTATGCATAAGTAGCGGTGATCAGGTCAAATAGAGGCGCGAAGTGCGTGTATGGGCAGCAAACACGTTCGTTCCCTCGTTTCTCGATGTCCTCTCTGTTTCCCCTATCCAGTCCAGGTACACGAAAAACCTCGTCTCCCAAGAACACATCTCTTGCATACGATTCTGAGAAAGAGAGAGGCGTTGGATGGGTGTGGGAAACCGAATCGCAAGGGGCGATATGGTCTGGCGAGAGGAACAGATTAATCCTTTCGGACATCACCGCCATTAAAAATGGAACAATACAGAGAAGATTGATTAGCATGATGGTTATTGCGCAAGGGGATGCTACGATTGAAAAAAAAAAAAAAAAAAAGGACATTTAAAAAACAAAGAGAGGAACAGAATAGTGACAAGCAATCGCCAAGTTGCCTACGAACATG
Source organism: Chara braunii (assembly GCA_003427395.1). Taxonomy (NCBI): domain Eukaryota; kingdom Viridiplantae; phylum Streptophyta; class Charophyceae; order Charales; family Characeae; genus Chara; species Chara braunii. The sequence continues at coordinate 798,791 of BFEA01000136.1, forward strand.
TTTTTTTTTTTTTTTTTT
>BFEA01000136.1:798983-815181 GCA_003427395.1 Chara braunii
TTTTTTTTTTTTTTTTTTTTTTTTTTTAGGATAGGAAGATAAATCACATACAAAGCATGTTCAGTACCTTCTTTCCTCGAATAGAACGTATGTTTTTTTTGTTGCCTCTGGACCGAAATTTGCCTCAATTTCGGTCGGGGAAGACAATAGTCTAGGCAAGAGGAACACAGGTTCGAAGAAGAACATCAGTCTCCATGACATCGATTCAGAGTATTAGGATGACATGGCGAGAACAACCCGAGCTCAGATAATGACGTGGCAGCCTCAGATCAATGAGGACTTATTTTCTCTTCTTCTTTTTTGAGGGATCTTTTCTTATGTTTTTTTCCAAACAAAGAGACATTTCATTAGTAGATTGGAATAGGTAGTGAAAGGCGATAAAAACAGAACTTGAGAGAATAATATTAAAAAAAAAGAAAAAAAAAAAAGAAGAACAAACTCAGGTACGTCACAAGTCGACCCGCAGTTATCCTGACACCATTAGATTAATCTGCCTTCTGTTTTTTTTTTTTTTTTTTTTGCCCTTTTTTTTTCACGGTCACCCTATGCCTCAGATTAATGAGCGTTCTTTTTTCTTTCCCTTTTTTTTCCTTTTTTTGGGCAGCAAACACGCTCGCTCGCTTGTTTCTCGACGTTCCTTTTTTTTCCCCTTTTCCAGTCCAGGTTCACAGAAAACCTCGTCTCATAATAACATACCTCTTGCGCACGATTCTGAGAGAGAGACATCATAGCCGTTAAAATTGGAACAATTTTTCTCTTTTTTTTTCCTTATTTTTTCCCATTTGTTTTCCCCGTTTCTTTTGGTACAATGTGGAGATGGATTGGGGGAATGACCCTTTTATTCTCGACGATAATTCACGTACGAGAAAGCGCGTGCGTGGTTTTTTTTTCCGTCTTGTTGTTTGTTTTTCCCCGGGGGGAAGAGGATCCTGATTATAAATGTATACAACCTATCTCTGCGGGCGGATACGATCGTGATGACGGTACGTTGTGTTCGGCGGAAAATTGTAGTAAAGCTTAGAAATTAGCGGGTGCAAAGGGTCATGGTCATACCTATAGCCATAGCCATAGAAGAGGGGGCAAGAACCAATCAGAGCCATAATCATAACCATAGGGGACGAACAGGGAGCGAGGAGAGATCAGGATGTTGTAATGCATGCACGTGTATTTGTGTGTGTCTAAGGTCTCTCTCTCTCTCATTCTCTCTCTCACACACATACACACACATATACAGACATATCCTATGAACGAAAACACCCTCTCTTTATCTGTGTGGGTACATGCGAGAAAAAAATTATTTCTCTCTCTTTGTCTCTCTTCCTCTTTCTGTGTCTTTGTCTCTTTCTCTTTCTCTTTTTTTCTCTCTCTCTCTGTTTCTCTCTCTCTCTCTCTGTTTCTCTGTAACAGACATACACACAAACACGCGCTAATATGCAAGATGAGAAGAAATCTATCACAAGAACCCCCCCCACTATCGCGCCTCCTCCGCCCCTTTCCGTTTCCCCTGCTATTCTCCTTCCCGCTCGTTCTCCCACTCCTCGTGCTGTCGGGCGCATCGGTCCCGCACGGGGACCCTCCCGGCCGCGTCACGCAGGATTTGGCAGGACTTGTCGCGGAGAGCGTTTGTCGCCCTCCCGAGTGCGTCAGCCGTACCTTTCGCGAGCCCCTACGACAGGGCAGGGTCACACGAGGCACCGCTTACCTCCACCTGCGGGAGCTGTCACCATCCCTTAGGTGGACGTATCCCCGCCGAGCTACTGAACCACATGCGAAAGCTTGTTGTATGTAACTGCAGAGGTGGCCTGGTCGAGGGCGTTTCTCGCTCGCTGTAGCATAGGGGGTTCGCGCGGTCGAACGCCCAAAATTAAACCCGCACGCGAATCGACGCACTGGGGGGCTGAAGTCCCGAGCGCGACCCGGCGTCGGTCGACTAGGACGCACCCTACACACCACGCGTTACGCCACAACAATCACACTTACCACGCATAATACATGGACATACACAAAACAACCACTACAAACAACACCACGACACAATAATACTCCTAGTCCCTTCAGTATCCGGCCCATAACTCTATGCAGCAAGAATCAGATAGGTATCGCGCACTGGATTTCCTTATAAGTACCGAACGAGTGCATGGCCTCCTCATATCAACCAGTCATGCAGGCATACGCAAACACTCGCGCTGATGGGGTACTATGTAGTACTCGTAGCCTCGCGGCCCTTGATAATCTCGAGGGTAGCGTTCGACACTCAAGTGTCGGCTGACAGGCGCTTTGAGGGGTAATCTCTCGACGCCAGACAACCACCATGTGCGGTTGAAGACCACACCCTCTTCTGCAGCCTCTGCAGAGGGGTTGAGTAGACAACTCTAAGCTGTCATGGCGGTCAAATATCAAGGGGTTTGACTTTGACGGCTGCCACGGACTACAACGTCCAACCATAACAACTCTAAGAAGCAAAAGGTCAAAGGGAACTTTTTTTCTCTCAGTGCAATACCTACTTAATCAATATGCGCGGGCTCAATGGGTCGTGCGAACACAAGAAACATGATATAGAGATAGGGGACGATCACTCTCACATTCACGGTGTGACTTCCTTCAAATATATATACATATGATCATAAGCAAGACCAAATCTGGATGTAACTTTACAGAACATACCTGTAATCACATCAAAAATCGACATCAACAGAGCACACACTACACGGGGTCAACTTCAACCAGTCTTTGCGCTCACACCCCTTGCTTTAGCCATACAAGCCTCCCTCTTTGCGCACTTCTCAAAATAAAGTACTCAACATCTTTATTAAATGACCATTCAATTAAAGTCCGGGTAAAAACACAATAAATAAATCAAACCACACGGCTAAAGCCTTTAGGTTGAGTTGGCAAGAGTGAATTAGAGTTGAGCCGGAAATCGACCTGTTATCAAAGGATAACAGAAGGTGATCCCTATAGGATCAATTTGAAGATAGTCAAGCCTTGAATCAATATCAGTAAAGGTGACCTGCAATGCAACACAGGTCAGTACCCAAGTCATGCTTGAGTGATCAAGATATAATCCTACCTTCCTAATTAACCTTTGATGTTTATCTAAAAATGTAAGAAATTCCGGCAGTATATCCCCTAAACAGGATGGATTGCCAGATTTCTCCTAAATGATAATATTCTAACTCGTTAATTTCTGCAAAATTTCGGCAGTGTTTCCCGTAGGAAAAGTGTCTTCCCAAAATTTCTACGAGTCCAAAAATGACTAACTCTTTCAGATTTGTAGAAATTTCGGCAGCGCTTCCCGTAGGAAAATGAGACTGCCAACATTTATACAAAGTTGAAAACAGAAAGACAAAGCGAAGCTATACTTGGGACTAACTCCTGACACTTACTTGGAAGGTAGAATCAGCGACAATCTGTACGACCTCTTGATGAGGCTGTGCGATAACACTGATCCTAACTCCTAGTAGAGTCAGTCCTATCCTATCCCAAGCTTTCCCTCCCATCATCCATCCTATCTGCCTATAGCTCTAGCACTCGGCGAGCACCTAAAGCAACTAAACTATCAAAGAGATGCCCCCAGAGTGGGAGCCCATAAGCATGCATAACCAAACATATCTCACAATCCCACATTAATTTAGTCCAAATAGTTCATTGAATCGCTCAGTTCCTTCCCTTTTACATCCCCCTTTCCTATGGCATACGGTCAGACAAGGCCCTAACCCTAGGGTATGCCTGACCTGCCTAGGTACACATTCAAGTAAAGTACGCACATTTGGACTGCCCTAACCCTAGGGTATGCCCAACATAACATGAACTGTACATATAACTCATATGACCAGACCGCCCTAACCCTAGGGTACGTCTGGCTTCTGCCTAACTGACGACAAAGAGCATAGAACTGGGCTGCCCTAACCCTAGGGTATGCCCAATCTGCTTTAAACAAAGTTACATACGGCATCATTCTAGACCATCCCTACCCAGGGGTAGGTTTAGCTTGCCTGAACATAAGTACAAACGAAAAAAAGCTGGACCGCCCTAACCCTAGGGTACGTCCAACCCACAACACATCTACGACAAAAGCATATCACTAAGCCGCCCTAACCCTGGGGTACGCCTAGTTAGCCATACATTTAAGTTACATAAGGCAATGTGATCAGGCTGCCCTAACCCTAGGGTGTGCCTGATCTGCTTGAACAGTTATAAACACCGAAACGCTGGACCGCCCTAACTCTAGGGTATGTCCAACTTACTTTAAACGACAAAAGCTTATCGCTAGGCCGCCCAACCCTAGGGTTAGACCTAGTTAGCCATACAACATAAAATAGGGTACAAATACTTTCACAGACTTTATGTTTTTCCTTCTCTTATTAAGCAGTCGATCGGACCTTTCTAATAAATGGAACTTCCGATCCTGCCTCATGTCTAGAAGGGAAAATAAAACAGATTGATACTAACTCTCTGCTCCTTAGTGTTATCATGAGCATATAACTGAACCGCCCTAATCCTAGGGTACGTTCAGTCTGCCCAGTTACCTTTGTTTTACTCTTCATCTCTTTCCCTCTTCCTCAGTTCTACCTGACTTACTGACTGGCTTTCCCCACCTGGGGTGCCCGTCTGTCAGAAGTATAAGTTCAATAAAATATATTTATCAAAATTTATACTTTTGGTTGGCGAGTTAATTCGTGGTTCATGACTAAGCTGCCCTAACCCTAGGGTACGCTGAGCCATCCAACCTAGGGTAGGCCCAATCCTAAACAAGGTCATTCAGACAGCCCAACAAACAAAATAAACATAGCACTGAGTCCACACCAACCTAGGGGAACTCAGCCTTGGGTTGACTCGGTCAAAGCATGCAAAACACCTTCCTCCCGCTTTCCCCCAATTCATTCTGTCTGAATTCGCTCATAGTATCTGACTCTCATATACGCTTGTTGATTTAACCCTTTTCAAAAGCATGTCCTGACATACATAAAAAACAAAAAGTAATAACCTTTCATAATTATGTTCTCAGATAGTCCAAAGGAATAATAGTAGTTAGGGGAAAGTATCACACGCGTTAGACGAAAGTTATACCTGAGTGTTCCCTGCCTCCAGAACCTCGTCTGGGCTCCGGCGGAGCTCCCGTAATCGGTGGGGCGAACCTTCCACAGAGGCCTTAGCGCGGATTACAGGTTCCAATCCTGCCTGCCGCCTTCCCCTTGTAACCTCAGACTAGACTTAGAGTAAGAAGGAGAGAAGTAGAGGTTTCAGACGCTCGAGATACAAGAGAGGGACTGACTCAACTCGAAGGAGAGGGCCTTGTTGCCTTGATTCGCCAGAGGGCCCCGCAATGGTGGCCAAGTACTTAAGTAAGATGATAAGATCGATGCGAAACGCAGAGTGACGACCCCCTGGCAGACCTCTAGGCTGCAGCAACACCCTTCTTTGCAGCGCCTGTTCACCCCCACAGTAGTTCGTAAGCGAGATCGAACGATATGCACAACACTGTGCACAACAGAAATCCCTGGCGATCAGCAGCAACGGCAAACCAGTAGTAGACAAAACAACAATGACAAAATGTGTAGTAACAGCAGTGCAGCTGTAGTAACAAAACACAGCGGTATCAGTCACCACAGCGCAGCCCAACAGAAGGGACAATATTTGCACAACAGGACTGAGCAGTACTGTAACTGGAAGAATACGGCAGCACCGACCCTTGACCAGCAGCAACCAAAAAAAGGATTCTGCAGACCCTCTTCAAGCAGACCTTCACAAGGAACAGGCACGTGTCCCGACTGCTTCTCCTCTCTTTCTCCCTCTTCAGCTATCTCCCTGCGACCTCATCGGCTTTGTAAAATAACGTGCCTGGCTGTTAGTATAGGCACACTCGGTCGGGCACCAATACCGAAGAAGGGCACCGGCTGGTCTGTCGGAGGACCTGCTGTGGCAACTAGGGACATGATCATTTAGCACAGCAGCGGTGACAACACAGCCTTATAATACTCAGTTTAAACGGAGCACACTCTAGTATTCTATATGAGATGCTAACAAGGACGCGGCGAACTTCAACAATCCTAAGGCTGTACAATGCACCACACACACACACACACACAGCGCTAACACCAAAGGTATAGTAACTGCAGTATCCAACTGAGTAATCACACCCCTGCTAATCGTATTCTAAGTTCACAGTAGTAGTGGCAGTACGCTCGTCGGTCAATGACAGCCTCACCCTGCATAACGAACGGACACGACTACTCGATCACGAGCGACAACGCACAACATTCGTTAATGACCCCGAATGACCGTATGACCAGCAGTCTTGGTGCCTGCTGCACTTTGGCCAGGTAAACTCCGATTGGCCTCCACCCATTCCAGAGGTCAGGATATGCTGCACGTACCAACTGTAGAGCTACCACGGTTATCCAAGTGGTATGGAAGCCCTTCAAAAAAGAATAAATATATATATATATATAAACTAAAAAAAAAGAATAACCGACTAACTGAGCCATTTGCGATTCCACAGTGCAGAATGTGCACACTTAGACGTGCATGGCTTAGTCTATGCGCCAAGCCAAAGCTATTGGAAAGATCAGTCCGGTAACGGTGTAATGGGCGGCCATGGGAGCTATGATGGATGGTGCGTAGGCAGTTCCCTCTCACTGTACCTGCTGGCCCAATTTGGCTGTGAGCAACACCCGCCCACTCCGTACTTGAGATGATGGGATCGTCACACTCTTCAACCAATGGCGCGCACGAGGAAGTCACCGATAGGTAAGTGTCGGTTCCCTCTCCTGGCCACAACTTGTGCTGCAGCGCCCCTACCAGGTAAGCCTTTCCCTCACAATTCTCCTCTCTTTTGCATATGCCTCCTCGTTCCCATGGTTCGGACTGGGGAAAGAATCTCCTGCTACATCCTCCCGAATACACTATGCCCCGAGTTAAAGAGAGGCTACTTCCATCGGTAGGATGTGCAGAATCGTAATGAATCTCCCGCTGTAACGTGACCCGATTCACTGCCTTCTGGCCATGTGTGCAGAGAGATAGAGAGACGGTACTTCCGCTGATGAACCTTCTGCTGATCATAGGCCAGATGCATCCGAGGATCGGCCCAGGTAAGTCTCTTTCCTCTCTGCCATCCCCTTTCTCTTCTCTCTATTATGCCGCAATCCTTGCCTTGGAGTATGACAGCCATCCTGACGTAGTCAAGCAGTACGGAGCTGCGCCAGGACGAGCATAACGCCAAACGTGAGTATTTCGATTGAATACTACAAGCACTCTAGCGTAGATGGCCTTATGATCACGGTCTATGACCGGATTGAGAGCATGCTCACCTCACGCCACGAATGGGACCATCTCAGCAATCAACTTGGAGGCTTTGAACGACACGGCAACCTCGGGGAACAGCACAATCATCACTAGAGATCCATCCAACTGAGAATGAATCTTCCGCTCAAACGCGGAAAGATACATCCTCATATTTCATATATTACCTTTGCCAATGCCACGCAGCCCCAACACCCTCGTAGCACTAAACTAACATTCTTTTGCTAAAACTAGCACGACCCATAGATTCGCAGCACCCAACATCCCCTATTTAGAATTTTATTTCGCTTGATTCTATCAAGAATCGAGCGAGATCACGACCCCCACTCCCGCCATAGTCGCTTTCACTCGTCCCCCTAATCACGCAGCCTTTATTACTGCTCCTGGCCAACCCGCTGCTCAGATGCGAGATCCGATGCTAGCATCACGTTCACCATGCCCAAAAACCCCGGAATCGCTTCTCTCCCCGCCCGATTCCATTGAGTATGGGGTGGGATATAAGATTTTCGCCCCTGCCATAGCTGCCTTCGTCCTTATGCCGCGCAGCCCCTACCATAGATACTGCCTAAAACTCCGCCAGCAGCTTCGCCTCACCAAGAAACCCCAATTTCAAGTCTTACTTCGCCCGATTCCGTTAAGGAACGGGCGAGCTATGCCTTCCTCCCCTCTTCGCTTCACCTTCATCACCTTCGTCGTCGTCTTCATCTTCTCCACTTTTCCTATTCTTTTTCCCTCTCGCCGACCCTACTCCTGATGCAGTCCGCCCTTTTCTGGTCGACACAGATGGGAGCAACAACAACAACACCCCAACAAAAATGTTAGGCGATCCTCCCTCCTTTTTCTACTCTCCCCTTCACTGCTATAACTCCACTGCACGCTATGCTCTTCCCCATTCGAATGAACCTGGACTACTCCTTGGTCCCCGGTCGTATCAAAGGCTGCAAAAAAAAAGAAACAAAAGAGAAAAAAAAGAAAGACTTCCCGAATGCCCGGGCTGAGGATATACTCACAAGAGGTTGTTCTAAACGTATCTAACTGTCATGCTGGTGGAATCTGGATGAATCTGACAGCTATCATGTCCAGGCTTGGTACAAGAGTCTACCCACAAAGGGAGTCAGGGTCGCCATGCTCTGCCCACCTGTTTCCAGCGGACCTCGAACTTAGGTCTGTATTTCAACAGTTCTATAAGGTGTATCAGTGGAACTAAGCCTGTCGGTGTCGCTGCCGGTCCCGAGATGTCTTCATGGAACTGGCTGGCCCTAGGTAAATCAGACTTTTTCTATTATGTTCATCTGATTGCGTCTGGATCTGAACTAGAGTCTGTATTTCAGCAGTTCATGGAAGTCCCCGGATTTTCAGTCACCAGCATGTGGCCCAAACGAACGTGACCGCCTCCACAGTTGGGGTGCAACCTTAACAGATGTCCCAAAGGATTCAGACAGGGTGGCGGCCCTGAAGTATCATCCTTGGCGGACTGGTTCTTTTAGCAACTCAGAGTTTGTAGTATCTCACTCACCCACTTCCAACGAGTTCGAACTCAGCTCTGCATTTCAATAGTTCTGAGGTGTACCAACTGAGTTACCCTCGTTAGTCCCACATCCGATTTACAACGCACCGTCACACTGTCATGCGCTAAACGGCCCAGCAGTTCCAACCATCTTCGCGGGAAACTTTGGGAGGAACCAGATACCGGTTCAAATAGTTTTTCACCCGTACACCAAGGTCCGACGGACGAGTTGCACGGCAGTACCCACTGCAGCCTCTGCTGGCCTTCGTTCTGGCTATGCCCTGCTCAGCCATTGCTCACCACCTTTCTGGTCCCGACGCTAGTGTTCACACTACCGCCCCAAACCTGCAAAACATGCAGATTTTGGGACAAACCAAATCGACGTTTTGGGTATGTTTCTGGTCACACCGCTGTACCTTTTCAGATGGGACAAGGCCCTGGTCGCTCAGAGCAATAGTGATTTAGTACTTCGCTGGTCCCACGGCGCCGGGTGTGCGGCCTATGCTCGGCTGCTGTGAAGAGTAGAAGGGCGCGGGCCCGCTGCAAAGCCTAAAGCGTGAGTCCCTGTGAGGGCTAGTTCCCACACAGATCTTCATGGTAGTAGCAGATATTCAAATGAAAGCTTTGAAGACCGAAGTGGAGAAGGGTTTCATGTGCACAGTTGTGCAATCTGCACCGCTGTGGACCTCCTTACCGCGCCCTGTGCCGCTCCATCTGGACACAGTTTGCATCTTTCTAATCCCAACTGGCATGCTCACACTCAAAACCCCTCTCTGCAGCTTGCGAGTGGCGGACAGCTGCCCTGCAGCAGATCATGGTTGGAGGATGGTGGTCCCGCAGGAGGTTCCTGCCACTTGTTTTTTTTTTCCGCCTCGTTGGCTACACACCCACTGGTTGGCATAGCCGCCGACTCCTTGGCTCGTGCTTCAACATGGCCAGGATAGAGGAATTTCACCAGCATTCAAAACATGCCGGAACCCAAATGGGCCCGCCGACAGAGGCGTGTGGTCAAAGTCCTCGACTGTGGTGACGGCCACTTCGCGAAAACTGCAACCGCTGGCACCTTCAACCCACGCTGGCTGGTACCCTGCAAATAACCTTAGTATCGATGTCGGTGCCGTGTCCTAGAAGCAGGACTGGCAACAAACAATAATAATAATAATAATAATAATAATAATAATAATAATAATAATAATAATAATAATAAAAATAAAAATACGACGGCGCTTTTCGGGAAAAGAGACCGTCGACGCCCCTTTCAATTATGTTGACCGGGCCCACGGATGGGCCTCAACCCTTTCGGCATCTTCTGCCGCTCCGATGTTCCATTGTCGCCCTCGATCCCTATACCGTCGCTTTGAAAGTCCAATGCCGTTACCAATAGTGTTATGCCTAAGGTTGGTATTGGCACTCGTGGAAGCCCATATGGACGGGTTCCGCCTGCTGCACGGTCGCACTGAAACGCCTCAAGCCAACGCATTGACCTACCGTCAAGTCGCGCCTACCGCGCGACGGACCCGTTCAATTCTATTCCTTCGCACACTCCAAGTACTACCCAGAGCAACACTACTCCCGATGTCGTCTTCCACGTACGTCATGTTCAGAACAACAGGGAAGATCACCGTAGTCCTAGTTTAATCAAAGTCAAAATTTTATCGCCAGAAACGCCGACTCTATAGCATCAAGAATAAAAATTATCACGCGCGCCTCAAAACTACGCGCTCACACACTCTTTGCTCCTAGTCAACCATTCAGTCAGTGCAAACAAAACGTAACTGCGACTTGCGCAGTGTACTTAAATTTAAAAAAAAACCTATTTTCTGTCACTTGCAAAAACCAGAGCGGATACCGTTGTAAGGGTATTCGCGCCGACAGCGCTGTTCCTGTTCCTCTCACTCTTCCGCCAAACAACATGACAAAGATCCTGCCATAACCCCGCTCCCGCTCTTTCTCCCACTCGTCGCCCATATGCTCCTCGCTCTCCTTCTCCCAGTCTCCCTCTTGCTCCTGCTTCTGCCCCTCTTGCTGCGGCAGCTTCTTCCGCTGCTTCTCCTGCTCTTTCCCCCGATCCTCCTGCCCCTTCTTCTCCCGTTCGTCTTTGCACGCTGCTGGCACCTTCCTAAATGAATCTGACCACAATTACAGTTGATGTGGACAAGTTTATCGGCAAGCATGTCCAAGCGTAGTAGAAATACTCGTGCTGGCTCATGGCACGCTCACACTGCGGTACCACATCCGCATAATCCCCAAAATCCCGAAAACTTTCAGGCGCCGGGGTATTTTCCACAGGAAAAGTTTTGGAAAAGTGACGAGAGTTTCGGATTTTCGTGGAAGAGTGAGGTGTGGACCCCACTGGCCGGCGGCCTGGATAAGTTTGGGCGCCGGGGTGTTTTCCAGACCCCACTGGGTCTGAAAACCGGTGTGGAAAAATGGCCCGGGGCTAGGTCCCACTTGCACGAATTAAGAGATACTGACCGTAGATTGCAAAGATCAACGGCCCAAATCTCCTAATTTGCGCAAGTGGGACCTTGCCCCTGGAAACGGATACCAGACCCCACTGCGCTTGGAAAGTGGTTGCCAAAATGGTGACAGGGCGTTTCTACATGGTCCGCGGTTTGGAAATTCGACGCCTACCGGTTTCCAGACCCTTTCCAAGGCGGAGGCCAGTTGAGCAAGTGGGGGGGGGCATGTCCATCAGTTTCCAGACGCGGGCTTCACGACGTGGACCATGCACCCTCGTCGTGGACCATTCTGTGTACCTGGAGGCCGTGGTGGACATTTGCGCACGGTATTCCCAAGAGCAGTGCGGTACCAAGCCATGGTCCACAGCACACGCCCGACTTGCCTATTCGGGAAACACCCTTCGGCGGTTTCCTATTCGGGTATGCCATGCCTTTTCCAGTGCCGAAATTATTGGTCTGCGGTGGGGTCCCTTCAAAATGCGTCAAGTTTTTTCCAACCAGGGTCGGCCATTTTTTGTGGCCAACACCAGTTTCCAGCTGCCGGCCAGTGGGGTCCACCCCTGAGTGTTTGGAAGATTTTGCCTGCGGGGGCTCGGTCCCACCTGAGCGTTGTAGCTGTCTCTTATACACATCTAGATGTGTATAAGAGACAGGTGCGGTGCACCCCTGAGTGTTTGGAAGATTTTGCCTGCGGGGGCTCGGTCCCACCTGAGCGTTGTAGTGTAGGCAGTTTCCACAAGCTTGGAAAAGCTGGAAACTGAAAAAAAAAAAAAAAAAAAAAAAAAAGGAAAGGTTGGAAACTGGAGATGGATCGGATGGTGGTCGCTGATGTCCGTTAGAAGGGCCTTGTGCCTGTTTCTTCCCCTATTGGGCGACAACAGCATGTCTGTAGCCCTGTCCAGTGGACCAGAGAACGGCTTTGGGCGGACAATGGAGGGGCCGGTGGGTTGCCGAGGAGTTTCCAACCATGGGCATGGCCTCCCCCTACTCTCTGGAAAGGGCACAAAAATAGGGTGAAAACTCCTCCACAGCCACTATTCCAACTGGAAACTGATGTGAAAATGAAAAATGTGGCTTTTCCAGGTACCGTTTTCAAGGCTGTGGGGTCCCTGAAAACCTCCCCGCCGTCCTGAAATCGGCTTTCCGGAGGGCTTTGTTCGATGGAGTCCGAGATAAACTTTTCCACGCCGCTTTTTCCACGGTTTCCCTGTGGGGTCCAGGCGTTAGTGTCGAGGGATAGTCACACCACGATCTCACTTCCCCAAACTACTTATTTGTGACCCCGTTTAAGGGGCCGTGGGGTTTGGGAATTTGCGGTAACCCTGGGACGTTACCACAAATTCCGATTCTTGTTTGGAATCAACCTGCGGAGATGGAAAAAAAATCGAAGACGAAGATATTGCCAGGAAATGCAATCTTACCCTGTAACTGGAGCAGTCGAAAAGGACCCAAAATCCAGGCAACCGCAACCTTGTTTGTTGTGAAATGGGGAAGCAGTGTGACCCATCCATCCACTATTTTCCCAAATCCGGCATCCCATTTTTTCAAGAAAATACAATTCTGGGTACGCTGTGACGAACTATTTTCTGTAATCGCACGACTTTCTGCGCGAAGTGGCTTCGGGGGTTGGGAACTGGTTGGTCGGGTGGAATGCATAGATAGGGTTTGGCCGGACAAGTTACATGGATACAGTGGATACCCTCGCTTCTTTCTTTTTTTGTTGTCATGACCAGGGTCGGGAAAGTACCGCGACGACGATTGAGTGACCGCGCCTTAGTGAGCGCGATAAATAACGGTTGCCATAGCTTCTTTCTTGTTCTGTTGTGGGAGATGGGAATTTTGGCGCGATTAGCGCGCTGGAATGTCGTTTTCAAATTTACAACGGATGACAGACTCTTGAAATTATTTTTTTAAGCTTTTCGAAATTTCTTTTTGCAAATAGGATTTAGACAAGGAATTTAGGTGTTCTGAAATCTTGTTGCGCCGCACTTCTTGCTCGCGCACCTCACACCGCAGTGGGAACTAGGCTCTGACTGTATCGCGCCCTTAATCCTGCATGTAAATGTAATTTTTGGCGGGCGCGATTGTAACTGTACTCCTTCTTGATTCTCTCGTGTTTCCCCGACCTCTTCCCCTCTGTCGTGCATACCTCATCCTCCACTCTAATTGGTCTGAGCGACTGCATGACCGGATCGATGCGTGGAGTGTGGCTGCGTCCGCCACGCCGCGACTTGGTCATACAAGCGTAAGCACTTCCTTCCCCTTCCCCTCAGTTAGGCATAATCCCGGATTCATCGCGCAAGCATGCACGCTATAAATTTCGCAAGCGCGATTAGTTTGCTCTCTCATAATTTGGAAGTTAGCGCGGTCATTGAGGATCGGCTAACAAGTAAGTGAGAAGATGAGCAAAAGTGAGTCGGGCGACTCGACGATCTGGTGCCAGGTAGGCGGGGTTGACGTGCGGGTCACGACGGACTGTGACGCATGGGCGAACTTGGCTTGCGTACTCGGACTAAGCGGGGTGACGACTCGGTGTTGGTGCGAGGCGATGAACTGCCCACATCAAAGGTGATGTAGCGTGGAGAGAAAGAGAGAGAAAGATGTGTGTGTGTGGGATGATGCCTTTCTCTAACCCTCTGTATAAATTTTGATTTCAACCTTGGCCGATCTTGTTATGGTCGTTTTCGATCTTCTTGCGAATCATTTCCGATTTTCTGCTTATGGTGTGTGTGGAATGAACTCACGCGCTTCCCTCACCCCTTCTCGCGCAATCTTTGGATGACTAGTTTAACTCAAATTTTGTCTCTTTATAGTCCCCATTCTGTGCTCGGGTTGGATGCGCTCCTCATGCATATTACGAAATTGCCAACCTTTGGACCTTGTGTGTGGGATGGTGTCCTCCTTTTTCTCGCAAATGTAGTTTTGATAAGTGGCGTCGGTCCTCTCTTACTCATGATTACCCCAGGTTCGTGTTTTCTTAGTGATCGGTTTGATTTTCCCCGGCACTCCTGTTTCATTGCAGTATGGTGAGATCGAGCATGATGATTGTCTGCGCGTGACCCCGGTGAGTTTGGGTTATGATTATGTAGGCTTCCTTGGTGACATGGCTTGATGTGCAAACCTTTGTCGATCTCTCGTTTATGCTTTTCCGGAGATTCGCACGGCCCTTGAGTTTGATTGATGCATGAGTTCGATTGATACCTGAATATGCACGTCAGTTTCCCGTTCCCTTTTGGACAGTAAGGAAAATCTAACGAACACTCGGCGGTCCCGACTGTTGTATGCGCTGGTGGGTAAGTGAATGGCTGATTCAAATATGTGATTGCCCGCGGATTGCCTTCCTAATGTTTGTTTCTTGACACGCGCACGGGCTAGCATGACGACGGATCAGACGGCCTCCCGATCAAATGGATAGTCAGTCGATTCGATCCAACTGATCGCAAACGTGGTTTTGTGCGCATACGTGCAGGCTTGATCAAAACGGACATCGCCTACACACGCGTCTACAAGACCCGTGCTCGAGTCCATGTCTAACTCGCAAAATTCTGATAGCACGGATGATGGGACTCCCTTCCACGTCACGGATCGAGAAAGCCTGAGACACCGACGGTTCCAAGAATACTGGGAGTGGAAAACGCCTGTCTTCTCGCACCACCCCGCCCAACCCTCCAAAATTCCCCTTTTGGATGGGAAACAAATGTGTCTGTGAGTGGGACATTGAACGGGCCTTAAGTGCAATCCCTTTTCCCTCCCAGTTCCCCAGTTCACACATAAGCCACGTCATCGCCCGACTTGAGGGTATTAGCCTCCCTTTCAAGGCTTGATGGCTCTCTCTCTCTCTCTCTCTCTCTCTCTCTCTCTCTCTCTCTCCCCCTTTGTGTGCGGCATTTCTATGGCTGGGTGGCATCTCTCTCTCTTCCCCTCCCTCCCCCCCCCAAACACACACACACGCGGAGAGAGAGAGAGAGAGAGAGAGAGAGAGAGAGAGAGAGAGAGAGAGAGAGAGAGAGAGAGAGAGAGAGAGAGTGTGTTTGTTTCTTTTCTGGTGAAGGGACCGTTCCACATTGAATGCGTTGCAGAATCGTGACCTTGTTCATTCAAAGGTGGCCCCTGCAAGCCTTCGAGTGACGGGGAAGAAAGCAGAGGAAGAGGGAAACGAACGTGTGCACCGTGTGGCAGAGTAGGTGGAGGACGACGAGGACGAGGAAGAGAGGAGGTGGAGTGAAAGTTGCCCCAGGAAAGTCATCCCACCCCCTCAGAGCTGGGTGACCATGACAAACAAATTCACGTGTGGGATGAGGGCATGACACAAAGGGACAGACCAGGCTGGAACACCAGTCCGGGGAGGGCATGGCGGAAAGTCGCCCCCTCGCCCCCATTTCTCACAGAGGCCTGGCCCAAGGGCAACGCAGGGGCGTCCTGGTGGTCAGAGGGCTGCGACACAAATAAAGAAACTTCGAGGGACAGGATGCAAATATGTCCGAAAAGAAAGGAGGAGAAAAAGGGAAGATGAATTCTTGGGGTTTGACCCTTAGACCAAGTGTGCTATCTGAGGAGGACCATTGCACGAATACTGGGTTTTCGGCATACCCATTCAGCTCTGGACGAGATTACGGAGAACTGCGTCGAGATCAGGCCGTAATTGCACATTTAGGAAAATGCCCCTTGGACGTCCTTCCGTATGGACCTCACCAGTGCGATCCGATCCCTTGTGTAAACGGAACCTAAACCCTAAACCCTAAGGCTTTTCCGCTCAAATTGGCGAGTTGCTGATAAGGAAGACGACCTTCTGCCTGGAGATGCCGACAGCCCTCAAGAGTTTGTAAACAGCGAGCCATAGCGCACGCCCGAGGGAGAGATAGGGGGGTAGAGAGCGTCTCTGGACGGATTTCGTATGTGTGTGTGTGTGTGTGTGTGTGTGTGTGTG
>BFEA01000136.1:834518-858209 GCA_003427395.1 Chara braunii
TGTGTGTGTGTGTGTGTGTGTGTGTGTGTGTGTGTGTGTGTGTGTGTGTGTGTGTGTGTGTGTGTGTGTGTGTTGTCATATTCGCTATGCACTCAAAAAAAGCATGACTGTGCGAGACTGTTTCGCCGGACTTTCACCGACTCATCAGGAGGTTGAACCCCGACAGTCTGCCCTGGATTCATTTGACTGATGGATAAGGACTCACCACATCGCCCAGAGTTAGCAACACCCTTGAGAAAAGTGGTCGTGTGTGTGTGTGTGTGTGTGTGTGTGTGTGTGTGTGTTCTTTCTCTCTCTGTGTTTGTGTGTGTGCGTGTTCTCTCTCTCTGTGTTTGTGTGTGTGTGTTCTCTCCCTCTCTGCTTGTGTGTGTTCTCTTCCTCTGTGTGTGTGTGTGTGTGTGTGTGTGTGTGTGTGTGTGTGTGTGTGTGTAGGATTCACATTCCTGGGCATTGACAATTGTTGTGGCTGTTCCATCCTCTCACTTGCTTTGCTGGGCGACTGGGATTTTACTTCGTGTGTTTGGAATGGCAGTTCCTGCGGGCGAACAGGTGTCAGTATATCCAGTCTAAGGGTGTTTGTGACAGCTATGAAGAATTGTACCGGAGCCACGTGTGCTCGCGGCCAAAAAGATGTTCAACTAGTGCCGGAGTTGGAATGGACTCTGTTCGACGACTCAGAAAAGGCTGACTCTGATGGGACTTTTATTTCGATTGATGTGCATCCTCATCAGCCATGGGTCCTTTGCAGACCTAAAGAGAATTATCTCGAAGTGTGGAACTACGAAGATGGAACTCGTGTCACCTCCTGGATGCTGCCTAGCTTGCATGATTTTATCGCTGCAAAATTCATCGCACAGAAAAACTGGATTGCGACGTGGCGCTGTGAAAGGGCCTGCGTTTATGAAACCCAAGCTTCAAACTTGCATTGCATCAAAGCTCTAGAACATCCTGGTAGTGGTTATTTATGGGAGATTGCTGCCCATCCCACCTTACCGTACATATTGGTTTCCGCTGCCAAATTTGTGGTTTTGTGGAATTGGCAGAAAAATTGGGACAAAGTTACGTTCGAGGGTCATGCTGATCGGGTACAAGCATTGACGTTCCATCCAACAGACTCAAACATCTTTGCGAGTGCTTCTGGGGATGGGACGATCAAAGTTTGGGACATTCGCAACAGGTGGTGTGTTCAAACCCTCAGAGGGTATTGCGACACAGCGAAGATTTTCAAACTTGACTTTTGCAGCAGGCCGGAGAAGCCACTTATACTGTCATGTAATGACACGGGCTTACTCATTGATTATGAAACTCTGGTACTCTGGGACGTCAAGAAGGAAGTTGCCTTAGGCAAATTGAGAATGGACGATTTTCAGGGTCTCGGTACAGATTTCTTCCATCCGCACTTGCCTTACATCCTTGGTGTATCGGGTGATGACCTAATTAGGGTCTGGGATGAGTCCAACCATCGGCTAGTAGCGTCCTATGACGGTGGACTCGGGTTTCGTGTAGAATGCGTGGCTCCTTGCAGAAACTCTAACAGTGTTATTGCTTTTAGTGGTAAAAAATTTGTCGTACTGAAGATCGCGACGAAAGGAAGGAATGAGGAAAGCAAAGCAAAGATGCAGATGGCATCTTTCTCTGCCAAAAGGCCCCGGATGAACACGCCAAACGACTCTGTTGATGAACCAGGCACATGTGTATCAAAGAAGAAAAGGGTTGTGGAGATGGAAGACAAAGCCGGTTATGGAAAACCAGAGGTGGAGGAGAGAATTCTCCAGGCGGTGGCCAGTTTGGAGCTGAAGTGGATGGAAGCGATGAATGAAGTGAGAGAAGAGCATGCAGGTAAGATCCAAAAGATGGAAGACGACTTGGAGGTCAAGCGCATGAAAGCAGAGAACGAAATGAAAGAAGAGCATGCAGAGAGGCTCCGGAAGCTGGAACATGACTTGGAGCTGAAGCACATGAAGGCGGTCAAGGAACTGAGAGAAGAGCACGCATAGAGGGTCCAGAAACTGGAAGACAAGGTAAAACATTTGGAGGCAGCAATGGCAGCAATGGTAGAAAGGAATGTAGAGTTAAAACCGAGGATTTGAAAGCGTTACACCACCAGTACATCTTTTGTATGAGGCGGACTCCCACTGCGTGCCAAGCTTTGCCGAAATGCCAGCACGGCGTTATGTTTCAGTTTTGGCTGATGCCGCAAGCCACTTTGGTCCGGTTGGTTGCACCGATCCTCCGATGTTTTCGGGGAGGCTCAATCCTCATTCTCAACTTGGATGGGGCCATGTACTGGTGGTTTAAAAGGTGTGGACAGGATAGCAGGCTCTGAGAATATATATATTTTTTGTCAATTCAAGCTGAGGGTTTTGGTGGAGTCTCACTACTGCTGCAGTATACAAGGCGAAGTATGTGGGCTTTCCATCATACCCCCCAAGGGACAGGCCGATGTGCTGAACAGGTTGTTTGGAAATGCGGCGGCAAAATGGTTGTTGCTTTGTTGAATCTGTCCCTAGTCTGTATAAAAAGGACTAGTATCTGGTTTCACGAGTGCACGGCAAAAATGGAAGGGTCGGGGCCAAAAATGGAAGGGTCCGGCGTGCTATTTCATGGCAAATGGGTCGGCATGAACCGAACCGACAGAGTTTGCATTGAGAGGAAAGTGTGCAAGTGGAGTCCTGCTGTGGGCATGCCCCCTTCATTCCTTGCAATGGCGTCAAGAAGGTTGCCGTCTTTCTTTACCAATCGATCAGTGATTGCTGATGCTCTCATCAACGTAATCGCCTGGGTCCGCGGCATAAATTTTCCACCCAAGATGAACCGAGATTGACCAGGCCCTGCTTTTAAATGGAGCTTGCAAAGAGGAGAGGGGGGGGGAGGGGTTGTGCAAACGTCAGAAAGGCTCACATATGTGTTGCTGACGGGTAAATTTTAGTAAATTGCCGCTTACTTCTTTTGGCGTTGGGTTTTCAATGAGAACGTTGAATCTGACTCATTATCTGAGTACATTGCTTCTTAACTTCTTTTGGTGTCGGATTGTGAAACCAAAGATTAATAGGGTTCCTTTCAGCATCATTGTCTTAGATTGGATGACTGGCAAGTTGTGGAGTTGGTTGGGGATAATTCCGGATGTCCTAAGAGATCATGCAGTCACTGCTTAGTGCCCCTAGCTGGGTGTCGAGATGTCATTCTGGGTGGGGACTCGGTGAACTGGGGCTGAGTCGGGCCGCACATGCACACCACGTCGCACAGCATGTCACACATATGCAGGTCATCCATATTCTTTCTTAGGATGTCGCACACCACACAACCTGGCTCCTAACAACATCGGGATTTTCCGATTTGATGTGACAAGCTTCGGTGATTCTCATCCCGTTTGACGTGCACTAGACAGATTTCTTGGCATCATCAAGTCTGCTGTTGGGACTGAATCTGGGCAGATTCCTTGGGGTTCTGTGCACCAGTTTGGAGAGCAGTACTGCTGGGCCCAGATGTCACGTCAGTGTGGGAGCCCTGGATCTCGAAAGCTTGTGACGTCAGATGGGGTATGGACACGAGTCAAGGACTTAAATGGGAGGCAGGGATGGAATGAATGACGACAGTACTTCCTTTGGAGCACAGGTTCGGCAAAGATGTTTTTGAAAGAGGACTGCTTGCTGGGAAGAAGTGGCATATTATTCAGCAAAAATGGCATACTATTAGCAGTAGTGCTATCTTTTCAAACTTTTGCTTTGTATCGTCACAAACTGCTGTCATTTCTCAGTATGGTCTCGGTTGTATCAATGCTAAAGGCTCTCATGCTTCTTGCACATTGCACATTGCACAGGATAGATATTAGATAGCAATACTGCTAGTGGTGTAGCTGATCCTCGACAGAATAGTTAGAGGGCTGATCATCGCAGAGACTAGGCTGTTACACTATTCTCAGAGACTAGTAGAATAGCCATATGACTGTTGCATTATTTTGAGAGACTGGCTATTCTGTCACCAGAATAGCTGTATGGCTATTATGTCATAGCATTTGTCTGTCACAATACTATTGCCCCTAGATAGAAGCCATCATGACGAAGAATCCAGATAAGCGCTGAGTGTGATGTGGTGCTCTGTGGTTGACGACTGCATTTAAATGTTACTTCGGAAGACACGATTTTGATCGAGCTATCGAGTAGAAGGTGAGTGGGGATTGCCTGATCTCTTGAATGTGCAGCTCTCAACTTCATTTCCATTTCTGGGACTCTTGTCAGCAACACAACCTTACTCGGTTTCTTTTTCCTTTTTTTTTTTTTTTTTTTTTTTTTGTTTGAAAACAGGTTATGGTCCTGGCTCCTTCTATTCTGGGGAGCATCAGTCCGGTTCTTATTCCACCGGCAAGTCAGAAAAAACATTACATTAGACCACAAACTCACGCTTCCTTCCGTTTGGCCGAAGGACCCCTGATCAGCATTGATTACTCCACCGTTGGTGGAGGATTGACTGTCAGCTTGCCATGACTCACTCCCTCCTCTCAGACCTGAAAGTCCAGTTCTGCCAGATAGCGCTATGTCACCTAGAAAGATCTTGCCCATTATTCCTGTTCATCTATGCTTTTCCCCTCATCCGCCCTGTCCGTGTGTCAAGGTATCCCTTCCCCCATGAGACGTTCCCCCTTCTTTTGAGGATCACTAAACCCTAAACCCTAACCCCTCGATCAGCGGCCCTCACTGTCCCTTCTTGGGGTGGGAATTAAGACTGCATATCTGTCTCCTTTGAGTGATATGGGGGCCTGTCATCCTTGTTTCTTTACTCTAACATCCTCTGGAAAAAACGTTTCCTCACTTATTCTCGCCTTCCGGTGGCATATCTCCAAACCCCGGCTGGACCTCCACGAATGCGATGGTACGAGTTCGATGTTTTCTCTTTAGGATACTGAACCGGAGATGCTTTGCCCGTGCGCCGCTCTCTGCTGCCGAACGCTTCTTCCTGAGTTTGAGTTGTGCCAGTCCTTCCAGTAGATGCGGTCGTCCTGCAACTCAGCAACTTTCCCGCCTATCTACCATACCCAGCTGAAAATCCGTCTAGCCTTCTTTTGTTGCTCCTCATCCTCCGACCAAGATAGTTTAATCTTCCGCCATCTGCAAAGGATTTCTGCCTGTATCACTGCTTTCGTCTCCGCCCAGATCAGCTCTCGTGGGTTGGACACACTTTCCATCGTTCTGCTACATCTTTCCTTCCATATGACGCATAGGGTCACCTTCCTGATAAATCCATACCAAATCTTTTCCGCTTTCCGGGCCTGTTCAGGGATGTTAATCAGAAGGAGAAGTTGGATGGGGTGTTCAGGGAAA
The DNA here is from genome assembly GCA_003427395.1 of Chara braunii. Lineage (NCBI taxonomy): Eukaryota > Viridiplantae > Streptophyta > Charophyceae > Charales > Characeae > Chara > Chara braunii. Next base: position 839,837 of record BFEA01000136.1, read on the forward strand.
GGGGTTGGGAAAAGGGAGTCCCAGAGGGTCGAGGCTCTTGCCCAGTAATCCATCGCCTCCCTACAGTGTATTAAGCAGTGTACTATATCCTCTACTGCACCCTCCGTGCATACTTTACATTGGTCAGAACTGTCAGGGTCTGAGCCCTTTCGCCTAACGTGAAGTCATTGATTAACTGGTAGTGCTGCGTATGTTATTAGCCATTGAAGGCTTCTGATTTTGATTGGTCTGGTCGTTTTATAGATTTTCCACGGGATATGTGTGATGTTGTCAGCTTCCTGACCTAGTAGCTTCTGCCACCTGGCCTTGATCACCGGCTCTGGGTCTTTTGTTTTTAACAGTAGCTTGTACCCAAATTTGACTGTGTAATCCTGTATGGGGGTGGTCCTCTTAATGTTTGTCTTCTTATCTGGTTTCCATGCCCACTCCCCTGGGTCAAACTCTAAATTTTGTACCGCCGTATCGAATCTGAAGATGGACTTCGGCCATGTGCCTAACACCCTTACTTTCCTGAGCAAGAAGTACTCCATGACTGTGGTTTCCACGTTAATATTCATAATCGACAGCATTCCCTTCGTGGAATGCGCAACCGGAAAGGAGGTGAACACCGCTTGAGTAGCTGATCCCTGTTGTAGGTGTGAGAATTGGAAGGCCCTAGAGGGAGGATTCTCCTGTACTTTGACCCCCCATTCTCCACTTCTCCAATCCCCCCCTTGTTTCAGCATATCTTTCCACTCTTGAGGGACAAGATTAGTAATGTACAGCAGGTTAGGTCCTCTTCTATGGCAGCCCTTCAATCTTGTACTTAGCTCCTGCTCAGACACCCATTCCTTCTTTTCTTCGTTCCACAAGTGTCCAATTGTCCAAACTCCATTCTTTACCAAAGACAGCCATTTGTGGTCTAGGAACAAGGGTTCATCGCTTTTGCTCCTCAACCATTCATTGCCAAATAGAGGCTGCCTCAGCACCTCATCCTTAGATTTCGATCTGTTGGTCTTTTTTGGCATTATTTCCCTCCAAATCCGGATGAGAGCCGCCCAGTACGGCGTTTGGCGTTTGTCTATGTTCTGCACTATTTCCCCCCTGGATCTTCTTCTTACCTTTTTCAATGACCATTCCTTGTTCATTACCCAGAATAGACCCGTCATGTTACTTGGCGATGACACCGGAGCTAGGGCCCTTATGCTGTCCAAGGCCAGCTTGTTCCATGCCGTTTCTGGTTTCGTCAAGAGACGGACTATCCATTTGCCTTGAAGGGCTCTTGTCTCGCACCTCGAGTCAATGATTCCCAGCCCTCCGTGTATTGGGGCTATCTGGGCGCCACATGACCAGATACAGTGGATCTGGGTTGAGGGAATGGCTATCTGGGCGCCACAGGACCAGATACAATGGATCTGGGTTGAGGGAGTGCAGCGCTACAGGATCTGGAGGAGGATCAACAAGTTTGAGGCAGTTCTGTGCGTGGTATTATCAGGAGGAATATCTGGAAGAAATTGGCGAGATAAGGGTTATCATCTGCCATAGCCAGATCTTCATCAATATCTGCAAGATTCTCTGAAAGAGAGTCCGTTCCATGCACCTACCTGCATAGCGATCCAGATAGGATTAGTTTAGTCATTATAATGGTCTATCTGTCTGTTAGTGACTGAATGTGAAAATCGCAGACTGCTTGACAGCCATAGCCATCTCTCCCCTACCTCTCTTTGCTCGTTTTTAACCCTCTGTTGACTCTTTCTGATCCAAAATTGTTCTGTGACTGCTGTACTGCATTGCGATTGATCTGGGATGTTCAAATTGTGAATTTTGTACTAGAAAAGTAATGATACTGTGAATTACAGTTTTGCGCTGAGTCTATTTATAGCCTGTGCTAATTAGGGTCAGGCATAACTTCAATTCTGTCCGTCAGAATTCCATTCTGTCAGTCCCCAGTGAATCGCAATCCAAAATTAGACACTACTGCCGAATCGCATGATTGGATTTACAGTATTTCACTGGGTACAGTGAATACTGTACTTCGCCATACCCTAGGGTATGGCCGCCAGAGTCATCAGGGTCTAAATTGGAGTCTGAGTCAGGATATAGGGTGTCTGTCTGAACCGCTTGATTTGGTTGACCTCTTTTGTCTGTACTAACCCTATTCTATCATTGTCACTGAATACACTTGTTTTCTAGTGGGCTCTGGAAATCTAGTTTGTCTTTGGAAGAGTAGTAGAGTGACTCTACTAACTCCAGTGTGGTGCAGGGTCAGTAAAAGGAAATCGTGGGCATGATTTTGCTGGACTTGCAGTCTGTCTGACACCTGACCCCAGAGACACCCTTCCAACCCAAACCGCTGATTGCCGATACACCCATCTGTTCCAGTGTCTGAGTTTTGCAGCGATTCCAGGGTGTCTGAAGGAATCTGTTTATCGCTGCGTACTCAGGTTGCTGTTTTATTTTTGGTTTTATTTTAAAAAAGGGAAACAGCAGCAGCCACAGGTGGAAGTGGTGATGAAGGTGAAAGGTCAACAGCCTTCAACCTCCACTCCTCCTCCTCCACCTCGGACTGCTACTCAACAGGAAAAGAAGGAGCTGCAAGAGCAGCTGCGGCGACAATAGGACCCCCTGGCAGAGTTGGAACGTCAGGAGGCAGCTGAGCTAGAGGCTGCAACAGATTATTCCAGAAGGGAATATTTGTTGCAGCAGCTAGGCAAGGTGCTCTCAAATGACCGTTGTGCACAGGTGTCTAAACACCTGGCAGAGATGATCATCCTGGAGCACAAGATCACCAGTTCTCACTTCACGAACTGGGATGATCGTTTTGAGCGTTTGGAGCGTCGGGTTGACGACCTGGCAGCTCAGCAGTCGAAGACTCTGGATGCGATTCAGAACTTGACTGCTCAGCTGTCAGCCGCCAAGCTGATTGCCCCTCATCTCCATCTGATAAAACCCAAACCTTCTCCTCCTTCTACCCCTCCATCTCCCCCTGGATCTGTGCATTCTTCCCGGACACCATTCCATTCTCAAAAAGCCTCAGGCAAAGATACCTATGCTGCTATTACTGCAGGAGATCACAGAGGTCCCAAGATCCCTGCTCCCAACAAGTTCAGGGGCGATGACCCCAAGACCGATGTTGGGGACTGGGCTGCTGGGACCAAAGCCTACTTGAGGGGCTTTGTCTGTGCAGAACAGACCAAGGTGGCGACTGCTCTGGGACTGTTGGAGGGACCTGCATTGAAGTGGCCCACTTCCACCTCCAGCAGTCTGGAGCAGTCCATGGAGGACTGGGTTTTTGGGCTTGGGGTGGACAAACTTCTGCAGGCCCTGGAGGACCGTTTTGCAGATAAGGAGCGGGCCCGCAATGCTGCTGACAGGATTGCTCGCCTGTGGCAGCAGCGGTACAGCGGCACCCTGCAGGCCTTGTTTGCAGAATTTGAGCAGCTTACCTCCACCCCTGGGTTGGTCATGTCCACTGATGATCTGTTGACGAACTTCTGCAGGGCAGCGCCTGAGAAGTTTGTTGTTACGTTGTATAGCGTTGGGCACAAGGACTGGAGGTCCTGAGAAGTTTGTTGTTGCGTTGTATAGCGCTGGGCACAAGGACTAGAGGTCCTTTGGCCGTGCAGCCCTGAACATGGAGGCAAAGCTTCATGTCCAGGCCCCATCCTCTGACAGGAGGAAAGGTGCCTTCCATAGAGGTGGCAGAAAGGGAAAGGCAGCCTTCACTCATGCGGGATCTGCATCAGGTTCATATTCATGATGCACCTTCAACTGGGACTGGATCTGCTGCTGATGCAGATGTTGCAGCAGCCCTCACTCACGCTGTTTTGGGAGTTTTGCAGCAGCAGAAGAAGTTTTCCCCCACAGAGCCTCAGCCAGTGCCAAGGGGAAGGAAAAGGGACGTCGGCCTTCCTCTTCCCAGCGCCCTAACCTGCCCAAAGACGTCCTCATGCCAGCTGACCCACTCAATCCCTCCACACTCCCCTGGCATGACCTCAAGATCCAGGAGGGAGTCTGGAGAAGAAGGAAGGAGAGAGGGGTCTGCCTGCGATGTGAGGGATGACACTTCTTGAAGGATTGCCCTTACATGCCAGGCCCAGGACAGTCAAAAAACTGAAACAGACCCTGGGGACTGCAGTTCCCCCCAATGCCGCAACTTCATCTACTCAGATAGGTGAATCTTCAGCTGTTTCAGTTGAGACATAGTCATTATCTTTGGGGACTGCGCGGGCAGCATCCTTCTGTTATGAGGATCCTGACCCGGATCGGGACCCGGAGCAGGATGAGCTTCACGCCCTTGCTGCCTTCTTCCTTCATCTGAAGGAACAAAAGAAAAGCAAGTCTGATCTCATCATGATTCGGCCCCTGATCAAACGCACCAGGATCACTGGGCTGTTGGACTGTGGAGCCACCAGGAACTTCATGTCTCCTAGTGCAGTTAAAAAACTGCATCTGGGCATGAAAGTTCAGCAGCTGCAGCAACCACTGCTGGTGAGGATTGGTGACTCTACAGTACTCGACATCAAAGAGAAGGTCAAGGGTATTCCTGTGACCTTCGATAGTGCTGGAGAAGTCAGACACAGTCTGAACTTCTACATCTTCCCTGAGCTACCCTTTGACTTGGTATTCTCCATGCAGTGGATGAAGCCTGGAGCCAGTCAACCCAAGGATCGACTGGCAGATTCCAAAGGTTGAGGTACCTAATAGTCAGGGTGTGTATCAGCCATGCATGATTGTTGCTGATCACCACCCTAAAACATCTTGCTACTGCCTGAGAGCGAGGGAGTTTCATGCTTTCTCACGCCAGTACCACCACGAGCGTCTGTTTATTGCTTTGGTCAAGCAAACAGATGATCCCCCTGTTTCCTGTCCTCCTGAGATACAGCAGGTGGTAGATCAGTATGCTGATCTGATGCAGGAGCCCTTTGGGTTACCCAACCGGCCAACCAAGCATCGCATTGAGCTGCTGCCTGGAGCGGTCCCTCCCAAGGGCCGCATCTACAGGATGTCCCCTGCTGAGCTTGAGGAGCTCAGAAAGCATCTTGAAACCCTGACCATCAAGGGTTGGATCAGGCCCAACACTTCTCAATTCGGTGCACCTGTTCTCTTTGAGCCCAAAGGGAACGACGAGTTAAGAATGTGCATTGACTATAGGGGCCTCAACAAGATCACTAGGAAGAGTACTGAGCCACTTCCTAGGATCGACGACCTCCAGGACATGGTGCAGGGCTGTACAGTGTTCAACAAAGTCAACCTCAAATCTAGCTACCACCAGATTGAGATGGCAGAGGAGGATGTCTACAAGACAACCTTCAAGACCAGGTATGGGACTTACGAGTTCCTGGTCATGCCATTTGGACTTTGCAACGCCCCAAGCACCTTCCAGACAGAGATGAACCGCATCTTCCGGCCTTACCTGGACAAGTTTATGGTTGTCTACCTGGATGATATCCTGGTATTCAGCAAAACTGTCAGGGAACATGCGGAGCACTTGGCTCTTGTCCTTCAGTCGTTACGTGACAGCCAGTACACGATCAACAGAGAGAAGTCCTCTTTTGGAGTTCCCTCTGTTATCTATCTGGGTCATGTAATCTTTGGTGATGGTCTGGCTCCTGAAGCAACCTAGATTGCTGCTATTCAGGAGTGGCCACAACCACAGACAGTGAGGGATGTCAGGTCCTTCATGGGTCTAGCCTCATACTACAGAAAGTTTGTTAGGAACTTTTCTGCAATGGCTGCACCCCTGACCAACCTAACAAAGAAAGACACTCCTTTTCTTTGGTCCCTCCACTACCAGTTGGCCTTCACGCGACTTAAGAAGGCCTTGACTCGTGCGCCTGTGCTGAAGTTACCGGACCCCACTCTGCCATTTATCCTGACCACTGACGCTAGTCAGTGTGGCATTGGGGCAGTTCTTCAGCAGAATGATGGGAATGGTCTACGGCCTGTAGAGTTTATGATTAAGAAGATCAAGACTAAAAAGCTCCAGGACTCTACCTACGAGAAAGAGCTATATGCTCTTGTCTGTGCCCTGAAACACTGGAAACACTTTCTCATGGGGAGGCGCTGCAAGATCTTCTCAGATCACTCCACCTTACAGTGGATGAAGTCCGAGGGAGAGTGAAATGACAAATTGGCACGGTACATTCAGTTCATCGACATGTTCGACTTTGAACTGAAACATAAGCAGGGCTGCTACAATAAGGTAGCAGATGCCCTCTCTCGTAGGCCTGACTCTTTTGCTCTGATCTCCTCTACTCACTGCTTTGGAGAGGAGACCCGTCAGACCGTTGCTCGTCTACTGCCTCAGGATGAGACTTTCGAACCCATCGTCAGGAATCTGCAAGGAGATCCTAATTCTGAACCAGGCTATGCTTTGAGTTCAGACGTGCTGTATACTTACAGCAGAGGTGAGGAACGCTTGTGCATTCCCTAGGACCAGCGGCTCATGACACTGCTGATGTCAGAGTGTCATGATGTCCGTGGATATTTTGGGTTCCTAAAGTCATATGCAGCCCTGTTGCAGCGCTTCTCCTGGAAGGAGATGCGGAGTGATATGCTGCGCTATGTGGACACCTGTGAGCTCAGCCAAAGGAATAAGGTCCAGCGTAGACCTCCTATGGGACTGCTCAAACCCTTACCTATACCTGAGGGCCCTGCTGAATCTGTGGCGATAGATTTCACAGATTTATCTAGACCACCCCTCGTGGCATGCGGCAGGTTATGGTCTGCGTGGACAGGTTCTCCAAGTACGCAAAGTTCATCTCCTTGCCAGAGGTAGCTAGGGTTCCGGCTGTGAGAGCAGCCTTTTTTGAGAGGTGGGTCACTTACCGTGGACCGCCCACTTCTATAGTCAGTGACAGAGACCCCAGGTTTTGCAGCGATGAGTGGCAGTCCTATTGTAAGGATTACCTGCACTCACGATTGGACATGACTTTTGGTCATCATCCTGAAGCCAATAGTCAGGTTGAGGTGATGAACCAAGTCTTATTCCAATTGCTGCGTCCTGTCATCTCTCCAGATCAGCAGGACTGGGATCGTCACTTGGCTAGGGCACAACTCATGTATGACATGTCTGTCCACACGTCGACAGGGTTCAGTCCCTACCGGTTGCACTGGGGGCGTGAACCACGATTGCCTCTCGGTGATATCATCGATAACGCTAAGCCTGATCTGACACCAGACACAACAAAGTTCACCAGACGTTATCGTTTAGATGTGGAAAGAGCCCGCGCGAACTTGTTCAAAGCCCAAAAGGCTATGGTTGAACAAGCTAATCGCCATAGGCGGCCTTCCCCCATCCGCACTGGTGATTTTGTCTGGGTGGCCAGTTCTGAGCTGTCGAGGGAGGAGGATATCTCACCTAAGTTGTTGCCACGTTACCTGGGTCCATGGCAGGTCCTAGATACATAGGGCGCTGATCCCTTCGGTCCGTCGTATGGTATTGACGTCCCGCTGCATCTACGCACCTACCCGGTCTTCCATGCATCCAAGTTGTTGCCATTTACTCCAACTGATGCATTCCTTGACCGGCCCCCTTAGTTTGGCCCACCAATCCCTGACAAGGGATATGATGTGGACAATGTTGAGGATGAGTGGGGCACCGGCCCCGACCGGCAGTATCTTGTGAGGTTCGCATTCCATCCTCCTTCTAAGAGCAGATGGTTCTACAGAAGGGAACTTCTGAAGATAACAAAGTCTATTGTGTTGCGATATGGAGCGGCTCAGAAGGGCAACCTTCCTCGCCGTTCACCTCGCCTGCATCCCTAGCTCGCCTGCAATGACTTGCTGATTCTGACTGTCGAGATTGACTGTGTACATTAACCGGTAGGGTTAGATTCGTAATTTTGTTTGGCTGAGGGCTAACCGAGAGACCTACTTGTAAGGAAATTCGTGAGGGACATATCTGTAAATCTGGGAAAATATCGGCCCAGTACTAACCCGAATTCCTACAACTACCCTAACTGCGTATAGCAGGCCCGGGCTACCCCTAGGACAGACAGGCCCTAAGCAGCCTATGCTGGTAGACGGTCCTATAGCCTATAGCCGGGTCCGGTAGAGGCAGAGAGGCCGAAACAGAAACGGTACCGGTCGGTCAGTCAGTCCGGTTTAGGTCTAGGGTAGGTTAGTGAGGCTATAGATAGATGGGGAACATCGGTTCAGGACAATGGCTTTTCATTTTCGCATTGCAGCGTTCGTGGCCAACCAAGTATTGCAGCGCTGAGAGTCTACAACGGCACCTGAGACTTCAGCTACGTGAGGCAGCCATAGCCGGCCTTCCTGAGACAGCTGGAGCTGGGGCTGGTCTCAGCGCATCTACCCTCTGGGGGTATCTGCGCTTGGCAGGGCTATTCAGAGGCTCTTCGCTGGGTACATGTGGGCGCTGCTGCTACGGAAGCAGCTCGGCAACCATAGATGCCTTCTTCTTCGTCGGAGTGACTCATCGACACTGGGGACTTCATCGCAGTTCATGATCTGTACCTTGGTGGATGGCGCTTGCCTCTGGGAGGCTGTTTCAGTGTGGCGCTGGACCCTGACAGTGGAGTAGCGTGTGTGTGTGTGGTTCTGAGGTGGCGAGATACTGGGTTGAACTATGTAACGATAATTAGGGTTAACTGAGTTGAGTTGGATCATCATCTGTGTTATATTCCAATTGTGATCTTCGCAGTGTCATCTTGTGATTGGTTGTTGGGAGTGTGTCGGAGAGAGAGAAACACTGTGTATTCTCCCCACCTGTGCATGATTGATATTCCGCTGCTTATATTTGGTCTGTGTGCAGTGTGGACTCTGTCTCTCCTCCCCTTTGTCTTGTGCATGTATGGGCATGTGTGAGACACTCTGTGTGTGAGTGGCAAGAAAATTGTCAGACAACCAAGTTCATAACAGTTGGTATCGGAGCGGAGATTGGACTTGGATCACTGAGGGTTAAGCGCAACAGAGGCACCTGCTCCTTCTGGCTCTTTCTGGCAAGAAGCTCCATGTTGAAGCTTCATCTTCGGCAAAGATACAGAGAGGGGAGCAAGTATACAAGCGGTGGATTCAGAGATTCAGTGTGTGATTGATCAGGCGCACTGAGCCTGTCGGAGCGCCTGACAGGATTTGGCGAGAACAGGGGTATTTCGCCATCCACCCTTCTAAGCCCAGTTGATGACTGAGTTCAGGGTGGCGAATTATACCCTAATCCAGTGATTACTGGGTGGCGGCATCCAACCCAATATAGCGCTGAGGGAGAATTGATCGTAGGATCAGTCTCCTGCTGAATTAGACCTAATCAGGGCTAAATTTAGCACCAGCGGCTTACCCTCGGCAGTGGCGAGATACTTCCAGGAGAGTTCTCTACCGCTACTGGGCCAGATTCAGTGAATCTGAGAGTTGGGGTTGAAGCGCCACATCATACTGAGCAAGACCAACAAATTTCAGGAGATTCTACGCGTGGAGAGCAGTGGAGGAGTGTCTGCATAAAAGTGGCGAGACCAGGGTTCTGTCAGCCATAGCCAGAACTTCATCATCCACTGGGGCAAACACTGCAAGTGAGTGTGTTCCGTGTGAATCTCTGAGTAGCGACTAGTTTAGTGTCAGTAGAGATTAAATTGATGGTCTGTCTGTCAGTAGGGTCTCAATCGAAAAATTGGCAGACTGTAAGACAGCCATATCCATCTTCTTCCTCCTCACCCTGACTTATACCTCCCCATCTGTTGACTTGTTCTGACTCAAATTTGTTCTGGGACTGTATGACAGTATTGCGCTGCACCCTGTATGGTCATTCTGTGACTTCCGTACATAAAAAGTAGTGATACTGTGGATTTGAGTTTTGCGCTGAGTCTAATTATAGTCTATGCTATCTAGGGTCAGTCCAACTCAAAATCTGTCCGTCAGAATTCAAGCCTGTCAGTCTAGGGTGAATCGCAATTCAGTTTTTGTCATCTGTGCCAAAGTGATTACCCAAAATTAGTGAATTTGAGTGATTACAGTGAAATACTGAACATCGTTGTGTCAGTGGGTATTTCTGTTGATGTCAACAGTGGCGAACTTTGAGTTTAGGGCTGTCAGGGTCTAGTCTACTGCATCGCTACTACTTGTTGCCCTGTTCTAGTTAGTTCTTGTCTGTATCTGTCTCTACCATTGATTATCTGTGTTTTCTGATGGGCTCTGGAATGTTAGTAATCCCTGGAATGCACTGGAAGTGAGTGCTTCAACTTCAGTGAAGGTTCAGTGTCAGATATAGGAAATCGTTAGTGAATGATTTTACTGGGCTATCTGTCTGTCTGATTACTGACCCCAGTGATTGTATTCTAACCCTAGCCGCTTGTGCCTACTAACCCACCTGTCTCTTATACACATCTAGATGTGTATAAGAGACAGTCCCTGGAATGCACTGGAAGTGAGTGCTTCAACTTCAGTGAAGGTTCAGTGTCAGATATAGGAAATCGTTAGTGAATGATTTTACTGGGCTATCTGTCTGTCTGATTACTGACCCCAGTGATTGTATTCTAACCCTAGCCGCTTGTGCCTACTAACCCACCTTACCTTGTGAATTGACAGTGCAGCGATTTCTGAGTGTCTTAGTGGATTGCAAATCGTTGCACCTCTTGCTGTCTAACCCTGTTGTTTATTGTTTCTGAAAGGGAAAATGACTAACGCTGCTAACACGGTTGAGGGACAGGTAGAGTTTGTGGTTAAGGATGAAGGGAAACTTTCACCCTCAACTCCTCCTCCTCCTCCTCTCACCCCTGCTCAGCGGCGGAAGAGGGAAATTGAGGCAAAACTGCGAGAGCAACAGGCGCTGCTCGCAGAGGTCGAGAGACAAGAAGCAGCTGAATTGGAAGCTGCAACAGATGCCTCCCGCAAAGAGTTTCTGCTGCAGCAAGCTGAGAAGATGGTTTCTGATGAAAGGGTAGCACAGTGTACCCGGTATTTGGCTGAGCTGGCAATTTTGCAGAATAAGATCACTGCCAGCCACTTCACAAACTGGGATGATTGCATACAGCGCCTGGAGCGCAGGATGGATGAGCTATGAGCTCAGCAGTCCAAACTGCTGGATGCGATCTAGGGTCTGACTGCTCAGTTAACAACAGCCAACCTGATTGCCCCTGTGCCACCCTCTCCAAAACCCAAACTGCCTTCTCCTTCCCCTTCACCTCCTGGCTCTCCTCATAGTTCCCACCAGTCATCTTCCTCTACCTCCTCTCACACTAAAGCCAAACCTCCTCCCACTTTTGCTGTTGTTGTTGCAGGGGATCAGAGAGGACCCAAGATCCCTGCACCCAACAAGTTTAGGGGCGATGACCCCAAAACTGATGTTGGGGACTGGGCTGCAGGAACCGGGCCTACTTGAAGGGTTTCGTGTGCCCAGAGCAGCAGAAAGTGGCTACCGTTGTGGGGCCATTGGAGGGCCCGGCCCAGAAATGGGCTACGTCCACTGCCAACGCCCAGCAACAGACTTTGGAGGATTGGGCTTCAACGCTGGGAGTGGGGCAACTTCTGCAGGCCCTGGAGGACAGGTTTGCAGACAAGGAGCGAGCACGTAAAGCTGCTGACAAGATCGTACGCCTTGGACAGCAGCGCTACAGTGGCAGTCTGCAGGCCCTTTTTGCTGAGTTTGAGCAGCTAACCTCCACCCCTGGTGTGGTTATGTCTGCTGATGATCTGCTGACTAACTTCTACAGGGCTGCGCCTGAGAAGTTTTTTGTTGCTCTTTACAGCGCGGGGCACAAGGACTGGAGGTCCTTTGGACGCGCAGCACTAGACATGGAGGCCAAGCTCCACCTTTAGGCCCCCTCCAGCGACAGGAGGAAAGGCGCCTTCCCTCGCGGTGGTAGAAAGGGAAAGGCGGCCTTTGCTTATGCGGGCTCTGGGTCAGCCTCTGACACAGGATCCCAGCCTGGTACATCGCCAGATGGGACTGGTTCAGCTGCTGGCCCGGATGTTGCAGCAGTCCTTCAGCAATTGCAGGCTGCGCTGGGGACCCTACAGAGGGGTGGTTCCTCCTCCAGCACAGCCTCCAGCAGCAAGGGGAAGAGCTAGGGACGTCGCTCTTCAACCCCTGCCCGGCGTCCTAACCTGCCACGTGACGTCCGTTTCCCTGCTGACCCTCTGAACCCCAACACTCTCCGATGGCATGACCTGAAGATTCAGGAGGGAGTGTTGAGGAAGAGGAAAGAGAGAGGGGTCTGCTTGAGGTGTGAGGGACAACACTTCCTGAAGGACTGTCCCTACATGCCCAGTCCAACTCAGTCAAAAAACTGAAGCTGACCCTGGAGACTGCAGTTCCCTCCAGTGCTGCATTTTCATCTGCTGATGCAGGTGCATCTGCAGCAGCTTCAGTTGAGACTAGTTCTGACCATCCCAGTGTGGGGACTGCGCGGGCAGCATCCTTCTGTTATGAGGATCCTGACCCGAATCAGGAACCGGAGCAGTCCGAGCTTCAGGCACTTGCTGCTTTTTTCTTTCATCTGAAAGAACAAAAGAAAAGCAAGTCTGACCTCATACTACTTCGGCCCCTGATCAACCACAGCCGAATCAAAGGGCTGCTGGACTGTGGAGCCACCAGAAACTTCATGTCTCCCAGTGCAGTTAAGAAGCTGCATCTGGGCATGAAAGTGGTGCAGCTGCAGCAACCGCTGCAGGTCAGGATAGGTGACCCCACTGTACTAACCATCAGGGAGAAGGTCAGGGGCATCCCTGTTACCTTCGACAGCGCTGGAAAAGTCAGACATAGTCTGAACTTCTACATATTCCCTGATCTACCCTTTGACTTGGTTTTCTCTATGCAGTGGCCGAAAGCAGTCAACCCAAGGATCGACTGGCAGATCCCCAAAGTTGAACTGCCTAACAGCAAGGGGGTGTATCAGCCATGTATGATTGTTGTTGAACATCACCCTAAGACTTCATGCTTCTGCTTGAGAGCGAGGGAGTTCTATGCTCTCTCTCGCCAGTATGACCACGAGCGTCTGTTCCTGGCTTTGATCAAGCAAACAGACGCTCCTACTGTTTCCTGTCCTCCTGAGATACAGCAGGTGGTTGACCAGTATGCTGATCTGATGCCGAAGTCCGTTGAACTACCCAACCGGCCAACCAATCATCACATCGAGCTGCTGCCTGGAGCGGTCCCTCCCAAGGGCCGCAGCTACAGGATGTCCCCTGCTGAGCTTGAGGAGCTCAGAAAGCAGCTTGAGACCCTGACCAGTAAGGGCTGGATCAGACCCAGCACATTTGAATTCGTTGCACCTGTTCTCTTTGTACCCAAAGGGAACGGCGAGTTCAGGATGTGCATTGACTACAGGGGTCTCAACAAGATAACTAGGAAGAGCACTGAGCCACTTCCTAGGATCGACGACCTGCTGGATATGGTCCAGGGTTGCACGATCTTCAACAAAGTCGATCTCAAATCTGGCTACCACCAGATTGAGATGGCGGAGGAGGATGTCTACAGGACAGCCTTCAAGACTCGATATGGTAGTTACGAGTATCTGGTCATGCCATTTGGACTTTGCAATGCACCTGGCACGTTCCAGACAGAGATGCACCGCATCTTCAGGCCTTACCTGGATAAGTTTATGGTTGTCTACCTGGATGAAATCCTGGTATTCAGCAAAACTACCAGGGAACATGCGGAGCACCTGGCTCTCGTTCTTCAGTCGTTACGTGACAACCAGTATAAGATTAACAAAGAGAAGTCCTCTTTTGGGCTTCCCTCTGTTATCTATCTGGGTCGTGTAATCTGTGGAGATGGTCTGGCTCCTGAAGCAGCCAAAATTGCTGCTATTCAGGAGTGGCCACAACCTAAGACAGTGAGAGATGTTCGGTCTTTCTTGGGTCTGGCCTCATACTACAGAAAGTTCGTTAGGAACTTTTCTGCAGTGGCTGCACCCCTGACTAACCTCACAAAGAAAGACACTCCCTTTCTTTGGTCCCTTCACTGTCAGATGGCCTTTGCACGACTCAAACAGGCCTTGACTCGTGCCCCTGTATTGAAGTTACCTAACCCCACTTTGCCTTTTGTCATGACTATTGACGCCAGTCAGTATGGCATTGGGGCAGTATTTCAACAGGATGATGGGAATGGTCTACGGCCCGTGGAGTACATGAGCAAGAAGATCAAAACCCAGAAGCTTCAGGACTCCACCTACGAGAAAGAGTTGTATGCTCTTGTCAGTGCCCTAAAGCATTGGAAGCACTTTCTCCTGGGAAGACACTTCAAGATCTTCTCAGATCATTCCACCCTGCAGTGGTTGAAGTCCCAGGGAGAGTTGAATGACAAACTGGCACAATATATTCAGTTCATTGACATGTTTGACTTTGAACTGAAGCATAAGAGGGGCTGCTATAATAAGGTAGCTGACGTCCTCTTTCGTAGGCTTGACTCTTTTGCATTGATCTCCTCTACTCACTCCTTTGGAGAGGAGACCCGTCAGACCATTGCTCACTTACTGCCTCAAGACCCGACTTATGGACCCATTGTTAGGAATCTGCAAGCTGATCCCAACTCTGAACCTGGCTATGCTATGAGTTCAGATTTGCTGTATACCTACAACAGAGGGGAGGAATGCTTATGCATTCTTGAGGATCTGCAGCTTAGGACACTGCTGATGTCAGAGTGCCATGATGCGCGTGGACACTTTGGGTTCTTAAAGTCGTATGCAGCCCTATCGCAGCGCTTCTTCTGGAAGGAGATGCGGAGTGAGATGCTGCGCTATGTGGAAACCTGTGAGCTATGTCAGAGGAATAAGATTCAGCGTAAACCTCCTCTGGGATTGCTCAAACCCTTACCCATACCTGATGGTCCTGCTCAGTCTGTGTCTATTGACTTTACAGACTTAGGCAAGACCACCCCTCGTGGCATGCGTCAGGTCATGGTCTGCGTTGACAGAGTTCATCCCCTTACCAGAAGTGGCGAGGGTCCCGACTGTGAGGGCAGCCTTTTCTGAGAAGTGGGTCACTCACCATGGGCCGCCCACTTCCATAGTCAGTGATCGAGATCCCTGATTTTGCTGCGAAGAGTGGCAGTCCTACTGCAAGGATTATCTGCACTCTCGCTTGGACATGACTTCTGGTCGACATCCTGAAGCCAATGGTCAGGCTGAAGTGATGAACCAAGTCCTGTTCCAGCTACTACGTCCTGTCATCTCGCCAGATCAACAGGACTGGGATCTTTATCTGGCTCGGGCACAAATGATGTATAACATGTCTGTCCATTCCTCGACTGGGTTCAGTCCATATCGATTACATTGGGGACGCGAGCCACGTCAACCTCTCGATGATATCATCGACAAGGTTAAGACAGATCTGACACCAGGCACAGCAGAGTTCACCAGACTCTATCGTCTTGATGTGGAAAGAGCGCGAGCGAACTTGTTCAAAGCCCAAAAGGCAATGATTGAACAAGCTAATCGCCATCGCAGGCCTTCCCCCATTCATACTGGTGATTACGTCTGGGTAGCCAGTTCAGAGTTGTCGAGGGAGGAGGATATCTCCCCCAAGCTGTTGCCTAAGTATCAGGGTCCGTAGCAGGTGTTTCTGATCCGTTTGGTCCATCATACACCATTGATGTCCCTCAGCATCTACGTACCTATCCGGTCTTCCATGCATCTAAGCTGCTTCCCTTCACTCCTGCTGATGCATTCCCTGACCGACCCCCTCAGTGGGGTCCACCAATCCCTGGTAAGGGGTACGACGTGAAGTCCATTGAGGATGAATGGGGCACTAACCCCGACCGGCAGTATCTTGTGAAGTTCGCCTTCCAACCCCCGACTGAGAATCGGTGGTATTACAGGAAGGATCTTCTCAAGACAGCAAAGTCTATTGTGTTGCGGTATGAAGCGGCTCAGAAGGGTCACCTTCGCCGTTCACCTCGCCTGCACCCCTAGCTCAGAGGTTCTCGCTCCCGGGGAGGGTAAGCCTGCAATGACTTGCTGATTTCTGCTGCCGAGTTTGACTGCGAGGCTGTACACTAACCCGTAGGTTAGATTCGTAATTTTGTTTGGCTGAGGGCTAACCGAGAGGCCTGCCTGTAAGGAAATTCCTGAGGGACAGATCTGCAAATCCGGGAAAATACAGGCCCGGTACTAACCGAATTCCTACAGCTACCCTAACTGCCTATAGCAGGTCCGGGCTACCCCTAGGACAGAGAGGCCCTAAGCGGCCTATACTGCTAGACGGTCCTATAGCCTATAGCCGGGTTCGGTAGAGGCCGAGAGGCCGAAACAGCAACGGTACCGGTCGGTCAGTCAGTCCGGTCTAGGTCTAGGGTAGGTTAGTGAGGCTATAGATAGATGGGAACATCGGTTCAGGACGTTGGCTTTTCATTTTCGCATTGCAGCGTTCGTGGCCAACCAAGTATTGCAGCGCTGAGAGTCTACAGCGGCACCTGAGACTTCAGCTACGTGAGGCAGCCATAGCCGGCCTTCCTGAGACAGCCAGAGCTGGGGCTGGTCTCAGCGCATCTACCCTCTGGGGGTATCTGCGCTTGGCAGGGCTATTCAGAGGCTCTTCGATGGGTAGATGTGGGCGCTGCTGCTACGGTAGCAGCTCAGCGGCCATAGCTGCCTTCTTCTTCGTCAGAGTGACTCATCGGCACTGGCGACTTCATCGCAGTTCATGATCTGCACCTTGGTGGATGGCGCTTGCCTCTGGGAGGCTGTTTCAGTGTGGCGCTGGACCTTGAGAGTGGAGTAGTGGGTGTGTGTGTGGTTCTGAGGTGGCGAGATACTGGGTTGAACTCTGTAACGATAATTAGGGTTAACTGAGTTGAGTTGGCTCATCATCTGTGTTATATTCCGATTGTGATCTTCGCAGTGTCATCTTGTGATGGGTTGTTGGGAGTGTGTCAGAGAGAGAGAAACACTGTGTGTATTCTCCCCACCTGTGCATGATTGATATTCCGCTGCTTTTCTCTGGTCTGTGCGCAGTGTGGACTCTGTCTCTCCTCCCCTTTGTCTTGTGCATGCATGGGCATGTGTGAGATACTCTGTGTGCGAGTGGCAAGAAAATTGTCAGACAACCAAGTTCATAACAGCTACTTGTCTTCCCTGTTTCTAATGTCCCGAACGCAACGCTAACTTATCCCCCTCGCTTCCTTTCCAGAATCCGAAATTCCTCCTAACTTTTTTCTTTTAGAATCCCTGAAACCCTCTACTCTCCCCCTCCTCATTCTTACACCCAGCTCTCTAGGCTCTCCCCCCCTTTTTTATTTAGTCTCCTTCACTCCCCCTGTCTGAACCCCGAACCCTATTTATCTCTTCTAAACTCTACTTCCACCTCCTTCTATTCTTCTTTACGGACTAGAAATGGGAACTTGAAGGTGTCCCATCTCCCCTTGACAAGATTCTTGAACCGCCTGGTCCCGCCTATTAATCTCCCACTGTTCCCCATCGAAATGTAATGCTAACGGTCCCTTCTATTGTTGTTGGCCACCCTCCCTTTGCAGAGCGTTACTTGTTGAAATTGGCGTCTGATTTCCTGGGCTTTCTCTATTATGATATTGCGCTGCATGAGCCGCTTTGTTGCCTTCCATTGTGCCCAGGCTGATGTCCGTCTCAAGAAGCTTGAAGAAGATGTTGCTTGCTTCCTGTCTGTGCATTGGCCTTCTTCTCTCAATTGTAAGCGGACATGTCCTCTTCCAAATGATCCACAGAGCGTACTGTCTTACCAGGTGGAAGATCTGGCTTCGCTCCGCTCTCTCAGGCCCTTGATTGTGGCAGGGCCGTTCCTATTAATAGAATGGCCATGCCCTCGGGGGACGGGTGCTAAATTGCTAATGAATGCGCATTCTATCCGATTGAAGATGGTAAAAAAGAGATATTATCATATTACATATAGAACACACACACCGTTTGGGCTGAAGGACCCCTGAGCAGCATTAAAAAAAAAAAAAACTCCTTTTTTCTTCAGGAGCATTGACTGCCAGACAGCCCTCATATCTGTTTGGGTTATCATGGGTTCCCAACTTGCCACCAAGGTTCCGATATCAGTAGGGACTTGGGAGTCGTGGTGGGACTGCAATTTTTGACAACGGGGGGGCTCAATGGCTCATCCTTTTCTCTCATCGTGTTTTGACTTGGGGACCCTGATAGCTTCAAGTTGTTGCTGCAGCTGGGGCTCTGTAGTGATTTTGCACTTGAACTTCGTTTTGTGCGTTTCCCACAAGCATTGTATTTCTCTGTGCACTGGGTGGCAGACACTGTATGTTTCAGCGTTGCCTGAGTGGAGTAGGCATCATCAGATGGGCAAAGTGCTGTCACTTTGGTGGCGGCGATGGCGTCGGGCAATCTCCGTCTATATTGTTGCACGCACTTTTTCGTGCAATTGTGAAAGACTTTCCTCTTCTGTTCCTTTTTTCTTCTTCTTCTTTCTTGAAGTTTTGTTTTTTCCCCTTACCCAAAACAAAAAAAAAAAA
>BFEA01000136.1:860966-874107 GCA_003427395.1 Chara braunii
ACCTGCTGCGCTGAAGATACCGCTACGGCGAGAGAGAGAGAGAGAGAGAGGGAGAGAGAGAGAGAGAGAGATGAGCGATTCAAGATTGGCTGTTACGTACCTGTGAAGTTGCTGCGCAGACCCACGAAGGAGGAAGAAAGCGGCCATAGCCTCAGAGCTGTATTACAGAGTGACGAAGGAGGACAGAGAAGGAGGGACCGAGGAGAGAGATAGAAGGAGAAGTGTGGAAGGAGGGACATCGGAGAAGAAGACAGACATAGCCGAGGGAAAAAAAAAAAAAAAGAGAAAGAAAGAAAGGAACGTGAAGGAGAAGGAAGGAGAAGACAAGGGTGGCGAGGGTGAAGGTGCCGGCAGCCATAGCCGAGGTGAGAGTTGACCGGGGGGTTGACCGGGAGTTGACCAGAGGGTTGACCGGGCGTTGACCGGAAGGTTGACCGAGGTGTTGACCAGGGGCTTGCAGCGTTGACCCAGCGTTGACCGAGGAGGTGACCCGCGCCGTTGACCAAGACTTGGACCAAGCTGGAGTTGGTAATGCCTCGCCAAGCCCCTAGCCTACCCCCTCACCCTGTGGATGTGCACTCACCCCACGGTACTTGCTGAGTCTGAGTCTGTTTGTCTTTCCTTTCTGCATCGAGTCTCTTCTGTCCTAAGTTGTAGCACTCTGTGGATGAAGGATAGTGCTTGGATGACGAAACCTTAGTCTGACCTTGTAGGGCTGATGCTGTGGCTGATCCAACTTTCCAGGGGGGCCTAACCCTCCCAAGGACCGGTGCTGACCGGCTGGAAACGGTGGTAGGACTCAGTGGGCCTGAACGGCAGCTAAGGATGACACACCAGGCAGTCTTTAAGTGTTGAGGGCCTGTTTGAACCACTCCCCTACCGGACCTAGTAAGGCTGATGATCTGTGTCTGACGACTCGACTGTCCCGGGGGATACGAACCCTCCCAAGGACCGGTACAGACCGGCAGGCTGCTCGGTGTGGCATAGTAGGCCGGAAAGGCTGAGTTGTGGGCTGAAAGCACAGGCAAGAATCAAGCTGATCACGTCGTCCTGTCTACGACGTTAAAGAATTCTTGCGGAGTTTGGGGGATCTCTTTAAATGCCTCCAGATCAGTTGTTGGTTCAGTAGTGACAGCCTTAGAGTAGGTTTAGATTAGTGGCCATAGTTGACAGGGTTCTACCTTGTGGTCCTTAGAGAGTCAATCAGTGGGTAAGTGTCCGGGTAGGTCCAAGTGGTGAGGAGTGAGAATGTTGTTGTGCACCTGGCACCACTATGGACGACTATCCGATGTATGGGTTGCTCGTTGGGTTCTCCCTTTGGGGGACCCTTTGGCGTCTCCTCTTTCCTCTGGGCTTTTGGCCCACTTTCACGTGTAGAGTAGGAACCCGGGGTGGCACTTCCACCCAACCTTACACGAAGGAGGAGGAGGAGAAGATGGTCGCCATCCTGCAGGAGAGAAAGGAGAAGGAGGCCAAGAAGAAGGCCCAGCAGGAGGAGCAGGCGGCAAAGTTGAAAAAGATAGAGGAGATGGCCAGAGAAAAAGAGAGGTTGAAGAAGGAAGAAGAAGAGAAGTTGAAGGAGGTGGAAGAGGAAGAAGAAGACGAACCGCCACTGCAAAGGAGGAGAGGGCAGCACAGTGGCAGCAAGGATGAAGAGATGGAGAAACGGATTTCGGAGTGGGTCGCCAACTTATCCCTGGGCGAAGAAGAAGAGGTAACTATGTACATCCCCAAGGATGAGCAGGAAGCCGCTATGAAAAAATGGGAAGCAGAAGAAGATGTTCTGAAGCAGCAGGCGATGGAAGATGAAACGAGGATGGAGTGGAAACTCGCAATGATGAGGGAGAAGAAGAGAAGAGTGGAGGCGGCGAGTGCAGCAATGCAGGAATTAGCGGAGGTACGGACTTTAACTACACAGTTGACCCCCCAGGTAGACTTCCAACCAAAGGTGGAGATCATCGCCCAGAGCGTCAAGCGTTTAGCCAGAGTGCAAGAACAACAATACGAGTTTAGCCGAAGTCAGGATATAGCTGTGCGTTCGATGCGGATGGGATTCCGTGACTTTGCCCGCGAATTGGTAGGCGCTGTGGGAGCCGAGGTGAATCATCACCTCGAAAAGACCGCGCGTTTTTGTGTCGGCGCCATTGAAGGCGTCAAGGTGGCAGCTCCCAAGGAGGGCGAGCCGCGTCCTCGTAGGGAGCCAGTCAAAGTCAAGTTCCCTGATTCCTACAGTGGAAAGAGGGAAGAAAACTTTGACAACTGGGAGGCCAATGTCAAGACCTATGTGCATCTGCAACAGGTCTTCTTCCTCTTCCCCAGATCAGCATGTCTTGATTGCGATCCACGCGCTTAGAGATGAAGCTGCCAATTTTGCAAGGTCCCTAGTACGCGCCGCCAACTGCAATGATGATGCAGTTACTTGTCCGTCATTCACCCCCTCACTGAGTTCATGAAATTGTTGTGTGAGCGATTCGCTGATGTCGCTCGCAGTGTCAGAGCCTCAGATAAGTTGCAGACAATCCATTCTCGCAAATGGAAGAGTGCCAGAGCACTTAAGGGTGTCATGGATGAGCTAGTGGTTGTTCCTGACCATGGGGTCACAGAGACCCAATTGGTCGGCCTCTTCTATCGGGCTATGCCCGAAGCCTTTCGAGGGCATTTCTTCGCGAAAAGCGAAGATCCCACCACTACGTATGATTGCCTTAGTCGTGAAGTGGTGGCTTTTGAAGCCAAGTCTGTGTCAGTGTCTACTTTCTGGCACAAAGACTTAGATAAGGGAAAGCAATGGAAAGGCCGCACTATCTCCGGGCAGGTAAAGACCAAGGACAACCTTGTCCTGACCTTAGATGAGGGTAGTGTGGATGAGATCCCCTACGAGCAGATTGAGTGGGGGTTAGAGGAGGAGGACAGCGGTGTGAGCCAGGGGAGGACTTACGCTGCTGCCGCGGCTGGAGGGAGGCCGCAAGGAGGAGGACGAGGCCAGGGCCAAGGGGGCCGGGCCTCAGGGAGCCGGTTTCAGGGCGATCAGGGGTTGGCGGCAGAGGAGGAAACCGCCAAGCGGGAGGAAGGGGTCAAGGTCCCCCGCAAAACCGTCCTAGGAATAGGTCTCCCTATAGGGTAGGTGGATGGCACACAGGGCTACCCCAGGGTAGGCCTTGGGAAAGTTTGGGTCTGGACCAGAGCTTATGGCAACAGCGTCTGGATCGGGGCCAGTGCATTTTCTGCGGTGACCCGGGCTATATCATTAAATACTGTCCTAAGTATAGAGAGACCCGGACGGCTGCTCAAGGGCCAAAAGGCAGCCGCCGGTAGGGGTAGCAACTGCCCCTACCATTAGGCCATGTGGGGAACATAGCGTTAGCCGACAGGAGACTCCCACACCACATATGCCTATGGCAGAGGTTGCACGCCGGTGTCTAGACAGCTGTCCGAAGACTGCTTGTGTTAGAGTCTCTCTAGACACCTCCCTCACAGGCGTGGCCGAAGAATTGAAGGAGAGGATGCCCGCCTGGGCCAAGATGAAGAAAGAACAGAAAGGACAGCTAATACTGGTAGATGTAGAGATTTTTAGAAGTAGAGTAGGGGCCCTAGTAGATTCAGGGGCTACCCGCAGCTATATTAGTAGAAAAGCGTTGCAGAAGTTGAAGCTGGGACTTAAAAGTTCAAAAGTTAGCAGACCCTATAGTCAGTATCCTCGCAGACAACTGTACGATGGTTGTAGAGGATTATGTAGAGGGAGTCCAGGCGTATTTCCGCCTAGAGAAAGATGGGAAAGTGGAGAAGGTCTTCCACTCCCTAAGTCTCCTTGTAGAAGACAGCCTCCCATTTGATATTGTCCTGGGGATGGATTGGGGAGAGGCAGCCGGGGCCACACTCCGTTTGAAGGAGCACGAGTGTTGGCTCCCTAGTCCTTCGGGCGAGGCTAAGACTGCCCGTCTGTTCCATGTATCCGGAGTAGAGAACCCTCTGGCACATTGCTGCCTCAGTGCACCTGCATTCGCGAGGCTCGTGAAGAAGGAGCACCTAGAAGAACAAGTTTTTGTAGCCTATGTAAGGCCAGTAACTGAGCCTAAGGAAGAGAAGCCTAACCCTACGATTGCCAAGCTGCTGGAGGAGTTCAAGGACCTAGCTGAGCCGCCGACAGGAGTAGTACCGTGGCCTATCCAGCACCGCATTGAGATAGAGCCTGGCAGTAGAACTCCCAAAGGAGCCGTGTATAGGATGTCCCCGCGGGAGTTAGAGGAGTTTCACAATCAATTAGAGGAGCTCCTTGAAAAGGGTTGGATTAGGCCCAACTCGTCTCCTTTTGGAGCGCCTGTTCTCTTTGTCCCCAAGAAAGAGGGAGAGCTAAGGATGTGTATAGACTATAGGGGTCTGAATGCTGTTACAGTGAAGAATGTTGAGCCACAGCCTAGGATAGACAATCTTTTAGATCGAGTGCACGGGGCAAAGTATTTCTCCAAGATAGATTTGAAGTCCGGATATCATCGGATAGAGGTGCATCCTGATGATCAGTATAAGACGGCCTTCCGGACTAGATATGGGCACTATGAGTTTATAGTGATGCCCTTTGGACTAACCAATGCGCCAGCGACGTTCCAGCGCTGTATGAACGATTTGTTTAGGCCATGGTTAGATAGGTTTGTTGTTGTCTACTTAGATGATATCTTAGTGTTTAGTAAGACCCTCCAAGAACATCAGGGTCATCTCAGGCAGGTCTTGGAGAAGCTGAGAGAAGCTAACTTCAAGATCAATGAACAAAAGTGCGACTGGGCGAAGACCCAAGTCTTATATCTAGGCCACGTCTTAGACGGAGACGACGTTAAGCAGAAGATTGTAAAATCGCAGCGATTAGAGATTGGCCCACGCCACGTACGCTAACAGAGTTGCGATCGTTTTTGGGCTTAGCCAACTACTATAGGAAGTTCGTGAGGAACTTCACCACGATCGTTGAGCCCCTTCACAGATTGTTGAGGAAAGAAACCATCTGGAAGTGGGATAAGGACTGCACATCTGCTATGAAGAAGCTGAAGCAGGCACTAATAGAATATCCAGTCCTTAAGGTAGCCGATCCGTCCTTGCCCTTTGTCGTCACTACGGATGCTAGCCAGTACGGCATAGGCGCGGTGTTGCAGCAAGACGATGGCAATGGTTATAGACCCGTAGAGTTCATGTCCGCTAGGATGCCTTCAGAGAAGGTTGTGACATCTACCTATGAGAGGGAACTCTACGCTCTCAGGCAAGCATTAGAACACTGGAAGCATTACTTGCTTGGGAGGCACTTCAAAGTCTGTTCTGACCACGAGACATTGTGATGGTTAAAGACGCAAGCCAAGATGACATCTAAGCTTACTAGGTGGTTTGGCGTGGGTTTGGGTTACTAGTGGGCGTGGGTTTGGCATGGGTTTGCGTTACTAGTGGGCGTGGGTTTGGCGTGGGTTTCGGTTACTAGTGGGCGTGGGTTTGGCGTGGGTTTGGGTTACAAGTGGGCGTGGCCGCAGAAATAGATCAATATGACTTTGAGCTCAAGCCGGTCAAAGGGAAGTATAACGTAGTTGCGGACGCTCTGAGTAGGAGAGCTGATTACTTTGGGGCCATAGTCCATTATCTAGATATGGGGTCAAACCTACAACAAAAAGTTAAAGAGGCGTACGCACAGGACCCCATCTATAGTGAGCTCCTTAAGAGAGTTAAGGAAGCCCCAGAGTCCGAACCATATTACCGCACTACTGATGGGTTGTTGTTTGAGAAGACTAACGTAGTAGACCGTTTGTGTGTCCCCAACAGTGAAGAGATCCGGAGTCTGATCTTGGGGGAATGTCACGACACCGAAGGACACTTTGGTTGTCAGAAGACTTTAGCCAACCTGATGCAAGCGTACACCTGGCCAGGAATGAAAAATGACTGCATAGTATGTTCGCAGTTGCAAAGTCTGCCAGAGGAATAAGTCCACTACGCGTGCCCCTTTAGGTCTTCTCAGACCTTTACCTATCCCTGATCAGCTAAGAGATGCGGTGTCCATTGACTTCATGGACACCGGCGTTAAGAGTAGGCATGACAAGAGCCAAGTTATGGTCGTGGTAGACAGATTTAGTACGTATGCTATTTTTGTTCCCTTGCCGTCAGAAGCCAGAACAGAATTAGTAATTCTGAAGTTCTTTGATCACTGGGTCAGTGAACACGGGATTCCGTTGTCTATAGTTAGTGATAGAGATACCCGGTTCACAAGTCTAAACTGGCAGGAATTGATGCGAGTCTACGGATCCAAGTTGTTAATGTCATCTGGCCGTCATCCGGAGACGAATGGTCAGACCGAACAGATGAACAAGATCCTACAGCAAGTCCTGCGCATGTACATTAGACCTGATCAAGTCAATTGGGATGAGATGCTGCCCAAGGTAGCCAACGCATACAACAACAGCCTGCACCTGTCAACCTGCCGCACTCCCAACGAGCTCCATAAGTCCTTTAGACCACAAAGACCATTTGAAGGGCTTAACCGGGATCAGATTCACAGGCTACCGCCCGGTACAAGGGAGTTTGCGATTCAGCACGAGAAAGAGATAGCAACTGTCGTTGAAAATCTCAGGAAGGCCCAGCACCGCACGATCGCCCTTCACAATTTCAAGTAGGTGACTTAGTCTGGGTCCAGTCTAAAGAGTTTGCGCCTGAAGAGAACATTTCGCAGAAGTTACTGCCTACGTATAGAGGCCCGTGGCCGGTTCTGGAAGTCAAGGGCGGCGAAGATGGACCGTCCTATACCATAGAAATCCCAGCACACCTCCACACTTACCCAGTTTTCCATGCATCGAAGCTGTTACCTTGTCAAACAAGTGATCAGTTTCCATTCCGTAGGTCTATGATTCCACCAGATATGGATGGAAGGTATGACATCGATGGCATAGTGGCTGAAGATGTATTCAGGACTGGAGGTAGAGGTCGTCCACAGAAACAGTACAAGGTTCATTTTGCTTATCAAGAGCCGGAAGACGACCGTTGGTTTACGAGATCTGAACTTCTAGAGACAGCTCCCGATATAGTCCGGGCCTACGAGAGACAACAAAAAGGTAGAGGTCCTGCCTTAGACTGAAATTTTCTCAGAGGACCTCGAATTTAGGCCGGCGGGAGTGAAACGGTATTCACCAGTTTGCAGTAGCTGATGCAGATCCCAGGGCTCGATCCCTAGTTCCCCACCTTACCTGTGTACAATACCTATGTCAACCTATAGATTTGAACCTGTGACCTGTAGGGCCGCCAGTGGTAGGTAGGATCTCGTAGGTTACACGGTATAGGGGATTCGAACTGTAGATCTGTCGGGTAGGGGTCTAGACAGTCCAGAGGTCGTAGCTGTAGACTGTCTGAAGGGTCAAAGTCGTAGCTGCTACTTACCTGAAAGGGTAGAGTCGTAGCTGCTACAGTACCGAAAGGCCAAACAGATGTTTCTAGAAGTGGCCTTTCAGAGTCAGCCCCAGTTTAGGTAGAGGCCAGTGGGCAAGTGGTGGAAGTCCACCACGCAGAGTCAGCAGTCCCAGTCCAGCCAGTCCGGTTCAGTCAAGCAAGTACCGTCTGGGACTGGGCACATCGTGGGCCAGGGAAACAGGGCAGACCAACGAGGCACATAAGTATAAATCAAGAGGCTGCGCACAGCCATTCATTCATTCCTGCAGAAGCCATGCGGAAGCGCTGCCTCAGCGTCTTGTGCGAGGAGGTCTGCAGTGTGCCCGAAGTCGAAGTGGGCAGAGAAGCATAGTATAGCGATAGGGTAGTGGCAGCTAGCGCTGCCATAGCTATGGTAGTAGTGTGTGTGCGTGTTGCGTGAGTGTGCAGAGTGTCGTGTGTGGGATATCCAGGGTGATCCAGTGTGTGAACAGTGGATGTTGGGCGCTCAGTCGCCAGAGCCAGTGGAAGTGAACTTACCTGGAAGCCATATCTCTGTGTACAGTGTGGGTGCATGTCGCCAGTTTGTTGTGCTGCTGTTCACGTGCATGAAAAGTGTGAAAGAGTCGAGTCTGATTGCAGAAATGGAGGCATCGCGGCGACACGCAATTTACCTGTGGCTGCCAACCTCTGTGGGATGGCCACTCTGGGCATTTCCGCGGCTTAAGCTATAGGCGAAGGGCCCTAGGTTCACCCCCCGCCCGCCCTCCCTCGCTCCCTCCCTCCTCCCTCCCTCCCTCCCTCCCTCCTTCCCCCAAAGACAATTCCCCTCATCTCCTTTTTTTTTTTTCTTTTTTTTTGAAAAAAAACACACCCCCACCAGTGTTAGTGCTGCTGGTAAGAGCAGACACCACTAACACCTGGGGAGAGGCTCCATCTATTAGTGGGGAGCGTCACCTGCTGGAAAACGGGTCCAGCGTCCCTTGTATGAAAAAATATCTTGAGAAGGTGAGAACAGTGACTGTGAGATCTGCCAGCATTGATTACCCTGCAAAACAGGGGATTGACTGAGCAGACCCTATGAAAATAGTGGCTATGGAGTCTGCCAGCATTGATTGCCCTGAAACCCAGGGGATTGACTGAGCAGGTCCTGTGTAATATCCAGCGAAGTAGCCTTGTGTGAGCATGCAGGGCATCCAATCTCTTTTGTATCTCTTCACCCTTATAAGAAGGGCGTCAGATAGACAGCTAGGGACTGATACCAGGGACTGATACTAATCAGAGGAGCAACTCACTCCAAAACCATGCTCAGTTGCATTCAGAACCCYCATGCTCAGTTTCTTCCAGAATACTCAAAAGGTCAGCATTRACAACCCCAACAKAAAAAAGAATAGAAAAAGGCATTGGCGGGGTCCTCCCCAGGGGGCTCCAGGGAGGTGTTCCGCTTTGTGAAAGCCTGTGAGGTTTGCAAAGGAAAGTATCACGCTCAAGACAGAATCTTTGTTAGAGACAGGGCATGAGAAGGGAAGGGGTCCGGAAAATCCGAGGGAGGGCGTAGAGGGAAGGAGCGATTGCCCTGATCTCAAACAAGCAAAACTCAAGTTTGTGGGGTCTGTTGTGTGTGCCCGGGGGGTGTCTGTGGGCGTTTTGACTGCCTCGAGTTGCACCCGAGCCCACACGAACTCGACGATTGCTGTCCAATAACACAGCATGGTACGGTCATACCATGGCTAATGCGCCCGATCTCATCCGAACTCAGAAGCAAAGCGCCGTTGGGCCGGAGTAGTACTGGGATGGGTGACCTCCTGGGAAGTCCTGGGAAGTCCTGGTGCTGTACCTACCTTTTTTTTTTTAAAGGCCTATTTTGGACTCCAATCTGCCAGGCCCCCGGCATACCTGCCGGCGCAAAACAGAAGCATATCACACAGGGCGGTGGCACTGCGTGCGCCAAGGGTGGCAAACGTGTGGGAGCGAGCAGTAAGTCGATGTGGCTCAGTGGTTAGAGCACCGGTTGGAAATGCGCATTGAGGTATGAGGTTGCGGGTTCAAAACTCAATTGCAACCTTGCGCATGGACACTGGCAGGGTGTTAGATTGACGCACGGCTGGACATACACTCAGTTTCCCGCATACAGTGGAGTTTCCCATTTCTAGTCACCTAGAAAGTAAGGCAAGTTATTGGTTCAACTCCGATCGTCTCCAATTTCCCCGTGAGCCCATGTAGCTCAGGTGGTAGAGCATTCCCTTGGCAAGGGAAAGGCCTCCAGTTATGTCCGGTCGTAGGCTCCAAAAACTTGAAGTCGTTTGTCCAACCTGAAATCAATGGAACCAAAGCACTGATGAGTCCGTGTACAGCGGAACCTTTGTGAGATTGTATTACAAAACGAGTTTGCAAAAGAAGTGTTTCCTGTGCTTTCTTGGACGGAACAACTCTGCCGACGAGCCCGTGGAATTCAGACAGGAAGAGTCTGCTGTTCGAGCCTTTGCCAAGGTGGGCTGACACATGGTACTATTACAGGCACTGCCGGCGCACTACCCAAGGGATGGTCATGGTGTTGTATGCCGGTTCTGGGTTTCACGTGGGTTGCTTGGGAATGTTGGTCTTGGGTGTTCTGTTAATCTCACCAGTCTGACACACCACACGTTCGTGCCATTTCCGCTAGTCGTTCACATGGTAGAGTCATTCGATTACACGTTACAAGGTCACGGGTTCGAGCTTGGCTCGGACGTTGGGGGGGTCCTTGTCCAGCTTACCCCGTTCTCTCTTCAATAGACACACATGATACGGCCTATACATCTCGATACATTGATTCACAGAGCACACACAGCCTTTGGGCATACTATACATAGCTTGCGAATTATATATGGCTCGGGCTACATACACAAGTTTCCACACATGGTGCTGTCTGTACATCTTGATACATAGATACACGAAGCATACATAGCCTTCGGGTACACACATAGTTTGCGAACTACACAACTATCTGACTGGGGGGCTCTAGTCACTGGTGGGGTCTAGTATCTGCAGTAGGGACAAAAAGAAAAAAAAAAAGAAAAAGAAAAAGAGGAGCGCGGGCAGGAGGCGSGGAGGGGGGGTTGTCGCGCAAGGGGGGAAGGAGGAGGACACACAGTGGGGATTGGATGTTGTATGGATGGATGGCGGAATCCGATGAGATGAGATGAGATGGAGATGGGATGGGATGGGATGATCTGCACCTACCTCACACAGCAAGTGGGAGACACCGTACTGCACCCACCTTCGCTGCATATAGGGCAGCACACCACACCCAGCACAGCACACAACAGCACAGATGGGATGATGTGCACCCACCTCACAAAGCAAGTGAGAGACACCGTACTGCACCAACCTTCGCTGCATATAGGACAGCACACAACAGCACACCACGCCATGCCACACCACACCACATCACACCAATCACCACCGCATATACTAGCACAAACAGCACCTGCCGCTGCTGACGATTAGGTAGAAAGAGGGGGTCTTACCCTTAAACTTACTTTCTTCCCGAAGGGGGAGTCTTCGCCGTCGGCCTGCGGACGATTTCGCATCTGTGACAGGCTGCACCTGCACACGAGGGCCATTTTCCAGGCCCTGCGTCCCTCAGGATGAAAGCCAGAAATTCACGCTAAAAACCTGAAAACCAGGGCCTACAGGCCCCGTGACTGTTCAGCCCGAAAGCCTGAAAACAGGGGCCTACAGTCCCTGTGTCGTTTCAGACTAAAAATGGCAACAGCCTTTTTACTCTGCAACAAAGGGCCATTTTCGGTCGTTCATCAGAACGACCGGCCCTGAAACTCAGGCTCCGAACCAGGGTTTCGGGAACAGACTATTCTTAGCCTGTTCCCAACGCCAGCCTCAGCAGCTGCTGCAGCGCCAGCCCCTGGCACAGTTCGGCATTGGCAAGAGCAGCATCCTCGGCCTGGCTCGCCCTTCAGGCAGTCAGGAGGCAGGCCGAGGTAGTACATAGGGACTTCCCATGCACTTCACGGGGAGGCAGGAGGCAGTAGTAGTCTTCAGGATTCGGCAGCAGCACTCTGGAGGGAGCGCTGCAGCGTTAGCCTTAGTCTTCAGCGCTGGGCGCAGTAGGTAGCTGTAGTCTCCAGCGCTGGGCGCCATAGCTAGGATAACACGCGCGAGAGAGAGAGATTGGGCGGAGGCCAGAGGTACCTGCAGCACCGTTTCTCCAGCTTCATCTTCGAGGTACCTGCAGCACAGCGCCAACATCACAGGTTAGTGTCTGGCTCGTAACAGAGAGAGAGAGTTCTTCTTCTTCCTCTTCTCAGTCCACCATCTCCTTCTCCCCCTCTCATCATCTGACTTCACTGCATCTGCAGACTACGAGAGAAGAGAGAAAGAGTTTGGTGACATTGGATCCGGACTTGACTTTTGGACTTCAGACATTGCAACGAGGGATTATTTGGGACTTGTGACAAAGACTTGGTGTTGAAGACATTCCCATCTCTCTCCCTCCTTTCATCTGATTCCCTCGTCTTCGTTTGTGTATGTCTGGACCTGGCGCTTTCTTCCTGTGTACAGCGCCAGGCTCCTWCACACCTGGTGRTRGATACRATGTATGTTTGGTCTGCGTTCAAACATTGATTGGGCTAGTYATTAGCATTCTAGCATTCTGCTTCGCTATCTGATACTATSTGAATGAGGTCAGTCCYGGTCAGGTCAGGCTTTGTATCTAAGTCTTCCCTGCGCTATTCAGCACCATTCTGTATGTATTAGAATGCACATTGCTTGTTGAGATTCTACTTGCACTGCAATGTCCATTCAGTCCTTTTCATCAAATTGCGGATCCTCGGTTTCTATGTACATCACCCAACTGGGCATGTAACACATCCGTTCGCCCTTGCTTCGGCAGCTAAGGCACCATCCTGCTCCCCCTGCAAATAGACGTCGAGCACTGGGCATCAGGGAAACCCCACAAAACACCTTCCCCCCATGACAACTGCTCCTAGTCCGTTCGCAGTGTTCACCACGCAAAGCTATTGCCCTGCGTTCCGCCGGGGAACAAGCGGTCGGAACCAAGGATCGTGGTTACTCCCCAAGGGCTCTGCTCCACCATCCGTGCTGCGTCGCATACCGTCATGTATCATGTATCTGGCGCGCCTTTGCGGGGACTGTTGTCTCATCCTTCAGCGTTCCCAGTAACCACTCATTTCATTCCCGATGGGTGACAAATTTCCCAGAAGCTCTCCAATGCATTTCCTCCGTTCCACCGAGCAGCAGGCTCGATCGGGCCATCACCCGATGGGCGCCGATGTACTCCTGTTCATTCGGGGGAAGCCAGTGCCACCCGTCTTCATGGTACATTCATAGCACGGCTAAAGCACCCGATCCCATCCGAACTCGGAAGCCAAGCACTGTTGGCCGTTGGGCCGGAATAGTTCTGGGATGGGTGACCTCCTGGCAAGTCCCGGTGCTGTACCTATAGGCAAGGAGCCCTTTTGGGCCCGCGGGACAGCTCTGCGAGTCAGCTGCAAAACAACATGCACACAGGCCGAAACAGGGTATGTTTGGGGAGTTCAAAGTTCAAACACATGCAACACGTGGCACAGCAAACATAAAGACTGGAAAGTAGTAATGGGCAGGAGTAGGGAAGACATAGGTGCAGAATATAACAAGCTGCGAGCAAAGCTGTGCAGCAGCCAGCAAAGGACAGAAAGGCGGGTATGGGGTGGAGAGGGACTGGGGAAAAGAGCTCAGCCACCGAGACTGACCACCAACATCACACCCT
>BFEA01000136.1:897032-912785 GCA_003427395.1 Chara braunii
ACCCCAACATACACAGACGAAGGGGGAAGGGAAGAGACAGAGGGAGAGGAGAAGATGGGAGATATCGTCAACTCCAAGTCTGCGTCACAGGTCCCAAATAATCCTCAACGAATGTCTGTATCCCGGAATCAAGTCTGATGACAATGTCGTCATGTCCCATGTCAAAACTCCATCTCGTAGCCCATAGACGCTGAGAGGCAGGCAGCGGGAGGGGAAGAAGAGATGGTGGACTTAGAAGAGGAAGAAGAAGGTCTCTCTCTCTCTCTCTCTCTCAGTCCAATACCAACCTGTAAAACTGGCGTTTTGATGCAGGTACACCGCGGATGGAGCTGGAGCGATGGCGCCACAGGTAAGTACCACTGGCCTCCGCCAGTGTCTCTCTCCGATACTGCTACCCTGCCCTATAGCGCCCAGCGCTGAAGGCGACAACTATGGCTATGGCGCCCAGCGCCGAAGACTACTCCTAGCGCTACCACTACTGCCTAGCGCTGAAGACTACTGCAGCGCTCCTCCTGAGTGCTGCGGCCGAAATCCTGAAGACTACAAGTGCCTACTGACCACTGCCTCCTGCAGGGCGGGCCAGTCCTTTATAGTGCTGGCCCGTGCAGGAGGCTGGCCGTGCCAATGCCTCCCTGGCCTAGACCCTGCGAGTTTCCATATAGGGAAACAAGTTGGAGGTCCGGGACGGGCCCTGCAGGGTCCGTGTGGCTGCACAGTATGCCACAGCCTCGCAGTCAATCTCGGCAACAGAAATCAGCAAGTCATTGCACAAACCACAGTGTTTGCCCTTGAGTCCCCCCTTCGACAAAATACCCAGCTCCCGAGGGCCATGCGCTTTTCAACCACAACATACCTCATTTTTCTTCAAAGCGCCAATTGCTCCCGGCGTCTCTTCCCCAATCCGAGATTGCTTTTTCTTATCTTTTCCGCTTACTATTGCGGAATTTTAGCCCGGTCCTAAGAAATGGAGGCAGCGTGGCGGCGCGCAATTTACCTGTGGCTGCCAACCTCTGTGGGATGGCCACTCCGGGCATTTCCGTGGCTTAAGCTATAGGCGAAGGGCCCTAGAATCATCCTCACGTTCAACAGTGGTGGTCCTTGTCCGCACCGATGTCTCCATCCTCACGTTCAACAGCGCCGGGAACCGGAACGTCCGTAGACACACCAAAGTTTCGTACATCCCCCGCAGCAGCATTGTCTTCGTCAACATTCGCCGATCCCCCGTCTGTTGCCCCCCGCCCTGTGGCTGGTTCCTCGACCGCAGGTCGCCGGTGAGGAGTGTGTTGTGCGCCCAAGACTGTGCTGGTGCCATGAACTGAAGCCACACCACCGGCCGCGCAGCTGCGCAGTCGTGTACGGGCACTAGTGTCGTCCATCAATGACACCGTAGCAACCGCCGAAGGGCCACCGGATGCAGGGCCAGCCAGCGGCGTGATGTCGACATGTGTCGTGGAACATGACCCGCCGCCCGACCGCCTGCCAAACCGCTTGTCTGTGAGGTGCACTTCGAGTACCTCATCATCACCATCGCTGTCGTCTTTGTCGTCCTCCTCCTCATCAACAGCAGCAGTGCTCTTCCCACGGTCGTCATCCGCGAGACGGCGAGGGCGGTAGGAAAGATCAAGGAGCCATGCTCCGTCATCCGCCCTCTCCTCCTGAATCTCCCGCACGTCGAATCTGGTACTCTTCGATCTACGCCCTCGAGATTTCGACCAGTTGGCAGCCCTCCTCTTCACCTTTGCGGGGTCGTACTCCCCTTGTCGCATGAAACCGTCGAAAGGAGCGTCGTCCTCGGGTGTCTCCCACTCTAGCTGCTCGGTGTTCACGAATCCCATCTTCGCCTTTGACATGCGCAGCAATTTCTTGTTCCTGTGGATAAAGACGAGCATCTCCAGGTTCTCCGGGCTCAACAGATTCCTCCTCTTCGAGTGAATGAGATCGAACGTGGACCAATTCCTCTCACAAGGAGAGGCTGTGGTCCACATGCTGAGCACTTTGACAACGATCTTCGTCAAGGCTGGGTGCCTCTTCCCATAAGTCAACCACCACTTCGCCATAGACACATGACCGCCCGTCAAAGCCTCCTCAGAGTTCTTTCCCGAACCACTCCGGATCCATGTGATGGAAACTCTTAAGGGAGTTCCAACACTCTTTGTACTCCTTTGAATTCTTCGGGTGAACTGAAGCAAAGTGTGTCAAAGTGTTCGCAATCTCCTCGGAATCCATGTCGTCGAAGAGTCGAGGTGATCGGTGGAGCGGGTGCAACATCCAAGCCGCTGCACGCACAGGCAGAGCCATCATCCGCACACGGTGTTTGACCTTCGCCATCACGAACTCCCTTGTCTCGCAATCCATGGGTAGCACGGCCATTCTCTTCTCCAACGTGATGCCCAACGACCACACACCTGCATACCCCTCCTCCCATTTCTGTCCATGTTCTTCATCAAGGTGAAAACGGGCTCAAGCAAGGTGCATGCCCTCTCCACGGTCAACCACCAAGCAGGGTCTCGTATGAGCTCCTTGCACGACCATGCCCGTGTCACTGCTGTCCCGTCCCATGGAGAGTCAGCCCACCGCGGGTTGGAAACAGTGTGCAGCAACACGCCCTCATACTCCCGAAGTCGCTGCAGCATGAGGAAGTTTGTGCCAAATCTAGTCTCCCCCGGCTGGATCAACTCCATCGGCCTCCCTTCTTTGATGTTCATCCGTGTCCTGTACTCCCTCCCACTTTTCCGGAACATCGCCAATGCCCATTGATGTCTCTTGATGAAGGTTGTGATCTCCCTGCCCTGCAAAATCACCTCCCCGACCCATGACATCGAAGCAAGGTCAGACATGAGCAAGTTGCACACATGGCATGCGCACGGCACCCATTGAATGCTACTGATCGCAGGGTCCTCGTGCTCAGCCAAAATCTTCCTGGCAGCAATGTTGACCTGTGCTGAGTCGGTGCAGATGGCGTTGACCCTATGCACCCCCAACTCCCTTATGATTTCCTCCCACATCCTCGCCAAAGTCGGAGCCGACTTGCCCTTCCCCTCCATGTCCACACTCTTCACCATGACCGCCCCCGAATCGCCAGCTGCAATGAAGTTCATGACCGGCCTGTTGCTGGTCGTTGTTGTGCCATCCGTCATCAAGGTGAGGCCTGTGACATCCCACGGCTCTCGGATGTTGTCCAAATCATTGTCCACCACTTTGTACTCCGCGGGCAGGGCCTTCGTCCTCAAGTAGTTGTACCCAGGCATTCGCAAAATCTTCCTCGACCTCGCTGCCAGGTTCATGATCCTTTCCAAGTTCTTGTACGAGTCTAACCGCGCGGCATTGAAGGCGATGGCATTCTCAAAGAAGAACGAACTAACCCCCTGGTCGAACTCCTTCTGCAACTCATCCACTACGTAACTGGTCATGGACGACTGCTGCACACCCGATGGAGGTCGCGGAGGGCGAGCGGCAGCCAGAACGGGACCCCGCAGGTGCTCAACAATCCCCGACGAGAGGTCAGGCCCCCTGGAATCCGAAGCGGCTGCATAGGCAACTGAATCTGCCCTCTCCCGCCGTTGAGCAAATGTCGAATCATAACCGACACCACCGCCTTGCCCCCCTGTTGAACCTGTGTCACGGCCACCGTCTCCCACTACCGACGACGTCTCGGGCTTTCCCGATGCACCGGCTCCATCACCCGA
The DNA here is from genome assembly GCA_003427395.1 of Chara braunii. Lineage (NCBI taxonomy): Eukaryota > Viridiplantae > Streptophyta > Charophyceae > Charales > Characeae > Chara > Chara braunii. Next base: position 900,719 of record BFEA01000136.1, read on the forward strand.
TGCAAGATCCTACGGATCCTTAACATCTGCCAGACGGCCCTGTAAGTCGTAGTACTCGTTCAATTTCACCACCAGCGCAGGGAGCAATTTCACCTTCGGGTGCTTGATCCGAATCACAGAAAGAATCTCACCGGTGGTACGGGGACAGCGGGCATTGGCCGACGTTTGGGTGTGGTGATTCACGACTTTGCTGAGCGTGCCGACGAACTCTTTGTTGCACAGACTGCACCGCAACCTCCACGAGCTGTGCGACGTGCCGGTCGTCACCTTCTGCCCTCTCTCCGCCCATTTCCAAAGCTCCAACTGGCTGAGCGTGCGTTCTCTCTCAGCACCTGTCTCAGGCTCGGACGGTACTCGATTGCCCGCCATGGTGGTCGCAGTGGAGGTCCGAAAAAAAAAAAAAAAAAACAGAGGTGGGTGATGGTAGGAGGAAGAAGAAGAAGAGGAAGAAGAAGGAGAGAAGATGGAGATGAAGAAGAAGAAGAAAAAGAAGAAGAAGAAGAAGAAGAAGAAGAAGAAGAAGAAGAGGAGGAAGAAGAAGAAGAAGGTGGAGAGAAGATGGATATGAAGAAGAAGAAGAGGAGGAAGAAGAAGAAGGGCTGGGAGGTGTGTGGCACTGCGTGCGCCAGGGGTGGCAAACGTGTGGGAGCCAGCAGTAGGTCGATGTGGCTCAGTGGTTAGAGCACCGGTTGGAAATGCGCATTGTGGTATGAGGTTGCGGGTTCAAAACTTTATTGCAACCTTGCACATGGACACCGGCAGGGTGTTAGATTGACGCACGGCTGGACATACACTCAGTTTCCCGCATACAGAAACTGAGGTTGTGGTTGGAAAGTAATGCAAGTTATTGGTTCAAGTCCAATCGTCTCCAATTTCCCCGTGAGCCCATGTAGCTCAGGTGGTAGAGCATTCCCTTGGCAAGGAAAAGGCCTCCGGTTATATCCGGTCGTAGGCTCTGAAAACTTGAAGTCGTTTGTCCAACCTGAAATCAACGGAACCAAAGCACTGATGAGTCCGTGTACAGCGGAACCTTTGTGAGATTGTATTACAAAACGAGTTTGCGAAAGAAGTGTTTCCTGTGCTTTCTTGGACGGAACAACTCTGCTGACGAGCCCATGGAATTCAGACGCGAAGAGTCTGCTGTTCGAGCCTTTGCCAAAGTGGGCTGACGCATGGTACTATTACAGGCACTGCCTGCGCACCACCCAAGGGATGTTCATGGTGTTGTATGCCGGTTCTGGGTGTCACGTGGGTTGCTTGGGAATGTTGGTCTTGGGTGTTCTGTTGATCTCACCAGTCYGACACACCACACGTTCGTYSCATTTCCGCTAGTYGTTCACATGGTAGAGTCRTTCGATTACACGTTACAAGGTCACGGGTTCGAGCTTGGCTCGGACATTTGGGGGGTCCTTGTCCAGCTTACCCCGTTCGCTCTTCAATAGACACACATGATAAGGCCTATACATCTCGATACATTGATTCACAGAGCACACACAGCCTTTGGGCATACTATACATAGCTTGCGAATTATATATGGCCTACGGGCTACATACACAAGTTTCCACACATGGTGCTGTATGTACATCTTGATACATAGATACACGAAGCATACATAGCCTTCCGGTACACACATCGTTTGCGAACTACACAACTATCTGACTGGGGGGCTCTAGTCACTGGTGGGGTCTAGTATCTGCAGTAGGGACAAAAAAAAAAAAAAAAAAAAAAAAAGAGGAGCGCGGGCAGGAGGCGGGGAGGGGGGGTTATCGCGCAAGGGGGGAAGGAGGAGGACACACAGTGGGGATTGGATGTTGTATGGATGGATGGCAGATGAGATGAGATGAGATGAGATGAGATGGGATGATGTGCACCCACCTGACACAGCAAGTGGGAGACACCGTACTGCACCCACCTTCGCTGCATATAGGGCAGCACACCACACCCACCACAGCACACAACAGCACAAATGGGATGATGTGCACCCACCTCACAAAGCAAGTTGGAGACACCGTACTGCACCCACCTTCGCTGCATATAGGACAGCACACAACAGCACACCACGCCATGTCACTTGTGTGCGTACCCTTGAGCCTCATACACCAGGCAACCAGCGACGAGGCGCTCCTACCTGATCGTAATCAGCAACTACCGTCTCTTCACCCAACTAGAATGCCCCGTCATTATCGCTGCATCTGGACCAAAAGTTGTGCCAAATACAGCTATAATGACCGGGCGTTCTATTCGGGTGAAGACGGTCGTTGGTAGATTGTGTGCTGCTGCTTAGCTGTACCTGTACCTGTACCTGTACCTGTACCTGTACCTGTACCTGTACTTGTACCTGTACCTGTACCTGTACTTGTACCTGTACCTGTACCTGTACCTGTACCTGTAGCTGTTACTAGTCGTTGTGAATATCTCAGAGAGAATGTGTGAAGATGCCAGTCGGACCTGCTTCAATTCCAGCGACTGCTACCGTCTTCCCCGAATAAAACGCCCAGTCATTATCGCGGCATCTGGTCTGAAAGCTGCCCACAATACAGCTATAATGACCGGCCGTTCTATTCGGGTGAAGACGGTAGTGAATGCCAGCAGAGTCGGCCTGTAGAATAAGATTTCATGGATTGCAAATAGCATATATAGTTGTGGACTATAGGGAGCGAAGGAGGCTTAGCTCCCAATAGTCCCGTAGCAATTACTATTTGCACTGTAGTTCTTAGCAGTGAGAAAGTTGGCAGTTGGCTCCGGCGCTCTGCCTCAACATAATGTCTGCAATGCCATACAGATGTTTGATCTCCTGCTGTGTCATCATTTGGTGGCCTGCTGGCTGTTGCTTTTGGGCATTGGTTTCAGGCCAGTCGTTTGGCTGTCGATTTTGCTGTCGATTCCAGATGGTCCATTTTGCTGTTGATTTTTCAGATTTTTCTGCTGTTGTTTTGGAGTGAGGTGTGCAGGGGTGCGCAGGGTTGCTATTGTGCTTTGACATCGAGGCCTCGCCAATTGTTTTGGGGATTGATTGATTTGGCCTTTGGTCCGATGCTGGCTGTTGCTTTCAGAGTCTCAGACCAGTCCTTTGCTGTCGATTCCAGATTGTTCCATTTTGCCGTTGACTTTTCTGCTGTTGTTTTTGAGTGTGCTGTGCAGGGTTGCTATAATTGTGCTTTGACATGGAGGCCATTCTTTTGGCGATTGATTTGCCCTTCGATCTGAGCAGTGATGTGGCTGTCAGTTTGTCAGTTGATTTCACCATCCAATGCATCCATCCATTTGAGGCCTAATAAATAAATAGAACTCCCAAAAATGTGCTTAGTTGTATTTTATATATGCCTTCCACGATTCAGACCCCAAATTCGAGTTTCGGGGTCAGAGGCCTGGGCCAAGAAAGGCCAAGCTGGTCATTTTCAGAACAGTCACAGTCGGGTACCTTAGCAGTCAAGTCCAACAGGCACCGGGCAAACAGTCACATCTCAGGGGTAAAATCACGTCTCGTAATGAAAAGTCATGTTGGAAAGTCACATCCCACGGGCAAAGGACACTTCCACAGGCAAGAGTCGTGTCCCAAAGGCAGGCGTCACAAACTACAGTCAAAAGCCATGTGCCACAATCGAAAAGTCGTGACTCAAAGGCCCAAGCAGCAGCACACCAATGAAAATTCGGGAAAAGTACCAGGCCCTGACATTCGAAACCAAACAGGCCGTGGGGATGTGGTACCGGAACCAAGTCAAGGCCCAAGAAGCAGAGGCTGGCACGAGTTGAAGCTCTGTCCAAGACAATATAAGGACTGACCAGCCTCCTCATTGGGCAGATTGCTCATTCACATGAAGTGTGGAAGTGCTGGTGCACTTGTGCGCTATTGTGAGGGGCGAAGCGCTGAGCCAGGGAGCTGTGCTAGTAGAGGGAGAGAGAGAGGGAGCAGCGATAGCTGCCCAGCGCTGGCAGAGGGAAGGCAGCCATAGCTGCCCCAGTGCTAGTAGTTGGTAGCAGACCTTAGAGGGGCTAGTAGAGTTAGCAGTGGGTGTATTCAAAGTTGGTCCTTGAGTAGTAGAAGGTGTGAGTGCATGCAAGTAGGGAGAGAAGACAAAGGGAGGAAGTAGACAGAGAGAAGACCAAGAGAGAAGAGAGAAGAGCATCGGAAGAGATACTTACCCGAGTGGAGATACTGGTTACTTGGGTTCGCGCTGTTGAGCGCCTGTGACTGAAACTCTTAATTGCTTTTTTATTTATTTTTTTAATTCCTGGCTCCTTCTATTCTGGGGAGCGTCAGTCCGGTTCCTATTCCACCGGCAAGTCGGAATTATACACAACAATTAAGACACACTCACACTTCCTTCCGTCTGGCCGAAGGACCCCTGAGCAGCATTGATTACTCCGTCTTGACGGAGGATTGACTGTCAGCTTCCCATGACACCCTCTCTCCTCTCAGACCTGGTGGCTAGATCTGTCAGATGGTTCTATATTCCTAGAAAGAGTTTGCCCGGTTGTCTTGTCTGTCCCTTGTACTTCCTTTTATCCATCCTTACTCGAGAGCCACCCTGTCCCCTGCCCGAAATTTCTCTACCCTGTCTGAAAATCCATTAAACCCTTAATCCCTAAACCCTCAACTACTATCCTGCTCTATGACACCCTTACTTCTGTCTTATCCACCCCTCGTGGATGTCTGATCATGGAATGTCTTGTCCACCCACAGTTGTCTGTTGCTGGTGAATCCTTCCTGGGGTTGAGTTATGCCACTCTTTCCAGCAAATACGGTCTTCTCGTAACTCCGCAATCTTGCCGTTTATCAACNCCTGGCGCTTTCTTTCTGTGTACAGCGCCAGGCTCCTTCACACCTGGTGATGGATACGATGTATGTTTGGTCTGCGTTCAAACATTGATTGGGCTGGTCATTAGCATTCTAGCATTCTGCTTCGCTATCTGATACTATGTGAATGAGGTCAGTCCCGGTCAGGTCAGGCTTTGTATCTAAGTCTTCCCTGTGCTATTCAGCACCATGATTCTGTAYGTATTAGAATGCACATTGCTTGTTGAGATTCTACTTGCACTGCATTGTCCATTCAGTCCTTGTCATCACATTGCGGATCCTCGGGTTTTATGTACATTGCCCAACTGGGCATGTAACAGTTGGTATCGGTGCACTGCACGCGAATCAGGACAACCTGATCTGACACGTGTGCGGGGACTAGGTAGCTGATTAGCCTTCATTGATTGATTAGAGCACACTAGTTAGCCCCCAAAATCACGATTTTGACCTTACTACCAAAAATCGGAAAAAAAAAATTATCTTCTTGGATTTTGTTTTCTCGCTATTCTGTTGTGGAAAATCGCAATAGCGCAACATCTGAAACTTCCATTTTCGTTTTTCTTCTGAAAATTCGAAATTTCGTTGTTGAAAATCCGGAATATTCTTGTTTTCGAAAATTTCGATTTCCTGTTGCATTTCCTGTTACTTAGAAATCCGGAATATCTTTTTTTCGAATTTCGTTTTTCTGAAAACGGTACGGGAAATCCCTCCTGCAGGTAGTATTTTCCAAACTGCGAATATTCTCATCTGAGAATATCCGAATGCTTGTTATTTCTTTTCGGAATATTTTTTTTTCGCAGTTCTAGGATTCTGTCAGTCAGTTCTATAAATCATTTGCAGTCTGAAGTCGAAAGTTTTTTTCTCTTATTGATCATTTCGCACTTCAAAGGAGGTTGGGAGACCTACTGAACTTGCAAAACTCGGGATTTTATTATTTTGAATTTTTTTTTTTGTTTTGCAAAGTTCAAACTTTTCTTTTTTGATTAGCAGCTCTTTATCTGGGCGATTCTCCCCACCCACCCTCACCACCTATGTTGTTGCCCCCTCTGGCCTTACCTTCTCTATCCATCTCCGGGTACCCCCTGCGACGGCATTGGTGAGTTGCCAAGTCAGCAGGCCACATCATCGGACTACATCAGCAGGACACGCCAGCAGACCACGTCAGCAGGCCGTGTCAGCCGACAGAGCAGGAAATACCACGTCAGCGGGCCCCCGGCCTGGTATATGCTGTTGCGGTCACAGAAAGCCGTCATGGACCAGAGGTCCGGAGAAGCAGACGAGGCCTATCAGGCCCGGGTGCTGGCTTGGAGTACCGAAACAAAGAAACGGGCAGATGACGCAGCTGCAGCAGCGAAGAAGAAGGCAGAGGATGCCGAGCAGGCACGTCTGCTGGCACTTGAACAACAGCGCCCGCATGACGAGGCAGCAGCAAGGGCTGCCGATGAAGAAAGAAACCAATGTCGTGAGAAGATATTCAGCGGAGAACAGACATTGCTCGGAATGGCAGCGGAATGGCGGACCGAGGCCGAGAATGGCAAGTTGGAGGATTGTGAAAACAAGATCGGGCTCCTCCTCTCGCATCTCACAGACCTCCTGGCAACCTGCATTACACAGCAGGAGGGTATCCACAGCCTCGACGACTCGCTAGCTCAAGTACAAGGCCGCCTCCAGCAGCTGGAGCAGCGACCCGTCGCCGCCGCCGATGCAAGCTCTTCCAATACTTCCGATTGCCTTGAAGCATTGGAGATGGACGTCGGCTCCCTCAAGGACAGCGTGCAGTTACTGCAGACCGCAACGCAACAGTTGCAACATCGGATCTGTACTACCGCCAACACCTCGAGTTCGGAACCGCGCGAGACAGCTCCAAAGTTTGACGGGCAGGAGATCTTCTGCGACTCAACGAAGACAGATCCGATTCCATGGTTCCGCAGTTCGAGCTCACGCTGCAGCTACACAACGTCAAAGAACACAAGCACCACGCATACTTGTACTCTCGCTCAGGGGGCGCATGCCAGGCTTGGTTGGACAACCTCTTGTCCAATTACGGAGTGGTAGCTAACGACTTGCACACCAAGATCACTTGGGATGATATGAAGGCAGCATGGCACAAGCGGTTCCAAGTCGAGCCGCTCGAGATCAAGGCTATGGACAAGCTCATGGTCTTCGAGCAAGGGACGCTGCCGAGTATCGGCTGGATCGCTGAGTACCAACGCTTGATGTCAGTCCCACACATCCAGATGGGCTTCAAAGCCATCCGCAACTATTTCATCTCAAGGTCATGTTCGGCATTACGCAATGCCCTGACTCACGTCGAGGACACCTTGACGACGACGGCGGAACTTTTTGACAAGGCCTCGCAGATCATCATTACGAATAAGGAGAAAAAGAATTTGCGTTCGTCTGCGGCAGGCCCGAGCAGAGACCAGCCCTTAGTCCCAATACGGCACCTCCGAGCAAGCATTCAACGCGCGCACGAGATTCCACTATTGCCTATGGTGCAACAGTGATCTTCATCAGACACTGGTCTGCCCATTGAAAGGCAAGGGCAAACAGGGAAACTGAGCACCGCCGAGAGTGACTCGACAACACTCTCGACACCTCCGGAACCGATTTCTTCACGAATAACCGGCCTTCATTCCGAGGCGCATGCGGAAGTCGATAGTCCTCCTCTTCTACTTTCTTTTGAGGACTATGCTGCCTGGCTCGTTCCTACGCTGGGTACTCAAGCTCAAGGACAAGACGTGTGTGCGGCATCTTCTCCGTCCGACAGCAGCGACTTATCGTCTTCAAGTGGTTCTTCAAGGGATTCAACGCGCGAGTTCAACATAGAGGTATTGGACCCGCTCACGTCCGAGGACTTCGCATGGCTTCCTCTCCCGACCACAGCCCGCTTGCCGGGACCGCAATGCGCAGCACTATGCGCTCATCTCCACACTTACTTATCCTTCTATGCACCACCAACTTCGCCGACGGATGACGAAGTCGCGGTGGGGGACATCCTTGCGTATACTACCAAGGTGGCCCGCGAGTTTCGCACGCAGCGGTACGATGACAACGACGCACCGCTCATGTATGTCCGCATTCAAGTTGGGCAAGCGTCCTGCAGCGCTTTGCTGGATAGCAGCGCGTCTCGCAATTTCACAAGCCAATCCTTTATGCAAACGGCTGACCTTGGCGCACAAGTTCGGAGGAAGGCAAACCCGACAGCGATCAAGTTGGCAGATGGAAAGACGCAGCATTTTCTCGACCGTTACATCGAGGCCGTACCGGTCTATTTCGCACCTCATGCATGCAAACTGGTGACATTCGATATTCTCGACACGGACTTCGACATCATTCTGGGAATGCCTTGGCTTGCAAGTGCGGATCACACGGTCAACTTCCACCGGCGGACTTTTCGCGTTCGCGACGCCTTCGGCGCGGAAGTGGCGTGTACTATTCCTCTACCGCACCCTTCGATTCGGTGCCAAGTGGTGACGGCCAAATCATTCCGGGCGACTTGCGCTTACGAGCGGCCCGAGGAGATCGGCCTATGTTTCCTACGGGCCATCGCGGTGGCCGACGCTTCACCCACGGACTTGTCTTCGGACCCCCGGGTGGTGCGGTTGCTGGATGAGTTCGCCGACATCTTTGAGTCACCTACCGGTGTGGTGTCGGACTGGCCGATCTATCACGAGATCATTCTTGAGGCCGGTGTCGTGCCACCGAAAGGTTGGATCAATCGCATGAGCGAGGAGGAACTTGAGGTCCTCCGCGCACAACTCGGCGATGTGTTGGCCAAGGGCTGGATCCGCCCTATCAGCTCCCCATATGGAGCACCGGTTCTCTTCGTCCGGAAGAAGAACAAGGATCTACGATTGTGTATCGACCACCGCAAGCTCAACGTGCAAACCGTCAAGAATGTGGGGCCTCTTCCTCGCAACGACGATCTTCTTGAGCGACTGAGTGGCGCAAAGTATTTTTCTAAGTTGGATTCGAAATCGGGATATCATCAAATCTCGATCACTACAAGTCCGCGTTAAAGATGCGGTATGGGCATTTTGAGTGGGTGGTCATGCCTTTTGGCCTCACCAACGCCCCGGCGACATTTCAAGCGGCAATGACCAATAAGTTTCGTGCAATGTTGGACCGGTTCGTGCTGGTCTACTGAGACGATATTCTCGTCTATAGCCGGTCATTGGAGGATCATCTTGGGCATTCGACGAGTGTTGGAGACGCTCCACCGCGCCAAGTACAAGGCCAACCGCGACAAGTGCAAATTTGTACGGCAAGAGTTGGAATACTTGGGCCATTTTGTCACACCGGAGGGCATCAGTCTGCTATCCGACAAGATCCAAGCCATCCAAGAGTGATCGGAGCCTGGGAACGTCACGGATGTCTGATCGGTCCTTGGTCTCGCCGGCTACTATCAGCGTTTCATGAAAGGCTACTCGAAGATCATGGCCCACTTGACCAAGCTTCAATGCGAGGATCGACCGTTTAACTTCAGAGAGGAGGCGCGGGAATCATTTTTGGCTCTCAAAGCCGCGCTATTGTCCGCGGAGGCCTTGCGGATATACGACCCGCTTTTGCCTACGCGCGTCACTACGGATGCGCCAGGCTATGGCATTGGTGCAGTCCTCGAGCAACATGATGGTGTGGACTAGCAACCGGTCGAGTATTTCAGCAAGAAAGTGCCTGTCGTGCATTCCATTGACGATGCACGCAAGAAGGAGCTCCTTGCSTTCGTCCACACGCTCAAGCGGTGGCGACACTTCCTCCTTGGTCGAAGCCAATTCCGATGGGTAACGGACAACAATCCGTTGGTCTTTTACAAGACCCAAGACACCGTCAACAGCACCATCACTCGATGGATGGCTTTCATCGACCAGTTCGACTTCTTTCCCGATCACATTCCCGTGAAGTCGAACCGTTTTGCGGATGCTCTTTCACGGCGTCCGGATCTTTGTACCGCGGTCTACTCAACCTTCGAGATGGACGATGATGCGGGACAGCTTCATCCGCGGTGACCAAGTCGACCCCGAGTTTCGCAACAAGTACGCAAATTGCTCCTCTCCTAATCCGGCGCCTTCTCACTACCGGATCCAAGAGGGTTTGCTTGTCCACACGCAAGGGAAGGACCTTCTTTGCGTACCGAGTGATCCTCACTTGTGTACTCGGCTTCTTGGCGAGTTCCACGATGCTCCCGCCACCGGAAACTTTGGAGTCAATCGCACGATTGGCCGACTTCGCCAGCGATTTTGGTGGCCCGACCTTCTCGGCGACGTCACTCGCTATTGCGAGTCATGCGAGGTTTGCCGACGCTGCAAATCCCGCAACCATCGTCCGTACGGTGAGTTACGACCATTACGGGTCCCGTTGAGGCGAAGCGAAGCGATTGCCATGGACATTACCGGCCCGTTCCCCAAGCACAAGACCGGAGTGGATGGGATTCTCACGGTGGTCGACCGACTCACCAAGTTCGCCATCTTCCTGCCTTGTCGCTATCATGCCATGGCACCGAAGTTGGCCGAGGTTCTTTACGCCGGTTGGGTTCGAACCAAGGGTTTCCCGAAGGACATCGTCTTCAACCGCGACACCCGGTTCATTTCCGATTTTTGGTTAGCGCTCATCAAGCAATGGGGCTCATGTCTCAAGCCCAGTTCAGCTCGCCACCCTCGGACCGATGGCCAAACGGAGAAGGCGCACTAGACCGCACAGGTTCTCCTTCGCACTCGCATTCGTCCGGACCAGAAGGACTGGGTTGAGCGGCTGCCTGTTGTTGAGTTGGCCTACAACTCTTCCATCCACCCGGCTATCGGGATATCGCCTTTCGAGTTCGAGCACGGCTCGCCGGTCACTTCACCGTTGGACACTATTACTCCACGAACGGCCGAGAGCGACGACCGTCTTCTTTTCTTGCGTCGGATGCAAGAGCTTCTTGTCAAGGCACGCGACCACATGGCTAAGACGCAGCAGCGCATGAGCCAGCAGGCCAATCGCCAGAGTCTTCCTTGCCCATTCCGCGTCGGTGACCTCGTTTGGGTTTCCGCAGCGGAATTCAGCCTTGAACAAGACATCTCTCGCAAGCTCCTCCCGAAACGGATGGGGCCTTGGCCGATCGTAGCGCCCGCTGGGGACGCACCCTAGGGACCTTCCTTCACGATTCAGGTGCCCGCCCACTTGCCCGTCTACCCAGTCTTAAATTGCTCCAGGTTGGCTCTATACACGCCAGCGGAACATGACGATTTTCCCAGGAGATGTTCGCAAGACCCACCCTCTATGGACGGTTTTCAGGAGGTCGGCGACATCATCATCCAGCGACGCCACGGCAACAGGCCAACCGATTATTTGGTGCATTTTGCATACTGCACACACCGAGCTGACCGGTGGTTGACCCGTGCGGAACTTCAAGCAACAGCGCCAGACGTTCTCCAACGCTATGAGTGCAAGATGCAAGGCAAGCCGGTCTCTTCGGCTCCTCGCCGCGCCCGTGTCCAGCTTCAGATCGTCGGCTCCGCCCTCGCCCAGGCTTGACCTCATAAGGAGGGGGGGGTGTTACAGGCTGCCCCTGCACACGAGGGCCATTTTCCAGGCCCTGCGTCCCTCAAGGCTGAAAACCAGTGCCTACAGGCCCCGTGAATGTTCAGCTCGAAAGCCTCAAAACACGGGCCTATAGTCCCTGTGTCGTTTCATACTAAAAATGGCAACAGCCTTTTTAGCCTGAAACGAAGGGCTGTTTCGGTCGTTCATCAGAACGACCGGCACTGAAACTCAGGCACCGAACCAGGGTTTCGGGAACAGGCTATTCTTAGCCTGTTCCCCACGCCAGCCTCAGCAGCTGCTGCAGAGCCAGCCACTGGCACACTTCGGCATTGGCAAGAGCAGCATCCTCGGCCTGGCTCGCCCTGCAGGCGGTCAGGAGGCAGGCCGAGGTTGTACATAGGGACTTCCCATGCACTTCACGGGGAGGCAGGAGGCAGTAGTAGTCTTCAGGATTCGGCAGCAGCACTCTGGAGGGAGCGCTGCAGGCGTAGTAGTAGCGTTAGCCTTAGTCTTCAGCGCTGGGCGCAGTAGGTAGCTGTAGTTTCCAGCGCTGGGCGCCATAGCTAGGATAACACTCGAGAGAGAGAGAGATTGGGCGGAGGCCAGAGGTACTTACCTGCAGCGCCGTTTCTCCAGCTTCATCTTCGAGGTACCTGCAGCACAGCGCCAACATCACAGGTTAGTATCTGGCTCGTAACAAAGAGAGAGAGTTCTTCTTCTTCCTCTTCTCAGTCCACCATCTCC
>BFEA01000136.1:936959-947593 GCA_003427395.1 Chara braunii
CCACCTTCGCTGCATATAGGGCAGCACACCACACCCACCACAGCACACAACAGCACAGATGGGATGATGTGCACCCACCTCACAAAGCAAGTGAGAGACACCGTACTGCACCCACCTTCGCTGCATATAGGACAGCACACAACAGCACACCACGCCATGCCACACCACACCACATCACACCAATCAGCACAGCGTATACTAGCACAAACAGCACCTGCCGCAGCTGACTCTCAGGTAGGGAGAAGGGTCTTACCCTTAAACTTATTTTCTTACCGAAGGGGGAGTCTTCGCCGTCGGCCTGCAGACGATTTCGCATCCGTTCGCCCTTGCTTCGGCAGCTAAGGAACCACCCTGCTCCCCCTGCAAATAGACGTCGAGCACTCGGCATAAGGGAAACCCCACAAAACACCTTCCCCCCATGACAAGTGCTCCTAGTCCGTTCACAGTGTTCACCACGCAAAGCTATTGCCCTGCGTTCCGCCGGGGAACAAGCGGTCGGAACCAAGGATCGTCGTTACTCCCCAAGGGCTCTGCTCCACCATCCGTGCTGCGTCGCATACCGTCATGTATCATGTATCTGGCGCGCCTTTGCGGCGACTGTTGCCTCATCCTTCAGCGTTCCCAGTAACCACTCGTTTCGTTCCCGATGGGTGACAAATTTCCCAGAAGCTCTCCAATGCATTTGCTCCGTTCCACCGAGCAGCAGGCTCGATCGGGCCATCGCCCGATGGGCACCGATGTGCTACTGTTCATTCGGGGGAAGCCAGTGCCACCCCTCTTCATGGTACGTTCATAGGACGGCTAAAGCACCCGATCCCATCCGAACTCGGAAGCCAAGCACTGTTGGCTGTTGGGCCGGAATAGTTCTGGGATGGGTGACCTCCTGGGAAGTCCCGGTGCTGTACCTACAGGCAAGGAGCCCTTTTGGGCCCGCAGGACAGCTCTGCAAGTCAGCTGCAAAACATCATGCACACAGGTCGAAACAGGGTATGTTTGGCGATTTCAAAGTTCAATCACATGCAACACGTGGCACAGCAAACATAAAGACTGGAAAGTAGTAATGAGCAGGAGTAGGGAAGACATAGGTGCAGAATACAACGAGCAGCGAGCAAAGCTGTGCAGCAGCCAGCAAAGGACAGAAAGGCGGGTAAGGGGTGGAGAGGGACTGGGGAAAAGAGCTCAGCCACCGAGACTGACCACCAACATCACACCTTTCAGCCCTTCCTTTCACTGGCACCCGCCTCAAGGGATTCGCCCCGCGTTCCACCGCCAAACAAGCCAGCGCACAGGCCCGTGAGAGACAGCCACCTCTCACCCCAACGCCCACTTCCAACTCCACTGTTATTGTTGAATTCAAACAAATGTTATGAACTCGGTTGTCTGACAATTTGTTTGCCACTCACACACAGAAGAACTCACACACGCCCATACATGCATGAGACAAAGGGGAAGAGGAGACAGAGTCCAACTGCACACAGACCAGAGATAAGCAGCGGAATAACAACCATGCACAGACGGGGAGAATACACAGTGTTTCTCTCTCGCTGACACACTCCCAACAACCAATCACAGGATGACACTGCGAAGATCACAATTGGAATAAGACACAGATGATGAGCCAACTCAACTCAATTCCCCCATTATCGTTACAGAGTTCAACCCAATGTCTCGCCACCCCAGTACCACACACTCCACCCACTACTTCACTCTCAGAGTCTWGCGCKGCACTGAAACAGCCTCCCAGAGGCCAGCGCCATACACCCAGATGAAGRTCAGGAACAGCGATGTAGTCCTCAGTGCCGATGAGTCACTCTGACGAGGAAGAAGGCAGCTATGGCTGCCARGCTGCTACYGTAGCAGCAGCGCCCACATGTRCTCCGCGAAGAGCCTCTGAATAGCCGCCCAAGCGCAGATACCCCCAGAGGGTAGATGCGCTGAGAACAGCTCCAGCTATGGCTGTCTCAGGGAGGCCGGCTATGGCTGTCTACACAAGCTGAAGTCTCAGGTGCCGCTGTAGACTTCCAGCGCTGCGAAACTTGGTTGGCCACAAACGCTGCCATGCGAAAATGAAAAGCCAAAAGTCCCGAATCCGTTTCCCTACCTGAATTATAGACTTCCTACTCTAGCCTAGACCTAGACCGGACTGACTGACTGACCGGTACCGTTGCTGTTTCGGCCTCTCGGCCTCTACCGGACCCGGCTATAGGCTATAGGACCGTCTAGCAGAATAGGCCACTTAGGGCCTGTCTGTCCTAGGGGTAGCCCGGGCCTGCTATAGGCAGTTAGGGTAGCTGTAGGAATTCGGTTAGTACCGGGCCTGTATTTTCCCGGAATTACAGATCTGTCCCTCACGAATTTCCTCACAGGCAGGTCTCTCGGTTAGCCCTCAGCCAAACAAAATTACAAATCTAACCCTCTAGGTTAGTGTACAGCCTCGCAGTCAATCTCGGCAGCAGAAATCAGCAAGTCAATGCAGGCTTACCCTCCCCGGGAGCGAGGACCTCCGAGCTAGGGGTGCAGACGCGGTGAACGGCGAAGGTTACCCTTCTGAGCCGCTTCATACTGCAGTACAATAGACTTTGCTGTCTTGAGAAGGCCCTTCCTGTAATACCACCGATTCTCAGTCGGGGGTTGGAAGGCAAACTTCACAAGATACTGCCTGTCGGGGCCAGTGCCCCACTCATCCTCAATGGCCTCCACGTCATATCTCTTACCAGGGATTGGTGGACCCCACTGAGGGGGCCGGTCAGGGAATGCATCAGCTGGAGTGAAGGGAAGCAGCTTAGATGCATGGAAGACCGGATAGGTACGTAGATGCAGAGGGACGTCAATGGTGTAGGACGGACCAAAGGGATCAGCCCCTACTGTATCTAACACCTGCTACGGACCGAGGTATCGTGGCAACGGCTTAGGAGAAATATCCTCCTCCCTCGACAACTTTGAACTGGCCACCCAGACATAATCACTAGTGCGGATGGGGGAAGGTCTGCGATGGCGATTAGCTTGTTCAATCATAGCCTTTTGGGCTTTGAACAAGTTCGCCCGAGCTCTTTCCACATCCAGACGATAGCGTCTGGTGAACTCTGCGGTGCCTGGGGTCAGGTCTGTCTTAGCCTTGTCGATGATATCATCGAGAGGCTGACGTGGCTCTCGTCCCCAATGTAGTCGATAGGGACTGAATCCAGTCGAGGAGTGGACAAACATGTTATACAYGAGCTGTGCATGAGCGAGAWGGAGGTCCCAGTCCTGTTGATCTGGTGAGATGACAGGACGCAGCAATTGGAACAAGATCTGGTTCATCACTTCAGCCTGACCATTGGCTTCAAGATGACGACCAGAAGTCATATCCAATCGAGAGTGTAGGTAATCCTTACAATAGGACTGCCACTCATCGCTGCAAAATCGGGGATCTCGATCTTTAACAATAGAAGTGGGCGGTCCATGGTGCGTGACCCACCTCTCAAAGAAGGATGCTCTCACAACAGGGACCCTCGCTATCTCTCGTAAGGGGATGGACTCTGCGTATTTGGAGAACCTGTCAACGCAGACCATAACCTGACGCATGCCACGAGGGGTGGTCTTGCCTAAGTCTGTGAAATCAATGGATACAGACTGTGCAGGACCATCAGGTATGGACAAAGGTTTGAGCAGTCCCAGAGGAGGTTTCCGTTGAACCTTGTTCCTCTGACATAGCTCACAGGTTTCCACAAAGCGCAGCATATCACTCCGCATCTCCTTCCAGAAGAAGCGCTGCGACAGGGCTGCATACGACYTTAAGAACCCAAAGTGTCCACGTGCATCGTGGCACTCTRACATCAGCAGTGTCCTCAGCTGYTAATCCTCAGGAATACATAAGCGGTCCTCTCCTCTGCTGTAAGTGTACAGCAGATCTGAACTCATAGCATAGCCWGGTTCAGAATTGGGATCTGCTTGCAGATTCTTGACGATGGGTCCATAAGTCGGATCCTGAGGCAGTAAGCGAGTAATGATCTGACGGACCTCCTCCCCAAAGGAGTGAGTGGAGGAGATCARCGCAAAAGAATCAGGCCTACGAGAGAGGGCGTCAGCTACCTTATTGTAGCAGCCCTTCTTGTGTTTCAGTTCAAAGTCAAACAGGTCGATGAACTGAATGTAGCAAGCCAACTTGTCATYCARCTCTCCYTGGGACTTTAACCACTACAAAGTGGAATGATCAGAGAAGATCTTGATGTGCCTGCCCAGGAGAAAGTGCTTCCAATGTTTCAGGGCACTGACAAGAGCATATAGCTCTTTCTCGTAGGTATGGTCCTGAAGCTTCTGAGTCTTGATCTTCTTACTCATGAACTCGACAGGTCTCAGACCATTCCCATCATCCTGCTGAAGTACTGCCCCAATGCCATACTGAATGGCGTCAGTGGTCAGGACAAATGGCAAAGTGGGGTCAGGTAGCTTCAGAACAGGGGCACGAGTCAAGGCCTGTTTGAGTCGTGCAAAGGTCATCTGGCAGTGAAGAGACCAAAGAAAGGGAGTGTCTTTCTTTTTAAGGTTAGTCAGGGGTGCAGCCACTGTAGAAAAGTTCCTGACGAACTTTCTGTAGTATGAGGCCAGACCCAAGAAAGACCAGACATCTCTCACTRTCTGGGGCTGTGGCCAGTYCTGAATACCAGCAATTTTGGYTGCTTCRGGGGCCAGACCTTCTCCAAAGATTACATGACCCAGGTAGATCACAGAGGGAACTCCAAAAGAGGACTTCTCTTTGTTGATCTTATATTGGCTGTCACGTAATGACTGAAGAACCAGAGCCAGGTGCTCCGCATGTTCCCTGGTAGTTTTGCTGAATACCAGGATATCATCCAGGTAGACAACCATAAACTTTTCCAGGTAAGGCTTGAAGATGCGGTGCATCTCTGTCTGGAACGTGCCAGGTGCATTGCAGAGTCCAAATGGCATAACCAGATACTCATAAGTACCATATCTGGTTTTGAAGGTTGTCTTGTGGACATCCTCCTCTGCCATCTCAATCTGGTGATAACMARACTTGAGGTCGACTTYGCTGAAAAKGGTGCATCCCTGGACCATGTCCAGAAGGTCATCGATCCTAGGAAGTGGCTCTGTACTCTTCCTAGTGATCTTGTTGAGACCCCTGTAGTCGATGCACATTCTGAACTCGCCACTCCCTTTTGGGACAAAGAGGACTGGAGCGCCGAATTCAAAAGTGTTGGGCCTGATCCAGCCTTTTCTGGTCAGGGTCTCAAGCTGTCGTCTGAGCTCCTCAAGCTGAGCAGGGGACATCCTATAGATGCGGCCCTTGGGAGGGACCGCTCCAGGCAGCAGCTCAATGTGATGCTTGGTTGGCCGGTTGGGTAACCCAAAGGGCTCCTGCATCAGATCCGCATACTGGTCAACCACCTGCTGTATCTCAGGAGGACAGGAAACAGTGGGGGCGTCTGTCTGCTTGACCAGAGCTATAAACAGATGCTCGTGGTCATACTGGCGTGAGAGAGCATAAAACTCTCTCGCTCTCAGGCAGAAGCATGAGATCTTAGGGTGGTGTTCAGCAGCAATCATGCATGGCTGATACACCCCCTTGCTGTTTGGCAACTCAACCTTGGGGATCTGCCAGTCGATCCTTGGGTTGACTACTTTCAGCCACTACATAGAGAAAACCAGGTCAAAGGGGAGATCAAGGAATATGTAGAAGTTCAGACTATGTCTGACTTCTCCAGCACTATCGAAGGTAACGGGGATGGCCCTGACCTTCTCCCTGATAGTCAGTACAGTGGAGTCACCTATCCTGACCTGCAGCGGTTGTTGCAGTTGCACCACTTTCATGCCCGGATGCAGTTTTTTGATTGCCCTAGGAGACATGAAATTTCGGGTGCCTCCACAGTCCAGCAGCCCTTTGATTCTGCTGTGATTGATCAGGGGCCGAAGGAGTATGAGGTCAGACTTGCTTTTCTTTTGTTCTTTCATATGAAAGAAAAAAGCACCAAGTGATTGACACTCAGACTGATCCGGTTCCTAATCCGGGTCAAGATCCTCATAACTGAAGGATGCTGCCCGTGCAGTCCCCACACTGGGAAGGACAGATGTCTCAACTGAAGCTGCTGCAGATGCAGATGCAGGTGCAGCACTGGAGGGAACTGCAGTCTCCAAGGTCAGCTTCAGTTTTTGGACTGAGCTGGACTGGGCATGTAGGGACAGTCCTTCATAAAATGTTGTCCCTCACACCTCAAACAAACTCCCCTCTCCTTCCTCTTTCTCCACACCCCTTCCTGAATTTTTAGATCATGCCAGGGAAGGGTGTTGGGATTCCGAGGGTCTGTTGGGAAGCGGACGTCACGTGGCAAGTTAGGGCACCGGGCAGGGGTTGAAGAGCGACGTCCCTGGCTCTTCCCCTTGCTGCTGGAGGCTGTGCTGGAGGAAGATCCGGCTTTTGGAAGGCCCCCAGCACAGCCTGCAGTTGCTGCATGGCCGCTGCAACATCTGTGACAGCAGCTGATGCAGTCCCACGTGGCGGTGTACCAGGCCTGGATCCTGCATCAGAAGATGACGCAGATCCTGCATGTGCAAAGGCCGCTTTTCCCCTTCTACCACCGCGAGGGAAAGCACCTCTCTTCCTATCACAGGAAGGGGCCTGTACATGGAGCTTGGCCTCCATATCCAGTGCTGCGCGGCCAATACATCTCCAGTCTTTATGCACTGCGCTGTACAATGCAACAGAAAACTTTTCAGGCGCAGCCCTGCAAAAGTTAGTCGGCAAATCATTGGCAGACATAACCAAGCCAGGGGTGGAGGTTAGCTGCTCAAACTCAGCAAAGAGGGCCTGCAGACTGCCACTGTAGCGCTGCTGTCCAAGGCGTACGATCTTGTCAGCAGCCTTACGTGCACGCTCCTTGTCTACAAACCTGTCCTCCAGGGCCTGCAAAAGTTTGTCCACTCCCAGGGCTAGGGCCCAGTCCTCCAAAGTCTGTGAGTGGGCACTGGTTGTAGATGTAGCCCATTTCTGGGCTGGGCCCTCCAGCAGCCCCACAACGGTGGCCACTTTCTGCTGTTCCGGGCACTGGAACCCCTTCAAGTAAGCCCGGGTTCCTGCTGCCCAGTCCCCAACATCAATTTTTGGGTCATCGCCCTTGAATTTGTTGGGTGCAGGGATCTTGGGTCCTCGTTGATCCCCAGCAACTACAGCAGCGAAACATGGAGGAGGTTTGGCTTTAGCCTGGGAGGAGACAGAGGGAGATGACTTGTGAGAGGAGTGAGGCGATCCAGGGGGTGAAGGAGGCTGAGAAGGCCTTTTGGGTTTTGGAGAGGGGACGACAAGTACCAGAGGGGTGATCAGGTTGGCTGCTGTTAACTGAGCAATCAGATTCTGGATAGCATCCAGGATCTTGGACTGCTGAGTTCCCAGGTCGCCTACTCTGGTTTCCAGACGCTGTATTCGATCATCCCAGTTAGTAAAGTGGATGGTTGTGATTTTGTTTTACAGAATCACCAGCTCAGCCAAGTACCTGGTACACAGGGCTACCCTCTCATCAGAAACAGTCTTCTCGGCTTGCTGCAGCAGAAACTCCTTGCGGGAGGCATCTGTTGCAGCCTCCCATTCAGCTGCCTCCTGTCTCTCAACTTCTGCGAGCAGCGCCTGTCGCTCTCGCAATTTGACCTCAATCTCTCTCTTGCGCCGCTGAGCAGGGGTGAGAGGAGGGGTAGGAGTTCAGGGGGAAGATTTCTCTTCCTCCTTGACTACTACTTCCACCTTTCCCTCACCTGAGTCAGTCGCGGTAGACATCTTCCCTTTCAGAAACAATAAACAACAAGGTTAGAGAGCAAGAGATGCAGCGATTTACAATCCACTCAGACTCTCAGAAATTGCTGCCCTGTCAATTCACAGGGTAAGTTGGGTTAGTAGGCACAAGCGGTTAGGGTTAGAATGCAACCACTGGGGTCAGTAGTCAGGCAGACTGAATGTCCAGTAAAATCATTCACTCACGATTTCCTATTCCTGACAAGTAGTAGCGATATAGTAGTTTAGACCCTGACAGCCCTCAACTCAAATTTCGCCACTGTTGACATCAACAGAAATACCCACACGTATTGCGATTTTCAGTACTTCACTGTAATGACTCAGATACACTAATTCTGGACTACCGCTTCAGCACACATCACAGAAACAGAATTGTAATTCACCCCTGACTGACAGACTTGAATTCTGACGGACAAATTTTGAGTTGTGACTGACCCTAGATAGCACAGGCTATAAATAGACTCAACGCAAAACTCAAATCCACAGTATTACTACTTTTTCTGTACAGAACTCACAGAATGATCATACAGGGTGCAGCGCAATGCTGTCATGCAGTCCCAAAACAATTTTGAGTTAGAACAGGGCAATAGATGGTGAGATATGAGTCAGGGTACGGAGAAAGAAGATGGCTATGGTTGTCTTGCTGTCTGACAACTGCAAAATTGAGACCCTACTGACAGAGAGACCATCAATTCAGATTCTACAGAGTCTAGACTAATTGCTACATAGGGATTCACACGGAACACACTCACTTGCAGTGTTTGACTCAGAGGATGATGAAGCTCTGGCTATGGTTGCCAGACCCTAGTCTCGCCTCTTGCTTGAAGACTCTCTTCCACTGACTTCCACGCGTAGAATCTCCTTTAACTTCTTTTTCTTGTCCAGTATGATGTGGCGATTAAGCCCCAACTCTCAGATTCATTGAATCTGACTCAGTGACGAGGGGAAACTCTCCTGAAGATATCTCGCCACTGCAAGGATTAGCCGCTGGTGCTAAATTTAGCCCGGAATAGGGTTAATTCAGTAGGAGATTGATCCTGCGATCAATCCTCCCTATGTGCTATACTGGGATTGATCCCGCCACCCACTTATCACTAGATTAGGGTGTAATTCGCCACCCTGATCCTAATCATCAACTGAGGTTAGAAGGGTGGATGGCGAAATACCCCTATTCTCACCAATTCCTGTCAGGCACTCAGACAGGCTCAGGGTGCCTGATCAATCGCCCACTGATGCTTTGCAATCACCGCTTGTATGTCCTCTTCTCTACTGGATCTTCACTGAAGATACAGAGCCACCATGAACCTTCTCGCCAGTTAGGGCCAAAAAAAGAGGATGCCCCTGTTGCGCTCAACCCTCAGTGCTCCAAGTCCAATCTCCGCTCCGATACCAACTGTTATGAACTTGGTTGTCTGACAATTTGTTTGCCACTCACACACAGAAGAACTCAGACACGCCCATACATGCATGAGACAAAGGGGAAGAGGAGACAGAGTTCAACTGCACACACCCCAGAGATAAGCAGCGGAATAACAACCATGCACAGACGGGGAAAATACACACAGTGTTTCTCTCTCTCTAACACACTCCCAACAACCAATCACAGGATGACACTGCGAAGATCACAATTGGAATAAGACACAGATGATGAGTCAACTCAACTCAATTCCCCCATTATCGTTACAGAGTTCAACCCAATGTCTCGCCACCCCAGTACCACACACTCCACCCACTACTTCACTCTCAGAGTCTWGCGCKGCACTGAAACAGCCTCCCAGAGGCCAGCGCCATACACCCAGATGAAGRTCAGGAACAGCGATGTAGTCCTCAGTGCCGATGAGTCACTCTGACGAGGAAGAAGGCAGCTATGGCTGCCARGCTGCTACYGTAGCAGCAGCGCCCACATGTRCTCCGCGAAGAGCCTCTGAATAGCCGCCCAAGCGCAGATACCCCCAGAGGGTAGATGCGCTGAGAACAGCTCCAGCTATGGCTGTCTCAGGGAGGCTGGCTGTGGCTGTCTACACAACCTGAAGTCTCAGGTGCCGCTGTAGACTTCCAGCGCTGCGAAACTTGGTTAGCCACAAACCCTGCCATGCGAAAATGAAAAGCCAAAAGTCCCGAATCCGTTTCCCTACCCGAATTATAGACTTCCTACTCTAGCCTAGACCTAGACCGGACTGACTGACTGACCGGTACCGTTGCTGTTTCGGCCTCTCGGCCTCTACCGGACCCGGCTATAGGCTATAGGACCGTCTAGCAGAATAGGCCACTTAGGGCCTGTCTGTCCTAGGGGTAGCCCGGGCCTGCTATAGGCAGTTAGGGTAGCTGTAGGAATTCGGTTAGTACCGGGCCTGTATTTTCCCGGAATTACAGATCTGTCCCTCACGAACTTCCTCACAGGCAGGTCTCTCAGTTAGCCCTCAGCCAAACAAAATTACGAATCTAACCCTCTAGGTTAGTGTACAGCCTCGCAGTCAATCTCGGCAGCAGAAATCAGCAAGTCATTGCACAAACCACAGCGTTTGCCCTTGAGTCCCCCTTCGACAAAATACCCAGCTCCCGAGGGCCATGCGCTTTCCCACCACAACATACCTCATTTTTCTTCAAAGCGCCAATGGCTCCCGGCGTCTCTTCCCCAATCCGAGATTGGTTTTTCTTATCTTTTCCGCTTACTATTGCGGAATTTTAGCCCGGTCCTAAGAAATGGAGGCATCGCGGCGGCGCGCAATTTACCTGTGGCTGCCAACCTCTGTGGGATGGCCACTCCGGGCATTTCCACGGCTTAAGCTATAGCCGAAGGGCCCTAGGTTCACCCCCCGCCCGCCCTCCCTCGCTCCCTCCCTCCTCCCTCCCT
>BFEA01000136.1:965845-977434 GCA_003427395.1 Chara braunii
GAAGTCAAACCGTTTTGCGGATGCTCTTTCACGGCGTCCGGATCTTTGTACCGCGGTCTACTCAACCTTCGAGATCGACGATGATGCGGGACAGCTTCATCCGCGGAGAAGAGGCGCGGGAATCATTTTTGGCTCTCAAAGCCGCGCTATTGTCCGTGGAGGTCTTGCGGATATACGACCCGCTTTTGCCTACGCGCGTCACTACGGATGGGTCAGGCTATGGCATTGGTGCAGTCCTCGAGCAACATCTATGGCATTGGTGCAGTCCTCGAGCAACATGATGGTGTGGACTGGCACCCGGTCGAGTATTTCAGCAAGAAAGTGCCCGTCGTGCATTCCATTGACGATGCACGCAAGAAGGAGCTCCTCGCCTTCGTCCACGCGCTCAAGCGGTGGCGGCACTTCCTCCTTGGTCGAAGCCAATTCCGATGGGTAACGAACAACAATCCGTTGGTCTTTTACAAGACCCAAGACACCTTCAACAGCACCATCGCTCGATGGATGGCTTTCATCGACCAGTTCGACTTCTTTCCCGATCATATTCCCGAAGGAAGTCGAACCGTTTTGCGGATGCTCTTTCACGGCGTCTGAATCTTTGTACCGCGGTCTACTTAACCTTCGAGATCGACCATGACCTGCGGAACAGCTTCATCCGCGGCTACCAAGCCGACCCCGAGTTTCGCGACAAGTATGCGAATTCTCCTCTCCTAATCCGGCGCCTTGTCACTACCGGATCCAAGAGGGGTACTTGCTTGTCCACACGCGGGGGAAGGACCTTCTTTGCGTACCGAGTGATCCTCACTTGCGTACACGGCTTCTTGGCGAGCTCCACGATGCTCCCGCCACCGGACACTTTGGAGACAATCGCAGGATTGGCCAACTTCGCCAGCGATTCTGGTGGCCCAGCCTTCTCGGCGACGTCACGCGCTATTGCGAGTCATGCGAGGTTTGCCGACGCTGCAAATCCCGCAACCATCGTCCGTACGGCGAGTTACGACCATTACCGGTCCCGTTGAGGCGAAGGGAAGCAATTGCCATGGACATTACCGGCCCGTTCCCCAAACACAAGACCGGAGTGGATGGGATTCTCACGGTGGTCGACCGACTCACCAAGTTCGCCATGTTCTTGCCTTGTCGCTATCATGCCAAGGCACCGGAGTTGGCCGAGGTTCTTTACGCCGGTTGGATTCGAACCAAGGGTTACCCCAAGGAGATCGTCTGCGACTGTGACACCCGGTTCATGTCCGATTTTTGGTTGGCGCTCATCAAGCGATGGGGCTCATGTCTCAAGCCCAGTTCAGCTCGCCACCCTAAAGACCGATGGCCAAACAGAGAGGGCGCACCAGATCGCACAGGTTCGCCTTCGCACTCTCATTCGTCCGAACCAGAAGGACTGGGTTGAGCGGCTGCCGGATGTCGAGTTGGCCTACAACTCTTCCATCAGCCCGGCTATCGGGATATTGCTTTTCGAGTTTGAGCACGGCTCGCCGGTCACTTCACTGTTGGACACTATTACTCCACGAATGGCCGAGAGCGATGACCATCTTCTTTTCTCGCGTCGAATGCAAGAGCTTCTTATCAAGGCACGCGACCGGATGGCTAAGACGCAGCAGCGCATGAGCCAGCAGGCCAATCGCCATCGTCTTCCTTGCCCATTCCGCGCCGGCGACCTCGTGTGGGTTTCCGTAGCGGAATTCAGCCTTGAACAAGATATCTCTCGCAAGCTCCTGGATGGGGCCTTGGCCGATCGTAGCGCCCGCTGGGGACGCACCCTAGGGACCTTCCTTCACGATTCAGGTGCCCGCCCACTTGCCCGTCTACCCAGTCTTTCATTGCTCCAGGTTGGCTCTATACACGCCAGCGGAACATGACGATTTTCCCGGGAGACGTTCGCAAGACCCACCCTCTATGGACGGTTTTCGGGAGGTCGGCAACATCATCATCCAGCGACGCCACGGCAACAGGCCAACCGAGTATTTGGTGCATTTTGCATACTGCACACACCGAGCTGACCGTTGGTTGACCCGTGCGGAACTTCAAGCAACAGCGCCAGACGTTCTCGCACGCTATGAACCCAAAATGCAAGGCAAGCCGGTCTCTTCGGCTCCTCGCCGCGCCCGCGTCCAGCTTCCGCCTTCGGATTGTCGGCTCCGCCCTCGCCTCGGCTTGACTTTATAAGGAGGGGGGGGGTGTTACAAGCTGCGCCTGCACACGAGGGCCATTTTCCAGGCCCTGCGTCCCTCGGGCTAAAAGCCTGAAAACCAGTGCCTACAGGCCCCGTGACTGTTCAGCCCGAAAGCCTGAAAACACGGGCCTACAGTCCCTGTGTCGTTTCAAACTAAAAATGGCAACAGCCTTTTTAGCGTAAAACGAAGGGCCATTTTCGGTCCTTCATCAGAACGACCGGCCCTGAAACTCAGGGACCGAAACACGGTTTCGGGAACAGGCTATTCTTAGCCTGTTCCCCACGCCAGCCTCAGCAGCCGCTCCAGCGCCAGCCCCTGGCTCACTTCGGCATTGGCAAGAGCAGCCTCCTCGGCCTGGCTCGCCCTTCAGGCAGTCAGGAGGCAGGCCGAGGTAGTACATAGGGACTTCCCATGCACTTCATGGGGAGGCAGGAGGCAGTAGAAGTATTCAGGATTCGGCGGCAGCACTCTGGAGGGAGCGCTGCAGGCGTAGTAGTAGTGTTAGCCTTAGTCTTCAGCGTTGGGCGCAGTAGGTAGCT
Organism: Chara braunii; assembly: GCA_003427395.1. NCBI lineage: Eukaryota > Viridiplantae > Streptophyta > Charophyceae > Charales > Characeae > Chara > Chara braunii. The sequence continues at coordinate 968,571 of BFEA01000136.1, forward strand.
GTAGTCTCCAGCGTTGGGCGCCATAGCTAGGATAGCACTCGAGAGAGAGAGAGATTGGGCGGAGGCCAGAGGTACTTACCTGCAGCGCCGTTGCTCCAGCTTCGTCTTCGAGGTACCTGCAGCACAGCGCCAACATCACAGGTTAGTATCTGGCTCGTAACAAAGAGAGAGAGTTCTTCTTCTTCCTCTTCTCAGTCCACCATCTCCTTCTCCCCCTCTCATCATCTGACTTCACTGCATCTGCAGACTACGAGAGAAGAGAGAAAGAGCTTGGTGACATCGGATCCAGACTCGACTTTTGGACTTCAGACATTGCAACGAGGGATTATTTGGGACTTGTGACAAAGACTTGGTGTTGACGACATTCCCATCTCTCTCCCTCCTTTCGCTTGATTCCCTCCTCTTCGTTTGTGTATGTCTGGACCTGGCGCTTGCTTCCTGTGTACAGCGCCAGGCTCCTTCACACCTGGTGATGGATACGATGTATGTTTGGTCTGCGTTCAAACATTGATTGGGCTAGTCATTAGCATTCTAGCATTCTGCTTCGCTATCTGATACTATGTGAATGAGGTCAGTCCTGGTCAGGTCAGGCTTTGTATCTAAGTCTTCCCTGCGCTATTCAGCACCATTCTGTATGTATTAGAATGCACATTGCTTGTTGAGATTCTACTTGCACTGCATTGTCCATTCAGTCCTTTTCATCACATTTGGCCGTTGGGCCGGATTAGTTCTGGGATGGGTGACCTCCTGGGAAGTCCCGGTGCTGTACCTACAGGCAAGGAGCCCTTATGGGCCCGCGGGACAGCTCTGCGAGTCAGCTGCAAAACAGCATGCACACAGGTCGAAACAGGGTATGTTTGGGGAGTTCAAAGTTCAAACACATGCAACACGTGGGACAGCAAACATAAAGACTGGAAAGTAGTAATGGGCAGGAGTAGGGAAGACATAGGTGCAGAATACAACGAGCAGCGAGCAAAGTTGTGCAGCAGCCAGCAGAGGACAGAAAGGCGGGTATGGGGTGGAGAGGAACTGGGGAACCACCAACATCACACCCTTCCACCCTTCCTTTCACTGGCACCCGCCTCAAGGGATTCGCACCGCATTCCACCGCCAAACAAGCCAGCGCCCAGGCCCCTAGGAGACAGCCACCTCTCACCCCAACGCCCACTTCCAACCCACTGTTATTGTTGAATTCAAACAAACCACAGTGTTTGCCCTTGAGTCCCCCCTTCGACAAAACACCCAGCTCCCGAGGGCCATGCGCTTTTCCACCACAACATACCTCATTTTTCTTCAAAGCGCCAATGGCTCCCAGCGTCTCTTCCCCAATCTGAGATTGCTTTTTCTTATGTTTTCCGCTTATTATTGCGGAATTTTAGCCCGGTCCTAAGAAATGGAGGCATCGCGGCGGCGCACAATTTACCTGTGGCTGCCAACCTCTGTGGGATGGCCACTCCGGGCATTTCCGCGGCTTAAGCTATAGAACCTGTCTCTTATACACATCTAGATGTGTATAAGAGACAGCTCCCGCCCTTCCTTTCACTGGCCCCCGCCTCAAGGGATTCGCCCCGCGTTCCACCGCCAAACAAGCCAGCGCCCAGGCCCGTGAGAGACAGCCACCTCTCACCCCAACGCCCACTTCCAACTCCACTGTTATTGTTGAATTCAAACAAACCACAGCGTTTGCCCTTGAGTCCCCGCTTCGACAAAGTACCCAGCTCCCGAGGGCCATGCGCTGTTCCACCACAACATACCTCATTTTTCTTCAAAGCGCCAATGGCTCCCGACGTCTCTTCCCCAATCCGAGATTGCTTTTTCTTATCTTTTCTGCTTACTATTGCGGAATTTTAGCCCGGTCCTAAGAAATGGAGGCATCGCGGCGGCGCGCAATTTACCTGTGGCTGCCAACCTTTGCGGGATGGCCACTCCGGGCATTTCCGCGGCTTAAGCCATAGGTGAACGGCCCTAGGTTCACCCCCCGCCCGCCCTCCCTCGCTCCCTCCATCCTCCCTCCCTGCCCCAAAGACAATTCCCCTCATCTCCTTTTTTTTTTTTTTTTTTTTTTTTCGCAAGGAAAATAAGCAACAGCGAGATGACAATTACAGATTACACCATCACATTGAAAGCCAGATAGTCACATCATGTCCAGAGAGCAGCATTGCACCAATAATACACCAATGGAGATTCGTAGTACTGAAAACCAATGTCAAGGCGAGTTTCCTCTCTCCACACCAACACAAGAGTCCAGTCCCTTCACACTCCTACTTGACGCTCAGCGCCCAGCCTACTCCTACACAGCTACTATCAGCCTACTAATTGACAATGCAACTGTTGACATCAGCAGCAACCCGAAGTACTTGAAGATGTCGCCCAATGTAGACCATCGCCAATACAAGGTATGTGCCCTCACATCATCATCATCATCATCCTTCACCCTTCCCTAACTTTACACCCACGTCTTCCTCCCTTACACCCGAAGACCACTCATGCGCCTCACTGTAGTCCAAGCCCACCAGCTATGGTGGCTGGGCTATGGCGCTGCCCTCAGCAGCGCCCCGCTTCCCTGCACGACCGCACGTGCTGCACCTCGCCTCTCAGCGCTAGCAGCAGCCCACAAGCAATTGCTCCAGCAGCGCTGCCGCCAGCATGCGAGTGCCTGAATGAGGCTGCCAGGGGAGAGATCTTTCCTTTATGGAAAGAAGAGCTGGCCTCCTCGCGCTGTCTGGCTGGGCTGGCCTGGGCCCAGAAGCTTCCGGAAGGCCCCAGGATGCTGCGTGCTACTTTGCAACTACTGGGCCTCTTTCGGTTGGGCCTTCCGACTGCCAGTGTATGAGGCTGCGTTTCTCGCCAAGGGCCTGCATTCTTCGGAAAGGTCCAGAAGGCCATGGAATTGTCTTGGTTGCTCGGCCTGTGCTTTACTCAATCAACTGGCGCGTCGCAACTGCCTGGACCCCAAACATTAAATTGACAGCCAAAGGCCTCTTGTGATAAGTTAGGCCCGCCTTCACTTAGGGCTTGCACCACTGCAACCGGGGCCCCTTAGGCCTGCTGAGGACCTAGATCCTCGCATTCCCTCCTCCTTTACTTCAATAGTCCTCTGAGAAGTCTCTTATTCTGCAGGCATCTTCCCTTTCAGTTCTCTTTCATAGCCCGCAATCACTTGAGGTGCTGTTCTCAGGAGTTCTTCTCGTGTGAACCAGCGATCTTCCTTGGGATCCAAATGATGTCTGAATCTCACACGATACTACATTCTCGGCTTAGGAGGGCGCCCTCTGCCTGATGGTCGAGGAACATGCATCACTCGATGCTCCACGATATGGTCAACGTCCACCTCGCCATCCATGGTTGGGGGCAGCATTGATCTTCTTGAGGGAAACTGGTCAGTGGCAGCGAAAGGTGCCAACTTGGAGGCATGGAACACAGGGTAAGTGCGTAAGTGCGCACGAATACGAATCACGTATGAAGGCCCATCCGGTTGATCCCCTACAATGTCCAAGATCTCCCAGGGCCCAAAGTAACGTGGCATCAGTTTTCGTGAAATCCCCATCTCCTGACCCAGTTCAGATGACTTTACCTAGACTCTATCACCTACCTGAAAGTTAAGAGGGCCGTCTGCGTTTATTCTCGGATGTGATCATAGCGTCCAGAGACTTCCTAATGTGTTCAACGGCCTGCTGCAGCATTTGTTCATAGTTGACAGCAAACTCTATGCTGTCGGGTGTTGCAGTGGGTTCTCTTCCTGGTAGCAGAAAGTCAAGGGCAGTTCGGGGCTTCCAACCAAGATGCAGTTGGTTGGGAGACATACCTGTAGTACTATGCACAGTGTTATCATACAGGCTGGCGACGAGAGGTAGTTTCTCGTCCGAGTCATCCTGACTTGGCTTGATATAATGCCTAAGCAGGTGCTGTACTACTCGGTTCATCTGTTCTGCTTGGTCGTTCAACTCAGGGTGATTCCCTGACGTCATTTGAAGCTTTTTCCCCATTTGTTCTGCCGTCGATTTCCACAGTTCATTTGTGAATCTCACATCTATGTCACTAACTATAGATGTAGGTAGACCGAAGTCGCACACCCAGTTGTCCATGAAGAGCTTGATGACGTAGTCAGTTTTAGCAGTTCCAGGCATAGCGATAAGTCTTGCAAACTTAGAAAAGCAATCCACTATAACAAAGATGTGTCTTTTCCCAGACCTGCTGGTCGCAAGAGTATCCATGAAATCCATGGACACACTCTGACCTGGTCCTGCAGGAATTGGCAAGGGCTTGATCAGCCCAAGCGGAGCCTGAGTCCTTGGTTTGTCCCTTTGACAAACCTGGCAGGTTTCAACGTATCGTTTTGCATCTTGCATCATAGAGGGCCACCAGAATCTTTGTACTAAGTTCGCTGATGTCTTTTTATAACCAAAATGACCCGTTGCATCATGACATTCTCCTAAAAATAAACTATGTAAAGACTCGCTATCAAGAACACACAATCTTTTATTCCCTACCTTCTCAAGAAACAGCAAGCCATCCACCATCGTAAATTCATCCAAAGTCTTTTTGTCCTTAGCTTGGAATCTACGGATGATCTCAGACATAACTAGATCTTGTTGATAGGCTTCCACCAATGATAGAGTTAGATCGTTAGATATGCCAAATTCAGTAACTAACGCGCCCCGATAATCTGACCGACGAGATAACGCATCAGCCACTTTGTTGTACTCTCCCTTGATGGGATCAAGTTGATAATCACACATATCTATCACTTGTATCCATCGCTTGAGTGCATCAGAGAGCACAGACTGTGTTTTGATCCAGCGCAAGGTCTCATGGTCAGATCTCACATACAAGAATCTGCCTAGGAGATAATGTCTCCAATGAACCAGCGCTCTATATAGGGCATAAAGCTCACGCTCGTACGTGAGCTTTGCTAGCTTTCGAGATGGCATCTTGTTACTCATGTACTCGATCAGTCTCAACTTTGACCCCTCCTTTTGCGCAAGGACCTCGCCAATGCCATATTGGCTGGCGTCTGTGGTCACAACAAAGGGTTTAGCAGGATCAGGAAGTTTGAGGACTTCATAGTGGGTCAAAGCATACTTTAGTTTCCTAAAAGCCGCCTCACACTCTTCAGTCCACTCCCAAGGGGTGTCAAGTCAAGTTACATCCATTAATGGGGAAGCTATAGTACTATAGTTCTTTACAAACGAACAGTAGTAACCCGTCATCTGCAACACCGATCTGACCTCGGTAACAGTCTAAGGTCTGGGTCAGTCACGTATGCTGGCCACCTTAGCATCATCCGGCCAAGTACATGATCTTGGTGCAACCAAACTCGCATTTCTCCAAGTTAACCTTGTATCGGTGTTGTCTTAGGAGATCTAGCACTAATTTCAATTGCTCAGCGTGCTCCTCTACAGTCCCACTAAAGATAAGAATATCGTCGAGGTACACGACGATAAACTTGTCTTTGTAATCATGAAAAATCTTGTTCATCGCGTGCTGGAACGTACCAGGTGCATTGCATAGGCCAAAGGGCATCACCACAAACTCGTACTAACCGTACCTTGTCTGAAATGCGCTTTTGTGCTGGTCCTCAGGTCTAATGGCAATTTGATGGTATCCGGACTTCCGATCTATCTTGGTAAAGTACCGACATTCCTGCACTCTATCCAAGAGGTCGTCGATGCGGGGTAGGGGCTCCGCGTTCTTAACAGTGATGGCATTGAGGCCCCTATAGTCAATGCACATCCTCAGGCTACCTCCCTTCTTCGGTACGAATAGGACTGGAGCGTCGTAAGGGGAGGTACTAGGCCGAATCCATCCCTTCTCTGTGAGTTCCTTGAGCTGGCGGCGGAGCTCATCTAACTTCGCAGGAGACATCCTGTAGATTCGTCCTCTAGGCACCTTAATACCTGGGACAACCTCTATTGCATCGACAACCTCCCTTTCTACCACGCCTGTGGGCTCCTAAAAAAGGTCTTAATATTGCACGATGACTGATTCTATCTCTGGGGGTGTTTTTACGGCCTCCGCTTTCTCATAGACAAATACTAGATACATGCCCTCCTCGCGATTCTGTTTATAATAGTTATAAAAATATGATGGACACATGCACCCGTAGTTTTCTATCAGACTGCTAGCTTTAAACTTCTGCAATCTAACAGATCTAGCGTTGGGCAAATTGTGGATCAACACCTTTCTATCCCAGTCAAACTGAGGTTGCGCAACCTCGAGGTAGTACATGCCTAAGAGCATATCAAACGGCAGTTCGTCGCTAACAAGGAAGGAGATTTTATGGCTCACTTCCCCTCCTCCATAGGAAAAGGTACAGACTACGTCCTTGACATAGTCTTTTACCAACATTTGGTGCTTGTTGGCCAGCGTAGAAGCTACAGTTCTGCTAAGCCGCTGCACTTGGTCCCCTAAGCGCAGTCTATCCACACAAGCACGATTGATGAAGTTTCGTGTAGAGCCTATGTCTGCGAAGGCGCCAACTTTGCGGCCACCTACATCAACCTCTACCACGAAATGTTCACCTTTTAACCTCTACTGATCATCACCCAAGAGTCCCTGGGGTCCTTCCCTGACCACTCAGTCTCTCACTCTTCTAGGGCCTCAGACACATCTCTCGAACAGAGCGTCGGTGGGTCTGAATGTGTCTGCGGGGCGATACGTGGGTCACTAGCCTTGGCCAACGCCTGAAGTGGGGAAGGCAACGTTACCACTTCAGCGCGAGTAAGAGCGGTTAAAACTCCTACTGGCCCGAGGTGTTTCCCTGCGAAGTGCTCGCAGAAGCACCGCCAGAGTTCGAAGAAAGTCCCACCACCGTTGGTGAGGCTACCCTCGTGGTGACCTTTTTGCCTTGACACGTTCTAGACGTGTGGCCAAAGTTGCCACAGTTCATACACGTGCCCCTGGCAACTCGGTCCCTCCAAACCTCGTACTCTAAACCAAGTTTCACCCAAGCGGGTGTTCCTTGGTCGCCCTGACCCGTAGACCGGCCTACCTTCTTCTTCCCTGTCCAACTAGCCTTTTCCTTGATGGTTGCCACGACTCCCTCATCCGAAGTCTCACTAGCCCCATCATGCTATGTCTCCTCCCCAAGATCTGGGAAATCGTCAATTTTTGTTGCCTGACCATCATGGTCGACGAAGATTAGTTGACCTTTCTTTTTCCAGTCCTGGGGTAGCCTCTTTTTCCTACCATCTCCCTGACTCTGATGCGCAGATCCCAATTTTGCCTCTATATCTAAGGCCTTCTTGCTGAAAGAGGCGAAGTTGTGCTGCTCGACATAGGCCTCGTCTACCAGCTTTGTCCTGACCTCTGAAGGTAGACATCTAAGGTAATCCGTGAGGAGTACCTGCTGGTCATAGCGCACACCAGGTACCACGAGCAGACGTTCTACGGTGTCTGTTAGCTCTCGAACATTCTTGTACCTTCTAGCACAGAGACTGTTGATTGAATCGATAGCCTTTTGAGCCCCTTGAGGGTCATGCCACCTGTTGTACACGGACCGTACGAACTCTTCCAATGTTTGGGCTTGGGCCCAGGCATCGAAGTTCTGACCGTAGCCCTGCTGCTGCACTAGGCCATTCAACCAACGAGCTGCTGACCCCTCTAAAAATGAGGCAGCCACAACAACTTCTTGCTCTGGCCTGGTAAGCTTGTGCCTTACATAGGTAGGCACCGTCCTTACCAGGTATCCAAATCCTCGTCCTTCTTCCTGTCGCCGGAGAAGGGCTTAGGACTCAGCAAGGGTACTTTGGGCATCCAATACATAGGCTGCATGGGCCCAGGGGCTTGCTGTAGTGGCTGCATAGCCACCGAAACAGGTTGCTGCACACTAACCTGGGCCTGACTTGACAGTGGGACTGTAGTAACCACGGTCATCGATGGTACGGCTGATTTTTGTTTGTTCAAATGTCGTCTCAGACATACATCCCCAAGGCACGGCCTTGGGCTGGACGCACCGGAAACAAGGCCAAAAAGGCCCAGGCGCATTTTTGTGCCTTCCTGCATCAGCAGCACGGTCTGGCCACCCGGTAGGGGCCTCGACCTTGTGGCCCGTTCTAGGCCACACAGCGACCTACCCAGTACGGCCCTCACCCTGGGCACAGGACAGTTCGGGTAGCTCACTTCTTGAGCGACACGCTGCTGGTTGGAGGCTGCGCTATTCTGGCGCTGCACTGCGAAGCTAGGGAGTAGAGGTGTAGAAGGTGGACAAAGGCGGAGGCCTACCTGTAGCGGCTAGCTTACCTGGCGCAATAGCTGGGCTCCGCGCGGTACCTGCACAGGGCAACCACCATGGTCAGTACGACAACAACTACCTGCAGGTGAGACAGGATGTTACATGCCCAGTTAGGCGATGTACATATAAACCGAGGATCCGCAATGTGATATGAAGGACTGAATGGACAATGCAGTGCAAGTGGAATCTCAACAAGCAATGTGCATTCCGATACATACCAAATGGTGTTTTATAGCGCAGGGAAGACTTTAGATACAAGTCCTGACCTGACCGGGACTGACCTCTTTCACGTAGTACAAGATAGCGAAGCAGAGTGCTAGAATACTAATGACTAGCCCAATCAATGTTTCAAGCAGACCAGACATAAATCATGCTCATCACAAGGTGTGAAGGGGCCTGGCGCTATACATAGGAAAGAAACGCCAGGTCCAGACATACACAGACGAAGAGGAGGGGATCAGACGAAGAAGAGGAAGGGGGAGTCGTCAACACCAAGTCTCGTTACAAGTCCCAAATAATCCCTCTTCAAAATGTCTGAAGTCCCATGTCAAGTCTAGTTCCAATGTCACCAAGCTCTCTCTCTCTCTCTCTCTCTCTCTCTCTCTCTCTCTCTCTCTCTCTCTCTCTCTCT
>BFEA01000136.1:1041088-1052928 GCA_003427395.1 Chara braunii
AGAGAGAGAGAGAGAGAGAGAGAGAGAGAGAGAGAGAGAGAGAGAGAGAGAGAGAGAGAGAGAGAGAGAGAGAGAGAGAGAGAGAGAGAGAGAGATCTTTGGAGTTTTCAATTGTAATGGTGTCGCTCTGGATTGTGAATGTAACGGATGCTCCCCGCGAAAGGACGGGAGCGGTTAGTTTGGAAAGAAAGAAAAACAAAAAGGAAATGGTAGTCTGAGTGAGTTCAGCCATGATGCGTAGGATCGAGTCGTCCCTGGCGGTGCTTGAGTTGAGCAGAGTCTGGGAATCCTTGAGGGTGTGCATGCCAATGGCCTTTGACGCAGTCGAGTGATGTGCATCGTCCAATAACGTGCTACACACGCAGTACAACATCTCGCGATGTTAGAGTATATACAGGCCACAGTCTCTCCGCAGACACAGCACACACCCTGATCACGAACGCATACAAGCTATCTTTTGTGACATATATGCATCCATTGGGCTAACTAAGCTGATATTGTGCTGCGACTATGTGAATGCATGTTCACCACTCACTCAATGAATGATGACCCTGATCACGAACGTATACAAGCTATCTGTTGGGAATGGTAATGAATCAGATACAGTCATAATAAGGAAGCACTGCGTTGGGGGGGAAGACAGTGATACAGACAGTGATACTACTACTACTGCTGTTGAGTGTTGGACGTCACGAGTCACGACCATCCCACTGCATAGCCATCTCACCGTAACGGTTTCTAATCACACTGAGTCTCCCCTCAGGCTGGCGTACTGCTCATCATCATCTATATTTAGTACCGGCTGCACCGCTACACGACACACTCGCATCCAAAAGCGCACCATCTATCCCTGAAAACGCGACAGCTGGTCATCATTTGTAGCTGAATAGAGTGCAACTGTTAGGCCAGATACGGATACAGAGTCTGAGATAATGAATCAAAGGCGGCGCGTTGGTGGGAGAAAGGAAGAGTTCATCTGGATGGTAGATCTCTCTAGCATTTCAAAACTATTGTACATCAGTCTAGATAATCTATGATGGAATTGTGTCCGCGGTCTTTCGTTTGCCAGTTTCTTCCCTAATCAATCAATCAATAAATTAAATACACTAATTACAATCTTCGTCCTCAAGCATGAAGTCCCCTCACGTGAGCTCAACCTGTACCCAGCTCGACTCAGCACATCGACTGAGCTCAACTTGTACCCAGCTCGCGTGAGCACATCGACTGCTCTAGTTGATTTAGAAATCCCCAGTCGATTCCGGACGGCCCCAATTTTTGCGGTCGCCGTCCGCAATCGGTCGCCGTAATGCACTCCATCACTGCAAGATCCATCGTCCCGCAAACGCTACTCCAGTCCACGGGGCCAAGAGCTCCCAGCCGTCGATCTGCAATCTCTCGGATCCTCTCAATTTGCATGGCAGCTCTTACAGTATCATGTCCGTCCTACGGATGACTGTCGGTCTGGCTGTGGACATTCTGAGCGACTTTTGCTCGTCGTCTTCGTCCTCAGGATCGATCACTTCGATCGCCCCGAGCTTTCGCTTTGCCCACCGTGCGAGAGTTTGTGGAGTCTCACTCCCAGTCCTTCTCACCCTCCTCCTCCTCCGAGTCCTCGTTCTGGAAGTCCGCCGACTCCGCCGATTTGATCTCCTGCTCTTTCCCCTCCCTCTTTTCCTCCTCCGCCTCCTCCTCCTCCTCCTCCTAGGATCTTGGGTGCTTTTCCCACCTCCGCCGACCCGTGTATACCCTCGCGATCATGTGCGGGAGAGTTCAGGCGGACGGCCCCCCGCCTGCGCTCGAATCGTCGGCTTCGCCGTGGGAGCACGACGAAAAACAGCACCGATAAGGCCACAAGTAGCAGCAGCAGCCCGGCGCTTGCCATGACGATTATCCGCACGGTAGTCGGCGAGGAGGAGACGGGCGGGGGGACGGCCGACATCGGCTGAGACATCGCGGAGGCACTCTTCTCGTTGGATGGCGCGAGACAAGACCGCAGAGCCGATCTGTTAATCACCAGCTCAACGATCTGTCCTGAAAAAGCTATGTACAGCACGTCGCTCTCCGGAGAGATGGCGAGAGGAAAGTGCTGCGGCATCTCCCTGCTGGGAAGAACTGTGTCCAGGTCTGCGATGGTGGTCTCGCTCACAGCCTCCCCCCAGCTGCTATTTAAGGTGATTAGTCGGAGCCTGCCAGCATCATACCCTTCGAAGACGAACACGTGGCAGCCGTCTTGAGAGACAGCCAAGCGCCGCGGAACCAAGAAGGAAGACTCCAAGGCGGCCCCGTCGATCTGCCCTGTCTTGACTCCCGTAAGGCTATCCACAGCGCCTGTACTCGTCCGGAGCCGTCGGATCACGCCGTTGATCCTATCAGCGAAGAAAATGGTTTCCCCGTCGGGGGAGATGGCGGACGCGTCCAAAGTTGCATGGCCTAATCGGACTTCACGTGGGTCATCGCTATCTACGTAATCGTCTGTGCTAAAATTGTACCCTTTCACGCCTAGCCAGTGCTCCAGCGGGGTGTACCCCCCCGCCCCACCCCCTGGGGTGGAAGTCAAGTTGGCTCGGTATAAAGCCGGACCTGTCGAGGCGTACAGCATTCTCCGACGGGCGTCGATTGCCATGCTCTCGACCCGAAGATCGCCAGTTAGCCCGCTGTAGTTCAGGGAGTAGAGCTGACGTGTGATTATCGATTGACCGGTCCGATCGATTGAGAATGCATGAAGCATATCTGCACCCTCCCCTACGTGCAGCACTCTTTTCGGCCACGTGTCGCTGCTAGCGCCCGCCCCTGCTGTTGTTCCTGTGCCTTCCAGGTCACGATCTTCCAGCGCCAGCGAATAGCCGAAAGTGCGGTTCAATCCGGCAAATAAAGTGGCATTGGCCGACATGTCGTCCGTGCTCATCCTCAAAACTGTGTTATCTATTAGGACGAACAGGGTCTTATCCTTGGGAGATAAGGCCAGCTCTTGGATGCCATCGCTCAGAACGTTCTCAGGGGGGTCGAACCCGACCGCATACTGAGCTTTAACAGTCAGAACGTTGGGGTCACGTATCTGAATTGTCACTCCACCCATCGGCGTCTGAGTTTCAAGCTGGCGCCTTTGCTGCTGCGTCACGCGGCACTCGCTGTCGTCAGGCCCGTGCGGCGGCGGCGACGGCGGAACAGACAAGTGCAAGATGCCACGTGGCAAGCGAGCAGGCTGTCCTGATGATGATGATGATGACCACAACACTGAGCAAGTGATCATCAACGGCAGCAAAGCAAATATCAACGTCACCATGATCCTCCAAGCAGAGGCCGCCATCGCTAGCTATGGTGGACGTCAGCCGCTCAGTGCAGAGATTGGGATAAACAGTCGTGTCTGCGGGTGGTCTATAGCTGACGTGGCAGGTTCTACTCGGCTTCTGCGGCTCATCTTTCTTCTATCAAAAGCCCAGATCTCAGGCTCTTTCTTCTATGAAAAGGCCAAATCTCAGGCACTTGCTAAGAGCATGTTCACACCAGGACTTTTTCGACTGAGCTCTGGACGTAATTCCATTCAGATGCATCCAGGAAAGTTCTAGTACGAGTACGCCCGAAGAGCGGGACTGCCTCCACCACTTACCACAGTCGAGTTTTTTTTTTTTCTTTTTTTCTTTTTTACCACAGTCGATTTCTGGTTTGGAGCTGCTGCACTTCTCACCACGAAGTTGGTATTTTTTTGGTGGTGACTGAGCTGTGGTGCGGTTCTTGTTTTTTTTTTTTTTTTTTTTTTTTTTCTTTGCCGGAAACCGTGGTGCGGTTCTGCTGCAGCCTGTCAGCGCTCTTCACCTGCCCACCAAACCGCAGTGTGCGAGGGCTTCTCCGCACCACTCACTGGCCAAAATTCAGAATGTTGGCAGGTGCACGGAGGCCCTAACTCACCGTCCCCGGCGAAAGGTCCCACTTGCACGGATTACGAGAATCTCGCCGTCGATCTTCGCTATCTACGGTCAATATCGCTTAATTCGTGTAAGTGGAACCTAGCCCAGGCCTTGCCTTGTAGCACGCACCCCTGTGAGGAGAGGTCCAGTGCAGCGAGTGGTGGAGTGACGGCGGTGGTTTTGTGACAAAAGCCCCGAGTTCGTGACAGGTGGAGCCAGACCGTGGACTAAACCAGCAGGACATCCAAGGCACTTTTCTCTGGTGTGGGAAGCCCACGCCCATGAAAACAAAACGGCGCCCTCCTTGTGGCTGGTGCCGCCAGCCATTTGGCTTCGGAGGCCTACCCCCCAAAGCTGTGGCTTCATACAGGCCGCATATTTTATTCTTTGTTGGCCTACCTCAGGTGGTACACCCCTGAACTGTTGAAATACAGAGCTAAGTCCGAACTTCACTGAAGCCTTGTATGCACAAGATGGAAGGCGCAAGGCTGGAGGGCGAGGAATTCACAAAAAACTTCGAAAGCACCAAAACTAGACTACAGCTGATTGGCTCATTGTGTAGAGTGCGGGCTGGAAATGCGCATTGTGGCTTGAGGTAATGGATTCAAAACCCTACAACCTCGCGCATCTACACCAGTGGGTGTTGACCAATGCAGTTGTACACACTAATCCCTTGGGTTGGTGCAAGGTGAGGATTACAGACCCTGCCTGCACAACCAGGGGTTTAGTCCAGGATTGGATGGGTGGAGGGATGGAGGGTGGGTGGACGGATGGATGGATGGATCCAGGGCTGGGGCTGGCTGGCTGGATGGATGAATGGTGGTATTCAGGGCTAGGGCTGAGCCTCCACCTGGGCGCAGATTTGGGCCTGGTGTTGTGTCGAACCCAGGGTGAGGAAATGGGCCTGGGCCTGGTGTTGTGTCGAACCCAGGGTGAGGAAATGGGCCCGGGCATATGTGCGGGCCTGGGTCTGAATAAGGGTCTGGGACCGGGCCTGGGTCTGAATCTGCACCTGTGTCATGGAGCTGGAGTTGGATCCGGGTCCGGTCCAGGACCTGTGACTGTGCGAAGAAGAAGAAGAAGAGTAAGTAAATGAAAAAGAAAAAGAAGTCCTCAAAGGGACGCGAGAGAGCAAGAACGATTAGAAGAATACGTACAAGAAAGAGAGAGAGAGAGAGAGAGAGAGAGAGAGAGAGAGAGAGAGAGAGAGAATATTGGAGATATGCGGCGTTGCCGTTCTGGAGGCGCAGGCACGTCGCACCAAGCGCCGCCACACGTCGCACTGGGTGCCACGTGGTAGCGCTGTCCAAACACGGCTTCTGGTCGTCTTCATAAATTATTGTAGTACATTTTTTGTGTTTTTTTCCCCCCCCGTTCTCAGTTGTCATGCCAGCCAACCGAACACAGAAGGGCGATAAATACCTCTGAACAACCAAGAAAATCTTCCAGCATACTTCCATTGACTAAACAAGGTCGACCACCAGGGAGAGCAATCCCTTTAAGGGTGGAGCAAGTTGGGCACTGAACATGGAAGCACCACATACAAGGAAAGTAATAACGCGAAATAAAAAAGACAAACAAATAAAGAAAAGAAAAAAAGAAAAGAAAGAAAGAATGGAAAAGAGAACGGGAATTGAAGGAAGAATAGCAAATCATTGTGCAGTACACAAAACAGTAGACAACGACGTACAAAAAGGAGAAGAAGAAGACGAAGACGAAGACGAAGAAAAAAAAGAAAAAGAAGTGAAAGAAGAAGAAGAAGAGCAATGTCATCGTCAACCGCCAACTTCTTTCCCTTATTATCACTATTACAAATTTTGAGAATAAAGCACAACACAACTTCATCTTGTTGTTAGTCATTGATGATTAGCAATGAAAGCTAATCATCATCATCGCCCCCTTTGTCATCCCCTGCTTCATCATCGGATGTCACCGGGCCATACAGGTACCCGTTCAAAGGGAGAGGGTCTTCTTGCCACGAGTCCCTGAATTAGGGCCGTAGGTGTCAGCGATGGTTGCCCATCCCTGCGGACAGTGGGTTGGATTCGGGGCCTGATCGTTGGTGTGGTGAACATGGTCGTTCGTTCCCCACCTGCCGCCTTAGTCCTAACCTCCCGCCCCTGCACCAACCACACCGCCAACAACAATTGTGGGCGCAGTCGACGTTGATGCAGAAGGGGGCGTCTCTGTTCTTATGTGAGTAGCCATGTATACACCCCGACGTGAACCGCCATCGTCTCTTCTTCTTTTTATTCTTCTTCTTCTTCTTCTTCTCTCTCTCTCTGTCTCTCTCTCTGTCTCTCTCTCTCTCTCTCTCTCTCTCTCTCTCTCTCTCTCTCTCTCTCTCTCTCTCTCTCTCTCTCTCTNTCTCTCTCTCTCTCTCTCTCTCTCTCTCTCTCTCTCTCTCTCTCTCTCTCTCTCTCTCTCTCTCTCTCTCTCTCGCGCGCGCGCGTGCGCGCGCGTGACTCCCAGATCGCCCAACAAAGCTCTTATTGTCCTTGCCTGCCTCATATTGTTTCTTTCAACTCTCGTCGCCATATTTATGACCTGTCAAATCTCTTTCAATAGGTTGGAGGTTGAGAGGCCAAGCGCTCTCTCCCTCTCCCTTTGTAACCCATCTTCCAAATCCTTTGGAATTTGTATCTCCCTAGTACGATACAGCTCAGTCTCCAAGTCCTTGCGCATATCCTTCTGAGACTCTTGTTCCCTCCTCTCTCTCTCCTTTCCTTCGAGTCGAACCAACAACTCTCACACATACTTTAACTGTCTCATGTGCCTCTCGCTTGTGCACCAAACACTCTGGACGACATCCCTCTGTTGGAAATACCTATCGTCAGACCACGTAATACTTAAAGGGCCTAAACCACCAACAAAGTTCTCGCTCTTCCTTGACCATGATTTCGGGGCGCCCCCATGCACCATGAGGATAAGTGAAAGAAAAAAAAAAAAACGAAGAAGAAGATAACGAAGAAAAAAAAACAGAAGAGAAGAGTAAGAAGGGGTGGGAACAAAAGAAAAGGAAGAAAACCAAGGATTCATGAAAACCCTACAATATGTATCAGCACGATAACCGCCATAACATTTTTGGCCCATGTTGTATGGAATTCGCAAAAAAAAAAAACATCATAATCCTAGCCTCAACAGAGAAAAAAATAGATTTCAACAAAGCAATTTTTCAGGGAAGTTGGTGAATCATAAACCTCACATTGCAAAATCTCTTAAAAATCTGTAGTTTTTTTTACGTACAAAGAAGATGTCGGAAGACATACCTTCTTTCTATGTTGATGTTTTTTTTAGTTTTTGCATGTAGATCTATACTAAAAAAATATATATCGAAGGTTAGTCTAGACGCTTGACAAAAACTCAAGTAAAGGCTATATGCAAGACAAATAAGAAACTTTCCTTTTGAAAATTTGAATTTTAGCACAAAAGACTATAAAAACAGTTTTCTCCAATGTCGATAATTTGCAGCATTTGCCGTGTCGTGAGATGTAAGACTATAAAGTGAGATGCAAACAAGAGTTATTTGAGACAGAAACATTCGACTCTGTCGGGTGATTGAAAAAAATGACAAATCGAGAGTCATTAGACACTAACTTCACACTTCCTTTTCAATAAATAGCAGGAGAGTCTTAAACATGTGTCAGAAATGATTAATCTAACATATTCATCATTGAGAATAAAGAAAAGCCGGACTTTATAATACATCAACAATGGATTAAACAAAATGAAAGAACGAAGAAACTCAATGGAATATCGAATGATAAGATAAAACCATAAACATAAAGATACAAGAAAAATGTTTTACACGTGCCTACTTTTTATGTGAGTTAAGATATACAAGATAAACTACTGTCAAAATTTGATAGTCGAAAAACTAACGTTATACATACACTTCTTCCAAAGGGTTACAATAAAACATCAAAGCCAAACATATTTCAATTAAAACAACGTTACCGTCGATCCGCTTCGAAACATCAAATATGCGTTCTATAACTTCATAGATGAGATATCTATTGATTTGCAAAAAACATCTCTTGAAAACCTATATCGTCATTGGAATGTTCCTTGACGAATGTCTGACACTCTTTTAATGGTGATCCTAACATATCTTCGTCTTCTTCCCCTTTATCATCTTCAACGTTCGTGGAGTCTAACATTTTAAAAATTTTCTTCCTCGTGGAAGAAAAAACGGTTTTGTCCGTCTTGAGACCAAAGTTGCAACAGAGAACACCACATCTCATATTAAAAGTGTTATCAAAATGTTCTCTTATGGATTGTTCTTGGGCATTCTTTGGTAGGAAGGATAATAACCTTCTCCTTTCTCACGTTGAGTAAACAGTGCAACTTTACTGTTTTTTGTAAGATAAACCATTGAAAGACAAACCCATTATAAGACTATAATTTCCCTATAACCATGTCGTAGTTGAAATTCTTTTCTAAAACACTCTACACTGGAACTATACATGACCTTTTTTTAAAAGGCAAATCAATCAAAGGATTTTATCCTCCTGAAGCTATGAGTCGTTTTATTTTAAAATACACTCTCCTTTGAGTACTAGACTTTCATTCAAGACATGTCATATCTCATATTCTTTTGTAATACACTCTGATGTATAATAATACGAGACTTGCAACTTTTTTAGTGGTATGTTATTTATGAAAAGCAGTATCGTCATTTCAGCACATGTGCAACAACAACAACAAATTTGTTTATATTATTTAAATAATTATTGTTTTTTATTCCTTCAAATAATAGGTTGTTTGCGCTGGAACTATGTGTGATATATGAGAAATGAATGTTTGACCTTATATCTTAACTCTTATTCTTTTGTGAGGCCGTCTTATAGTACTGTATAGTATATACGACCTGGAACTTATTCATTTTTTCGAAGACAGTATCACAGACGCAAAATAAAACTTTTTAGAAGAATTCGGAGGAAAGGGAAGTATTTACTTCGCTTTATGCACATTGTTGTCTAAGAGCGAAAATTTTGGAAATATTCTCCCTCGCAATATTTTCTCTTAAGTACTTTTTCAATTCTCTTCATGTTCTTGTGGAAGTTTGTCTTCTTGTTCTACACCCGCAAATTCATGCCGCACTTTCATAAATTGTAAGGAGGTTTATCTTCATTCCCCGTTGTACTGAAAACACCTCTTTTAACCTCATGTGTTTAGGTTTGTGCTTCAATTCTCGTATATCTTTTTCAGGTGCATTCTTGTTGAATATATTGAAAGCAAATTTTGCAGAAGCTCCGCCTTTGTTACTATCGTCGCATGAACTTGTTGCTTTTATCGTTCACGCATGTACGTTCCTCGTAAGCTTAGTCGTTGTCGCTCACCTCCTTAAAATCTCGAGTGTTGTCATTTATAAATGCACCTCTGTTAGAATTTTATCCGTCATCGTTCAACTCCACAAAATATTTCGCATCGAGATTCATAAATGCAGGTTGTTCAAAAGGTGAGTCATTGTCACTTACCTCCTTATTCTCATCTATTTTTTTTAACCGTTCTCGGAACGCATTCGCACACCTAAGCTTGCAAGAGTTCTTTAATCCCCACCACGACCGGTAGTGACTTGCAGTATACAACAACAACACCGTTTCTGTATCATCATCGCTTTGTTCGCTACTTTTGCTTTCGCCGCTAACACTTGAGATATGCCATGATAGACGAGAAATCGTCTTCCACACTCGAATAGGTACAACATTCTTACTACTACCATTCTCTTTTCTCCTTCTCCAATCACTTTCCAATTTTGAAATACTTTATGGCTGTCATTTTATAGTTATTGTCTTCAAGTAAAATACTTATCTACGGAGGTCCCCGGGCAGACCTCCATACGTACGGGCGTTCGGGGTCCCGTACAGGGTCCTAACCCGACGGCGTTCGGCCCCCGCCAAAAAATATTTCGAAGGCTAAAAATAATAATTGTTTTCTGAATTGTTTTTTGAGAGTTCTCTATGACGTGAGGTACATGCCTGTAAATTTTCAAGTCATTTGCCTAAGCCAAATCAGAATTAAAAATCTCCAAAGATGTCGGTGTCAAAACGTGCTCGCCCACGTATTTTTTCACTGTTTACTTTTTGTTTTCACTCTAGTTCGGGGTCTAAACAATTTTATTAGTTTTTGAAACTTTTTTAGTGGGTTTTGTATTATGTGAAGTACACATCTGTAAATTTTCTGGGCATTATGCTATGCCAAGAAAAAATGAAAAATCGCCAAAGATGGTGGTGTCGAAAACATGCTCGCGCACTCACTAAATTTAATTCTTTTTATTTTTATTTATTTTTATTATTACTATTAGTTTTCCGTATTTTATTTTTATTTCAAATTTGGTAAGGAATTCGGATATAATGCTCAGGCAAATCTTGTTTAATTTATTTTTCTCCATAACATATCATTTTTTTCAGATTTTTTAGATGACCTTTTTTTTTTTTTTTTGGTCCGCGTTCGGCTTGAACGGCCGAACGCATCCCCAAGGGGTCCCATACGTTCGGGCGTTCGGGTTCGGGCGCTCGGCCCGTCCCGAACGTCAGTTACCCTGTATATATATATATATATACAGGGTTACTTGACCGAACGTTCGGGGGCCCCCGGGCTGACCCCCGAACGTTCGGGCGTTTAGGGGCCGAACACCTCCAGGTTCGGCCCCCGCCAAAAACATTTTGAGGGCCTAAAAATATATTTTTTTTCTGAATTGTTTTTTGTGAGTTCTCTATGATGTAACCTACACGCCTATAAATTTTGAAGCTATTCTGCGAAGCCAAACAAACATTAAAAATCGTCAAAGATGGGGGTGTCAAAACGTCCTCGCCCACTCACTATTTTGTTTTTTTTTCACTTTTAACTTTTTGTTTTCACTTTATTTCGGGGCCTAAAATTTTTATTATTTTTTGGAAAATTTTTATTATTTTTTGCAAATTTTTTAATGAGTTACTGGTTATTTAAACTACATATCTGTAAATTGTGAGGGCACTTGTCGATGCCAAAAAATAATTAAAAATCGGCAAAGATGGCGGTGTCGAAAAGGTGCTGGCACACTCGCTCATTTTAAAACTCTTTTTATTTTTTTTTATTTTTATCGAAGTGTTTATTTTTTGTATTTGATTTTTAATTCAAATTTAGTAAAGAATTTGGATGTACTGCCGAAGCAAATGTTGTTTAGTTTATGTTTCTCCATAACATAGTTTTTTTTCGAGAATTGTTTGATTTTTTTTTTTTTTTTTTTTTTTTTTTTTTTTTGGCTCGCGGTCGGCGTGAATGGCCGAACGCCTTCCGAAGGGCTCCTGTACGTTCGGGCGTTCGGCGCGTCCCAAACGCCGGCAACCCAACATATATATATATAGGGTCACCAGCCCGTACGTACGGAGGTCCCCGGGCAGACCTCAGTACGTACGGGTGTTCGGGGTCCCGTACGGGGTCCAAACCTGACGACGTTTGGCCCCCGCCAAAAATTGTTTCGGGCTATAAAAATAATAATTTTTTTCGGAATGTTTTTTTTGTGAGTTCTGTATGACGTGAGGTACATGCCTGTAAATTTTCAAGTCCTTTGGCTAAGCCCAATAAGAATTAAAAATCGCTAAAGATGGCGGTGTCAAAATGTGCTCGCCCACGTATTTTTTCACGTTTTACTTTTTGTTTTCACTTTAGTTCGGGGTGTAAACAATTTTATTATTTTTTGAAACTTTTTTAGTCGGTTTTGTATTATGTGTAGTACACACCTGTAAATTTTCAGGGCATTTAGATATGCCGAAATAAAATGAGAAATCGCCAAAGATGGCGATGTCGAAAACATGCTCGCGCACTCACTAAATTTAATTCTCTTTTTATTTATATTTATTTTTATTATTAGTATTTATTTTCCGTATTTTATTTTTATTTCAAATTTGGTAAGGAATTCGGATGTAATAATCAGGCAAATCTTGTTTAATT
>BFEA01000136.1:1061351-1076703 GCA_003427395.1 Chara braunii
GAAACCTCTACTCCGGCTTGAGCCCCGGGGATCCCCGCGTGACAACGCTACCAGAGACAAGTTCAGACATGCATCCCTGACATTAATCGCCCCTTGGTACTCCCTCAGAATGTCCGTAATCAGTTGGTGAATGCCATTTGGTACATATTTTGGCACATGCAATGCATAGGGTTGTTTATTGATCATAACTTCTACGTGTTTTGTGTAAACAAGTCTTGACTTCCGGGGCGAAGGAAATGAAATGAAACGAATTATCTGCGCGCGAGGTGAACACAGTGGCAACCATCTGGGCATCAACTTCCGTGATCGCCACATTTTCTTCCGGGGTAATTCCATCCTCTTCATCATGGGGATCCTCGATCCTTTCAACAATTTTAATCATTATGGCAATCTTGAATGGGGAGGTGTCAAACCGCTCAAGGGGTTCCGAGGTCTGTGCTTTAGAGCCTCGACGCAGCATGTGCACTTCCTTCCCCGATGTGAGCAAAGCTCGGGGAGGGAACTCTGTGGCATCGCAAAAGGATTTTTTGTCCAAATAGTGAGGCAGTAATGGGGAGGCCGCATCAGGGTTCAAGGGCATTCCAAGGAATCTGGCAACCTCGAAACACGAGAGGCTCCTCCAGAATCATTGGGCATGCACGCCAGAGTTTCTTAGGTACCGCACTATCTTCCGTGATCACAAATGTTTTGGTCATCCTTTGGTGGACCGGGTAGCGTAATATTCTACCTGCCAATTCCTTAATTGTCTCGGTTACTTCTGGGTCCCCCTCGCTCTCGGAATCAGTGTGGAGCAGTACGTCGAGTTCGTCGTCACACCCCTATGTCTGGTTGGATTCGTATATTGATTCCTCAGACAGGATCATACAGATGCAACCTGCAATATCGACTAGAGCATCTCTCGGTTTGTTGGGGACAACGCGAAGGGTAAGGCGCATCGGGACGCTATACGATTTACCTGTAGTATTCTTAAGGATCACTACCAGTTGTTAAAAGTCTTGGTTCGCTTGCAAAGCATTGAGGGCTGGCAACCCGATAAGCACGTCATAAGAGGTTGTATTGAGAACGATCTCATCCCTAAGGGCGTGGAGTTTCCCTATTCGAAAGGCGACATTCGTGATCAAACCTACTGCTCTAATTCTTCCTTCGTCGGCCGAAATGAGATGGTCGCCATCCGAGAGGGTGATTAAATATTTTTTTCTTCCCGCTTTCTCGACCAGGTGAAGCGATATGGACAACACGACCGCCCATGAGTCGATAATCGTGCTGCAGGGCACTCCCCACACCTCGACATCACATTTGGCAGATTCCCACGGGCCGGGTTTGATGCACAAAAAATGATCATCCTTTTGAATTGAGCCTATGCTCACGGACTTTCAGGTGCTTGCCGCCTCTTGCTTTCGCTCTTTCAAGGGAGTTTTTTCTTTAATTGTCGGCAGCTTCGCAAAGGTAAACCGTTGTATGTTGGCCTTGCACTGTTGTAGCATGCGGTCGTTAACTTGTTCAGAAATGGACAAAAGATGTCCAATCGGTAGGGGGATACTATGATCCAGTGCTCTTATTATGTCGAGTACATCAATTTCTCCAATGACGTCGTCCGACCCACTTGATTCCATCTCGCGGGGTGAGGGCCTCCATTCCGAAACTCCTCATTTTTTGTCGGTTGGTTGGACGACTCATATCATTCCTAATCCCGAATATCCCTACGTGATGTATTAATCGAGGGAAATAAGTTTGGCAGCCTTGTATATGGTGGCGGTTAAGGTCACCACCCCGTCAAGTTCTTCTATCATCGTTCCTATTCGTCTTGGTCCATTTGCTTAAGGTGCCGCCTCAACGGTAGCCCCTCCAATCCGAGTCTGCGGGGGTGAGTTCGGACACTCCCGAGCTATGTGTCCAAGTTGGTGATAAGTGTAGCATCCATTTGTTCTTACGGCAACTACCGCAATGACCCCTACCGCCGCTTGCGCTGGCTGAGTCCCGGTCAGGAAGGCCGTGGCTCGTATTGTAATAGGGCACATTGAGCGCATCAGAGTCTCTATGCGGGTATTTTGTTCACGCTGCTCCTTTTTACTTTCCTGCATCCGGTTTACCAAGGTCCGCTTAAGTTCTAGTATCACGTTGGATTCGTTTGTCTTTTTCCCTACCTATATTGTGGGCGTAGGGGTGGTAAATGGTGATGGCACAACGTTCAGATCAGGGGTGGTTCTTTTGACTGCTACCTGTTCTAGGTAGGTGACAGGTCCCAAGACAAAGACCATGTTTTCAATTTTATCTCAAATTGCAGTCAGGTCTGCTCTGGCCCAGGCTACACTATGTGGAATCACCCTTGTTGGCGTGGTTTTCGCCTTTAAGGAAATTGACACCGAATTTCCTTTCCATCTCTTTTGTCACATCCATGAGCTGTTGCCTTCGCAACTTAGCCCTCATCGCTCGACTCCTAAGTTCGTCTATGAACAAATCCCGTCCCACCTTCTCATCTCGCTCAGATTTGACAGATAGTTGATAAAATCGACTACGATATTTTGCAAAAGACTCCATGGGCTTCTGTACTCACTCCTTGATCATAAAGAACGCCCGTTCTAGATAGATATAATTGATACGATGCAGGAAGTCCTTCTCAAAGGTCGGGAGATCTACGCAGACGTAAGTGTTAAACCTGTGGTGCGCATCTCCTCCTAATCGGGCTGGGACATTGATTAGGGCATCATTATCGTCGTATCATGGCACCCGCAGGGTGACCAGCCACACTCTGGCTAGGTGGTGCGCATGATAAAAAAGGTATAGATCGGGATGGTGTCGCGCGAATACCCTTACAAGGGTATCTGCCCTGGTTTTTGCAGGCGACAAAATATAGTTTTGGGTTTAAAGTCTAAGTATACCGAGCGAGGGCGCGACAAAGTCTGTGGTTTACGTTGACTGAATGGCAGGCTAGAGTAAAGAGTGTGTGGGCGCGCGAACTTAAGGCGTGCGTGATTTTTTCTCTTGTTGATGATTGAGAAGAAACCGACATTGGTCGCCGGCCAAATTTTTTCAGTTATTTTATTTCTGATTTTTATTAGGATTAGAGAGATTTCGATTCTTGATTAACGCACTTGCCTATAACTTGTGCGTACATACGGGGGACGGCCTCGACAACGGTGAGACTTCTGTATGATAGCCGGGGTGCGCGGCATCGAAGGGAGGCGGGGCGGCGGCCCGGTTTTTACTTAGTTTCCGTGTCCAATTTTATTTTTTAATTGCTAGCTTTACTATTAATTACTGCCTTTGTTGGTGATCGGTTCTGAGACTGACGGGGTCGGTCTTGTTGGTACACCATTGAGTTGTTGGAAAATGGACACGAGTTCGGCCTCCCACGTGTTCGTGACGCTGGTAAAATTCACTTGCCTCACACACCCTATAGCGCGGGCCGAGAAGTTCGACGTGCATACGAACCGATGAAGCGGCAGGCCCACGAGGCTGAGGAACCCAAGATTGGACTTGTGCTCAAACCTCCGACAAGGGAACCAGCGGGGGCCGCACCAGCCAGCAGGTGTGGCGCCTGCTACAACAGGGAGGCGGGCCAGAGGCCAGTCGGTAGTATCAGGGCCGCGGCTACATAGACGTGCAAATCGTTGTCGGGCTTGGGTATAAGGGTGAAGGCTAATCGAACCGTCTAGTAGGTAGTTCCCTCTGGTGTTTCCCGAAGGATGGCTAGAGCTGTCGGGGCCGTTTTCTTTATCCTGCCGATTTGCAGTGGCAGGCAGCGTTCGTCTGGGCAGCGGGCGCTAAGTTCGCTCACCGGAAAATACCTTCCGACCGTAGTTGGGAGGCGGAATGCTACGGCAGGGGTGACGGGCACTAGGATAGCGAGGTGAGGCGAGGAGTGATAGGCAGAGGGCGATGGGTGTAAGCCGGGGCAGCGGGCGCAACACTGGTACTGTGTGAATGGTCGGGTTGGGCGGAGCGCAGCGGAGTGCAAAGGGAGTAAGGTGAGGCATTGCAGGGCCAGCGCTAAGGTAGCCGGTGGTCCTACCGCTAGTGAACAGTTGAGATGAGCAGAGACCGCAGTCGGGCAAGCGGAGAGCACGGGAGGGCGAGTAAAGAGCTTAGCGGGGGCAGCGCAGACAGAGGCCAGGCGGAGCTGCAAGAGCCGACGGCGTGCATAGAAAGAAGGGAGGAACCAGGACGGGGTAGCTCGACGGTGATACGCCCACCGAAGGGAGGTGACAGCTCCCGTAAGGTGGAGGTAAGTCGTGCCTCGCGTAGGCCCTATCTTGTCGTAGGGGCTCGCGAGAGGTATGGCTGGCGCACTCGGCCGGAGCGGCTTTACAAAAGCTCCATGTATATTTGCGACGAGGACTAGGATTCAACTCTTGCGTGACGCGGCCGGGAGGGTCCCGCGCTGCCCCGTGCGGTGCCGGGCCGATGCGCTCGACAATGGGCAACTGGTGCCCGAGTACACATGGGCACTGGCTGCGCTTGGGCTGCCGGATTAGCTGCCGCATGTTGGTTGGCGTTCCCTGCCTGATTGGCATTCACTTCAGCCGCCTGTCGTCCCACGGACCTACTTCGGGTGACTTCTAAACTGCGCACTTGCACGTCTCTATTTTTAGACATCCTTCGACCCGGACACGCCAGATTGATCGATTATGGAACCGAACCACTTGCTAGTCCTCAGACTTGACATGTGTCTGCTCCGATATCAACCTCACGCCCAGCGCGACTTCCTGATCGGAGAGGGAGCATGCCTAAAAGTGACGATAAAGGGAGTGAGCCAGGGATTTTAGGAAAGTTGGGGGGGGGAGAGTCCCAGGTCGGAACTGGGATCTCCCATGCCAAGGTTCTGAGGGCAAAAATGCAAAGAGTCCAGATAAAAAAGAAGCTTTTCTCAGTTCGATGGTTCCTCAGTCTGGATACTCAGGTCAGGCGACGTCTTCGCCAGCAACGAGTTCGTACACGGTGCACAAGATGGACATTGTGGGTATCTCGTTGTTCCAACATGTGGCGATTACGGGACTCGCAGAGTTCCGAGTCTAATGTGGATGGTCGTAGCCGAAGGCTGTATTCTGGGCACTCGACCTCGGTGCGAGTCCGCCTGATGAAACCCGCCACCCGGTAGATGTAGTCGCGTCTGCACTCAGAGCACGACGTGATGGGCTAGTGGGGAGCTAATGCACGCCAGGGAATAAGAGTGAGATTGTGATAGGGGAGAAGAAGATAGTGGGGAGGGAACTCCGTTTCAATGGCCACGAATCCGACTCAGTGAATATCTGAAGTTTATGCACGTCGGGATATTGTGTGGGTCGGGAATCACTGCCCAAAGCCTGTTGGATATCCCACAAGCACTCGCGCTCGCTGATGACAAGAGAAGTACTACTCGTTTTCCGAATACTTCAAATATTAACGATCCCTCAAGCACTCGCTATTGGGTTACTCAGAATGACATGCCGGACTCCATGCTACGGACTTACACCAATGCGGTCATGTTTTGACCAACTAAGAGAGATAAAGGCAGCACAATTATGGATCCTATACGGATGAATCGTACGTACGTGTGCACACGTGGCTGACCGTCTCAGCGACCACCTACAACGTGTTCACAAGGACGCATGGTTCATCTGCAACGCAAAGGAAATAGTGCGAGACAACCAACCTGACTGTTTTCCCTAACTCCTACGGGGTAAGACTCGTCATGCATCCATCTCCCAATCATTCAATCTCCAGATCCTAAACAAGGATTTCATATGCAAGTTAAGACGATCGACCCACAACCATCATACGGAGGCCTCATCCATGAAAAAAAGGAACGAAGAGAAGAGGAAAGGAGGGGGAATTGGACGGGGAGGAAAGGAGATCACACAGGCTTTCAAGAAGTCGAAAATATTACGAAGGCAAAATGTCAAGGATGGAAACCAAAATTTCAGACGGGGAGAAGAAGAAGTCCCAACACCACACCGGCACTCCAAGCCCCTTTACTCCCTTCACCGTCAACTCCCTTGCTATGGTGCGGGCAGTCCGTCGTCTCGCACCTACCAACAACCCAGAGTTGTCACCCACTTGGTCTGAGTACGCAGGCCAGGTTCGCCCGTGTCCCACAGTCCATCACGGCTACAAGTAAAACCCGCACACTCATCACCAGCTCGTCGGATCGCCCATCTCCTCACTCACCATCATACATGTTCACACTCGTTAGCCGATCCTTTGACCACGCTCATTCCAAAAGTTTAGATTAGAGAGGGATTTAGTTGCGCTTGCAAATTTTATGGCAGTTAGCACCTGCGCGAGATAGCCGGGATTGCCCTGTGGCAAGAGAGAGAAAAGGGAGTGCCTACGATTGACATGCCTGGGCTGTAGCGTGGGGGACATGGCCGCTCTCCACGCATCGATCCAGTCATGCATCGTTTTGGCCAATGAGGAGAAAGAGGGGAAGGCCGCAAGTTTTAGCACGAAGAGAAATCAAGAAGGAGAAGATTACAGTTGCACCCGCTCTCACCAAGAAGAGAAAGAGAGAATTACAGTTGAGACTAGGATTAAAGCGCGGCGGGAAGAGAGTGCAAAATAGAGTGTAGCAAGGCGCACGTGAGTGAGGAACAGCGTGCAGTTACAGCAGCAGCCACACAAAAATGTCATGGGACCAAAATCCTAGCCTAATTAAAATCATAATTGCAAAAGGAAATTCCGAGTATCTCCGTGGTCGCCTTCGCATGCGTCCAAGAATTCAAAAATACAAAAAGGTTTTCCCTGCACGATGATCGCGCAAACATTCCCCATCTGGATTCCGGAGAAGAAGGAGGAAAAGGAAAAATCCCATAAGCGGTTATTCCGGTGCCCGCTATGGCGCGCTGTAACCCCAGACAGCGGCAGGACCAAGTTCTTGTAGAAACGAAAAGAAAGGGTGAGGGTATCCATGCAATTGAACCCATAGGCCCACCCCGTTTCCCGAAAGTCCTGTGGCACAGAAAATTGTGCACATCAGCAAAGAGATCGTCACACGCTTCCCTCCCAAGGTCCCCCTGCCCCCCTCGGTTACTGAGGCACTGGTGGTCTGCGGATGTCGGACAACTACCCAACAAGTTACAATTTGTACAATCTGGGCACCCCTACACAGGTGAAGGTGAGTTTGTCATGACTGAGTTTGTCGGACAACTACACACGTTTTTTCAGTACCAGACTGAACAAAATCCGTCAGATGAAGACCTGAGAGATTGTCATGACCATGAAAACTGAGGTGAAGGTGAGTTTGCCGATGCTAGAACGATGGTGGCCGGTGCTGGAGCGTAGCCCTGTGGCCTGTTTGTAGCAGGAGCTTGAGGCCTGGTAGAGAGATCTGGGGATTCATCGAGGGAGGAAGGCAATCAAGTGGTGAACTGGGGTGTGCTGCCATCACGACCTAAGGGGCCGAGTACAGTCTAGGTAGTAAGAACACGTCAGCTATGGTTGGTCGTGGCTGGGAGGACACTTTTTTGGAGTGTTGCGTTTGGTATAGGGGGAGGCTAGGAGTTGCTCATAGATCGTGACGCCAGGTTGTGCTGATGTAGTTTATGTCCCACCAACCAGCTGCCGGAAATGTTTTGACTACTGAACAGATGGGAGTCATTTCATCTACACGTGTATGTACACAAAGATGTGAGTTATACTGAATACTCAGTAAGTTATACACAACTTCAAATCTATCTTTTCGAGAAGGATAATAAACTCCACGAATATTGATTAAAACTCAAAATCTTGTGTTCCTACGATTAAAAAAAAAAAAAAAAAAATTGAAAAATATGTTACCATAGAATTAAATCACCAGGACCTGCCCCCTGCTATGGGTCGCAGAAAAAAATAGAGTAGAAACATTTCTAGTCAGATGAATTTGGGCGCTCCTGTAGTGGCCCGTACGTTCCTAAAATTGTGACTCATTTATTGGCACAACTTTAGGAAGTACTGGTGGTTTAACATCATCATCATCATCATCATCATCATCAGCTATTTATTATCAGCATCATCAGTATCCTCAGTATCTTCATCATCATTCTCATAGTATCAGTAGTATATGTAGTATTACTGGCATTATCAGCGAAGTGCACGAGGGATGCTGGGCCTGGCTCCCAGCATGTGGTGTTTTACATACTCAACGATGTATCTCAGGGGATGCTGGACCCGCTTTCCAGCAGGTGTAGCTCCCCAACAAAAGACTGGAGCCCCCTGCAAAACTGGTAGGAGTGCATGCTCTTACCAACACTCCTATAATGCGGGCAGAAAAAACACAAAAAAAGAGGTGAAGGCGAGCCTCACGAACAGCTGAACTCATGAATGGGTAGCTTATTGTCATCCCAACTTCCCAAAATTGACATATCCTCCTTATTAACTGAGGATCAAAAAGTAATTAGCTTGCAAAATTAATGCATTGAAGTGAGTAGTACTCTTGATCACTCTGTGTTTCCATGTGGATGGCTGATGAGCTTCTAATTTTTGACTTAATGTGCGAGCCGAGCCTAATATAGTTTTGTTTCCTTTTTCCTTTTGCCTTCTAATGAGAGTACGATTCTTTGATATCCATGCCTTAGCAATCAACAGCGGTTTATGGATTCAGCGTTACTCATACTTCAGAATCTGTACTTGCCTTCTGGCTGAATGGCACAGGAAATGTAAGTGGTGATAAACATATCATATGTTTGAATGCTGATGGGCCGATGAACCCCAAGAGGTACATTTCTCACTACCTTCTTCCCGTCAACACTGTGCCTTTCGTTATGTCTCTGTCTGCCTGGTAAACTCCCAGAGATTCAGCTATAATCGGACGCTAAACCCATCGGCGCTTGTTATGCATCTCGCCGTTGCCAATGACGCTGCCTTGGCCAAGTGCTCAGCGCCTAGTGCTCATCATCTATAAAGCCCGTCTGCATGGCACAGCTCACATCTAAAAAAATGGGAAAACCTAGAAATTCCCCAAGCGGCAAAACCTTTGTACCATTTCCACCTAACAGTCCGGCGGGCCCCGAAATCACTTTTCATGTCATTTTTGCACCCTGGCTGGGACCTTAATGGCAACTGACAGTGTGCAAAAGTGGAGGACAGGTGTTTTACGTCGGTGGGCCCAACCAATTCAATTACCTGTCGAAACTGGACAGGATGGCTGTTCAGGCCTTTTTTATTGTCCTTAGTATTATGGGGAACCCGTAGCAGCCACATCCGTGCTCAATCCTCCAACGAGGGAACATGTGGGAACTGCACCCAGCAGCAGGTGGGTGATACCGGCCAGGGGTCTGCCGGTAGCATCAGGACTGAGCTTCTTCAATGGGCCAGTCAGTGTGCCTCCCCTCCAGTCCCTTCCCCCTATGAACATCAGGAGTCTCTGCTCAATGTGGGAACCAACGATATATCCCTATGAACATCAGGAGTCTCTCTCTCTCTCTCTCTCTCTCTCAGACACACACACGCACCCACACACACACACCAAAAAAAAAAGAAAAAAAGTGCCCCGATAGCACCGCTCTCAGGGCCAGGGGAATAGCGGCTACTGCCAGCAACGGCCAGAAGGGCATACCTAAGAGATGCATGGTACTGGTAGGGGCATATGGAAAATTCTTTTGCCTGTACCGAACGGCTATCTGGTAGGGGCAAACTGAAAATTTGGCACCCGTATGGATAGGTGCAACTTGGAAATTTGGCACCCGTATGGGTAGGGCCATATTGAAAATGTCTCAGGGCTAAACGACGCCAAGGATGTTTGGAAACTCGAATCACTGTCGGAGGGGCAAATCAGGAAAAGGCGGCCGTCGGAGGGGCAAATCACAAGCCAACGCAGACTTCAGTGGCATTTCAAAAAAATTCCCAAACCCCAAAATAAGACGCGGCCACAAATTCGTGCTGTCGGCAGAGGAAGCCTAGCAAGCCCGTGTCCAGTTGATGTAGCTCAGTGGTTAGAGCACCCGTTGGAAATGCGCATTGTGGTATGAGGTTGTGACGAACCACTTCCCGACCCCGTGCTATCTTCCGTACCGACCCCTCAAATCCCCCTTTTGTATCATACCGAACCCACAAAGCCCCCGTCGCCTTTCTTGATTTCAGGCGCCCTGTTTTAAGCCCCCATTTTTCAGAAGTTCTATTGATTCTTGGAATTCTGCTTTTTTAAATTTGGGAAATGCATGGGAAATTGCTTGCGCCTTAGCGAGCGCACTGGGAATCGGGCTCGACAGTTAGGAATTCCGGAATAAGCGGACCCGACGTGTAACTGTTTTCAATTTTTGAATTGGTGTAGGACATAGGCAAGCTGTAACTGTTTTGGTGCTTTTTTCTCTTGCTGTCGGCACCACGCATGCGAAGCTTCCTCCTCCTTATTTCCCGCGTCATTCTTCCCCCGCGCTCCCTTCTCCCTCCTCTTCTTCTCCTATCGCAACCGTTTTTCCCTCTCTCTCTACTCTTTGCGGGCTTGTTTTTCCCTTCTTGATCATCTGAATCTTGGACCCGTCTCGCGCTACTTTTCGCGCATCTTTCCTTCTCGATCTTCAACCTTGGCTCACGAAGCCCGGTTGATCCGTTGATTACCCCCGCTCACCAATCAGACGCGTTAAGCAAGAGGATCTTCCTGTTGCGCGACGAATCTGATTGGCCGAACATTGGGTTTCGAAGGATCAACATGGCTTCCCTTGAGCATCCTTTGCTGAACCTTCTCCTCTTACACCTCAATCCCCCCTCTGTCTTCTCCCCCGTCTGTCTTCTTTTTCGCAACTATAAATTCCGCAAGCGCGCCCGCAAAGCTCTCTTACGTTTTCCACTCGCAAGCCAGCTTCCGGGAAGCAGTGGCTAGGTAATGCGTTTGGTGCGAGTCGAAAAGTCATGTCGAGCTGACTGTACGCTGGCCGGTTGCGCGCTTGATCGCCATGACGGACTGTGGGATCCGGGCGAGTCGTGTCGAGCTTGCGTCAACGGGGTGACGATCACAATGGTGAAAGTAAGCACGCGACGACCGGGATCGTCGGTGCGGGTATGAGGATTGGTAATTGGAGTTGAGTGGATGATTGGCCCGGGGCCATACTGAAATTTTACGGCGAATGCAACTTCATTACTGAGGATTAATTTTTGGTAGGAGTTTATGGCTGTGAAGCCGGACGTTCCTTTATCAAAGTCCAGTATCTCCTGTCTCGACATCTCTCGTCTATGTCTCCCATCTTTTTCCCTCTGATTCGAATGATGATGTGTCGTGAGTCTGTCTCTCCTGTGAGCCCTTGTGAACTCCCGCACAAAAGAACTTCTTCCGGAACCCTTCCATTAGTTTCCTGAGTAATCCGCAGATGCAAGGAAGCTCAATCATCTTGTCTTGTGAACGGTGGATGCGTGTGCACTATCCCTCGAATTGTTTTTGATGCACCATTGTCATTTTCGCACCTTCCACAGTGGATGTATGTATTGGAAGGCTTGTATTTTTTTTTGCGTTGATCAAACCCAGCGTTCGCCGGGATTTTGTCCGAGAATGCAAGAGTGTTTAGATCTGACGCATTGCGCATGTCATCTGCCTTATGCTGCACGACATCTGCAGACAGTCTATGGGGCAGCCTCGAAAAAGTCGGGCGCCTGGGGTTTTTGTCGAACTGGTCTGCTGAAACTGAGTCGCGGGTTGATCTCCCGAAACTTCAACCCGGTTATTGCATGATCGTACGAACTCCGTGTCAAAGGGATGAAATAGTTCTCTTTCGATTGTGTTTTTTTTTTTTATTGACGTCTAGGGGGTTTTGCAAACTCATTTTGATTGATTGATATGTGGACTGACGGCCGTACCTCGAGCGGGCGCCAGCCTCCCGTATCTCCCTCGACAACGCGCCCCTTCCCTTACAACGAGGAAAGGACACGTGTTTGCTAGTGGGACGTACGAGAAGCTGTCGCACGGATCGGCGGACGATATCACTTCCCTCCCGAAAATCGTTGTTCCGGATTCGTGGATGAGGGCTTTGTCATTATCGATACGCACTTCCCACCTTACTCCGTGTTGTTGCCATTTAACGAGCTGATCGTCATTTCGTGGACGGCAGTGGCGCCCCATTGGCCTCGAACCCTGTGCACTTAGTGCAAGCGTTTCAATCGCTACGAATCAAAGGGCTTCCGCTACCGGATATGGAGTGAAGACGAGCGCAAGGAAAGAGCCACACGGTTGAGACCATCCACGTCGGACTTGGAACTGACCAACGAGCGACGTCGGGTATAATACGAAAACGGGATACGCTGAGTGTACCGAAGCCCTTCCGCCCTAAACGAAGATCCATAGCGCGGTGGGAAGTTCGACAATACTTTTTGGATTGAGTTTGGATTTTTTTCTTTTCGTGCTGAGCACACGCGCGCATTCTGCGACGCGCGAAAACTTACTTCATTAGGCCAATACGAGGGATTTCAGTTCTGTTTGTATCCCCACACTCAATTTTCCAAAAATCCTTGGCACACCCCATCTTGCTGTTTTTCCGGGGCTTCTTTCCGCACCCTTATCACTCCGAACGAAAGACAGCAAAGGGCGTAAGGTTGCGCGTCACAAGGTGGCGGGTTCAAAACTCAATTGAAGCCTCGCTCATGGACACCGGCAGGGCGTTAGAATGACGCAAGGCTGGACACACACCCCTTGGACTGACGCAGGTAAGCTATTATAGACACTGCCTGCGCACGACCCAAGGGTTAGTCCAGGTTGCTATATGTCGGATTCTGCCTACACGTGTTTACTGGAGGACATTGGCTACTGGTTGCTCTGATGATCTCCCCCATCACCTGTCATAAATGGTAGGCTATTCTAGTTACATACAAAAAATTATAGGTTTGAGTCTAGTATAGATGTTACACATATATATATACTTAGTGTCACAGGTCTTGGTACCTATACTGCCTACGGGCACACCTATATTTCGCCTTAGGGCGTACATCCGTGGCCTATGGGCAAATTGCACAGCCTACAGCCACTGATATGTATAGTGCTTACACACAAACATATGTTACCACACAGATAGACACACTGACATGCTAGTAGAGTTGGGTGGGGGAGACCGATCTCTGTCATGGGTTCATCATGGGTGCAGTCTAGGCTACAGGGAGTCCACTCTGCGATTCGGTTCGTCGGTATAGACTGATAGTGATACTGATTGTGCCTGACGTCCGAAGTCCTCGAGTAACAAGGCTTGCATGAGTAGGCTTCCACTGGGGCTGGGTAGGGGTAGTTGTCCAGTCCAGGTGCCTATAACTACTGTTCGGTCACCCTCTGAAAAACAGGGTGATTGTCCTGAGTGCTTGTACCACCGAGGTAGGATAGTAGGTATAGGGGGTGCGTTAGGAGAATTGAAGTGGGGTAGGGTAGGAAGGTAGTCCTGTCGCACATCAGGGTACCCACTAGCTGGTTGAGCTGGAATAGTACTGGGAAGGTGTCCCCTATGATATCAGAATAGGTGGGAGCCATGAGGCCACACCTGGCCGGCATGTGGTCCGTGAATGGCGCCAATGGAATACCACCAACTCGGGCCATACCTCTCCACGAGAACTTCCGATTCAGTTGCCGGGAATAATACAGGGTAGTCTCCCTCCGGCGCTCCTATGACAGTACCCACCTAAGTGGGTCGATACCCGACCTCTATAACAAGCTGGACTTTTTACAAGAAAAAAAAAAAAAAGTCTAGCAAGCCCGAATGAAATTCTAAGGCCTGGACCCCACTGTCCTGTGGCTGGAAAAGGAACCAGGCTGCGAAACCCCCGACCTCTACAACAAGTTGGGCTTGTTACAGGAAAAAAAAAAAAAAAGCCTAGCAAGCCCGAATGGAATTCCAAGGCCTGGACCCCGCATGCCTGTGGCTTGAAAAGGTACCAGACTGCGAAAAGTTGGCCAACGTCGGTGGAAACTTTTCGGCACATTTCCAAAAGACCACACCGCCAACATTTGGCGACTTTGGAAATGGCCAGGGTTGCCGCCATAGGAAACCCGAGAGGGGCCCCTCCTGAAAAGAAAAGTACAGACGACTGTGACGAACTACTTCCCGAACCCGTGCTATCTTTCGAATCCTATTTTGCTTGTATCATACCAACCCCATAAAAACCCTGTTTCGTTTTCTTGATTTCAGGTGCCGTGTTTTGGGCCCCCATCTTTCGGAAGCCTTTACGATTTCCGGGTTCTGCTTTGTCTTTTTTGCAATTCGGGAAATACATAGGAATTTACGTGCGCCTTAGCAAGCGCACTGGGAATTGGGCCCAGCAGTTGGGAATTTCGAGATAAGCGGAACTTCGACGTATCCTTTTTGTGTGTAAATGTTCTCGGTCGCGTTGGGGAAAACTCTCGGAATTTTGTGGGGATATAAATAGGCGTAGGGCTTTCTTTTCCCGCGTTGCTCTTTCGCGCGCGGATATGGTGATTTCAATTTTGAATTGGTTTAGGACGTAGGCAAGCTGTAACTGTTTCGGTGCCTTTTTTCTCTTTGTTGTTGACGACGACGCGCATGCAAGGCTTTCTCCCCTCTGTCCCCCGCATCGCTCTCTCCCGCGCTCCTTTTTCCTTCCCCCTCCTCTTTCTCTCTCCTCGTAACTGTTTTTCTCCCTATCTCTCTCTCTCCCGCTCAACTCTTTGCACGACCATTTCCCCTTCTTGATCATCTGAATATTGGACCCGTCTTGCGCTACTTCTCGCGCCTTTTCTTTTCTCGCCCTTCGAGCAAAGCTTGTGAAGTCCGGTCGATCCTTCGATTACTCTCACCTACCAATCAGACGCGTGGTATGGTAGGATCTGCCTATTGCGCGACAAGTCTGATTAGCCAATCGTTGAGTCTCGAAGGATCAACATGGCTTCTATAGCGCGCTTCTCTTCAAGTCTTCTCCTCCTGCTTCTCTTCTTACACTTCCCCCTGCATTCTGTCTCCCTTGTCTCCTTCCTCGCCACTATAAATTCCACAAACGCGCCCGCAAATCTCTCTTACGTTCTCGACTCCTGAGCCAGCTTCCGGGAAGCAGTGGCTAGGCAGAGTGTTTGATGCGAGTCAGAAAGTCCTGTCGGGCTGTCGATCCGTTGGCTGGTTGCGCGCTTGATCGCCACGATGGACTTTGGGATCGGGGCGAACAGCGTCGAGTTTACGTCAGCGGGGTGACGATCGCAGTGGTGAGAGTTAGCACGGGGCGGCCGGAATCGTCGGTGCGGGCATGAGGATCAATGATTGGATTTGAGTGGGTGATTGGCCCGCGGCCATATTGGAATTAACGACGACTGCGCCTTTGTTGTTGCGGGCCTTTATCTCGGACGTGAGTGTACGGCGGCAACGCCGAACTTCCTCTTTTCGGATCTCGTCATCTTCTATCTCGACATTCCTCCCCCGTCTCCCTCTCTCTCCTCTATCTTTGAATGATGATGTGTCTCGATGTTTGTCTCTCTCTCTCTCTT
>BFEA01000136.1:1103863-1128103 GCA_003427395.1 Chara braunii
CTCTCTCTCTCTCTCTCTCTCTCTCTCTCTCTCTCTCTCTCTCTCTCTCTCTCTCTCTCTCTCTCTCTCTCTCTCTCGTGTCAAAAAGATTGATTCAGGGACGCGCGGATCGCCTTTTAATAACCTCTCAAGATATTTCGTGATTAATTGACATGTGGACCAACGAGTACCCTCCGACTGGGCGCCAGCCTCGCGTATCTCCCATCCCAACGCGACCTTTTCCTTATAGTGAGGAAAGGACACGTGTCTGCGAGTGGGACGTACGAGAAGCGGTCGCACGAATCGGCGAACACTACTTCTTCCCTCCCGAAAATCGTTGCTCTGGATTCGTGGATGCTGGCTTTGTCATTATCGATACCCACTTCCCACCCTACTCGATATTGCTCCCCTTTAACGAATTGATCGTCATTCCGTGGACGGCAGTGGCGCCTCATTGGCCTCGAACCTTGTGCACTGAGTGTCAGCGCTTTGATCACTACGAATCGAAAGGCTTTCAATACCGAATACGGAGTGAAGACGAGCACAAAGAAAGAACCACACGGCTGAGACCATCCACGTCGGACTCAGAACTAACCGGTGAACGACGACGAGACCTGATACGGAAACGAGATACGCGAAGCGTGCCCAAGCCTTTCCGTTCTAAACGACGGACGGTAGCCCGATGGGAGGCACAACAATACTTTTTGGATTGAATTTGGATTTTTCCCTCCTTCCCACCTTGCCCGCGCGCACCTTCCGCGACGCGCGAAAACAATCGACTTGCTCCATCGGACCAACATGGGGGATCTCAGTTCTGTCTGTGTCCCCACACTCAATTTCCAAAAATCCTTGGCACACCCYATCTTGCTGTTTTTCTGGGCCTCTTTTCCGCACAGCTAACACTCCAAACGGAAGACAACACAGGGCGTGAGGTTGGTATCGGAGCCGACACGTGTCGGTTCTGATGATAGTAAGCCGAACTGGCGAGAGGTAAGAGAGACCCTCCATTAGCTCATCGAGATCGCCCAGTGACCAGGTCTCAGTCTGGAGCGGCTGCGCCCGTAACAATGGTAGACGGTACGAGGGTGATCGTTAGCATCCCTGCCCCCTTCCCCTTCTTCCCCAACCATACCCATCCCGAGGCTTGGCTGGAAGCTGTCGAAGCTAAAAACTACAGCACAACTGATCTCCCCTGAGTTCTGACATTGCTACTTCGTAATATGTCGCATAACTAGTTTAGGAAACACACGTGGGTAGATTGGGAGACTTTTAAGCGTGCATTCTTGGCTCGATTCGACACGGTTAGTGAAGATGCCGCCTGGTAGGTGCTCAAAAATCGACCTCAAGGACCAGGGGAACTGTTACCTGATTTCGTTGATCAATTTCAAACCACACTCGATAAATCCGGGCGGGACGAGAAATCTGCTCGACATCTGTTTATTGATCACCTTCGGAGTCCGACCTTGAAAGGTAAACTACAGAAAAAAGTTCCGCCGAAAACAACCCAGTTATCGGCTATCATTACTAAAGCGTTGGAGTTAGACTTGGCTGATACAAAACAATATATCAGCCAAGGAGACGAAGACATTACGGATACCATATGGGATATAACGGCTAAAAGGCGATCATGGTGGCAGGCGGTCGAACGATTTTATCCCCGCCCCGACCATGACC
This sequence comes from Chara braunii, assembly GCA_003427395.1. Taxonomy (NCBI): domain Eukaryota; kingdom Viridiplantae; phylum Streptophyta; class Charophyceae; order Charales; family Characeae; genus Chara; species Chara braunii. The sequence continues at coordinate 1,105,517 of BFEA01000136.1, forward strand.
TTCCCAGCGGAATCGTTTTCGATATCCCGACTGCTTCTCCTCCATCTCCCCCGGTGAATCAATCGATCGCAGCCATTAGGAGCGGAACTTCCTCTGAACCCCCCTCACCGACAGTAACCAATCTACACCTTGCCCAGATGATCCATACGGCCATTACCGAGCAGTCCGAATGGATGAGCAACTTGATCCAAATACAGGCCGCTCATATGGAACGGATGGAACAGATAATGAGCAGGCTCATTAAGCCTAACCCAGCTCCTGCTCGGCCTGCCCCTGCATCGTTTCCACTCTTACCTGCTCCCCAGGCTCCAGGATTCGCACCTCAGTTTCCTCATCTAGCTAATCCGGCTGGAAGGATTGAGTATTTTAACTGCAAACAGCCCGGGCATTTCGCCCGGGACTGTTCATAGCCGAAACGTAATCAGCCTCCCCCTGCTGCGGCCCCCGGCGCCCTTAATCAAGGACGAGTGGCCGCTCTGATGGATACGGATCGAGAAAGAGAACTCGTGGCGTATGCCACAGAGCAGCCCTCCCCTTCGATAACAACGGCGTTAACATCGGGAGCTTCTTCCCCCGACGCTGCTGAAGTGGTCAATCCTCTCAAGTGTCTCCATCTCGTAGGCATGATAGGAGCCATCCGATCGGTCCCAGATGATCTCGAGTGGGTCGATCGCGAATCGAATCCAGGACCACAGTTTCGGACAGGAGACATTGATACACTGAAAACGCTCAAACAGTTAGACATCCGCGTTCCTATCCCCGTAGGGCATCTGCTCACCATATCTGAAATGGCGAACGATAAACTTTTACAATACTGCCAGAAAAATCAAAAGCGTTTTACCTATCAACGCATACAACGAATGTTGAAAAAGAAAGAAGAAACTGAGGAAGTGGTATCCCTTGAGCCGGATACTAAGGAACCTGAAGCCGCACGCATAGCCGCCATCTCTTTAGCAGAAAATTATCACTTCATACGAGCTCGGCCGATACTATGGAAAAGTGTGGAATGTGATTGTGAAGTTTGGGGTAAGCCGTTTAACGCCCTGATCGACACAGGGTCTTCTGCAGTAGCCATATCGTTAGATACTATAAAAAGACGAGACGACTTGGATCCATGCTTCCTCAATCTGGCAAAGACAAGTATGTCTCTGCCGACGAGGAAGCAATGAACATCGTGGGTGTTATCGAGAAAGTAGCTAAAAAGGCCGGGTGAGTACACGTCCTTGTTAACGCGCTCGTAAGAGATGTACAATTCTACTCGGTATTGTTGGGATTACCTTGAGCGATGGCGGTGGGCGCACGTCTGCACTTCGATTCGAAACAATTGGTGCTCACACAAACTGGGGGAAAACCTCAGACTGTTCTTTTGCGGGTTTCTACTCGAACAATAAAGCGGGTTCCTAACTCGCCCCAAATACGGATGATCATTGATCCCGAGGAATGCTCCCTCTCGCGCCTCGGAAACGGAGTCAGGGAGCAAGAATACGGAGAAGAGATGCTCAGTAAAGAGGAATGGAAGCATCTGGTTGAATTTTTCGAACATGAAATCCCTGAAGAATTTCGAATGTGCCCCGACACCGCTCGAAGCTTCCAGGTGGACTCTGAAAACAGTGCGTTCATGCCTCTAACAACCCAGGTCAGTCCTTCAGTCCTCCTCGGTGAACCCATATTACAAGTCTCCAATCTGACCGATGATTTGAAACCCCCTCGCACCTTGTACGAGAGAGCTCTTTCCTTATGAGCACGTTATCAGCAAACGGAACAGTATTTGGACGTTTCCGTTTTTTCACCCCGATCATTATTAACGACAGGAGCCACTATCGCATTGATTAAACAAGAAGCGGAAGCACCGGTAAGTGATGTGCCAAATCTAATGCAAGAAATGACGGATCTAACAGGACTAACTGTGAAACCAACTTCGGTTGGGTCAAAAACTGATGCTGAAACTAAAGAAACAGAGATGATAATCCCCGCTGAGTCCCAGATGAAACCAACTGTTTTTTCTGTTCGCACTAGTAGTTCCGTCTTTTCTAGTGTCTATGAGCGACGGGAACGGCCGGTTGATTGGATCGATATGCCCCTTAATATGTCCAAGGAATCAACAATCCCCCTCCCGAGTCACGTTCCCGCTGAACTCCGGAAGTCGTTGATCTGTGTATTGAATGGTTACGCAGAAGTGCTGAGCGTGCATGACAATGATATTGGGTTAACTAATGTAATTGAACATGCCATTCTCACAGGAGATCATCTGCCCATTAGCTGCGCTCCCTACCGATACTCGCCAGCTCAACGAGCGGCCGCCTTTCAGCGGATTAAGGAGTTCGAAGCTAATGGATGGATCGAACCCGCTATAGGACCATGGTCCTTCCCTGTAGTGATCATACCTAAGAAGGCTAGAAGGATTCGCATTTGCATTGATTATCGAAAGCTGAATGATATCACGATTAAAGATGTGTATCCCCTCCCCCGGATTGATGAGTAATTGGATGCGATTGGGAGTGCTCGATTTTTCAGCAAGTTTGATGTTCGTCATGGGTTCCATCATCTTCTTGTCCGAGAGGAAGATCGACCGAAAACAGCGTTTATACTTTTCGAAGGCATGTGGCAATGGATTCGATGTCCGATGGGTATTTGCAATGCCCCTGCGGCTTTTCAGCGAGCCATAAATATGGCCTTTCAAAACTTCGTACGGAAAACTCGTTTGGCACAGAGCATCATCAACTACTGCGTGATTGTGTACATGGATGACATCTTGGTTTATTCGAGCTCCTATGAAGGACACGTGCAACACATCGAATGGACACTGCATGCGTTACGAGATGCCAGTTTCAAGGTGGCACTTGAGAAGAGTCAATTTTTTCTCACCACCATTTCCTTCCTGGGGCACGTGGTGACAGACAAAGGACTCCAACCGGAGCCGCAGAAGGTGGCAGCTGTCAGGGACGCGCCAGTACCTACCACTATCACGCAAGTTCGCGTCTTTCTGGGCCTAGCCTCGTATTACCGAAGATTTATCAAGGGCTTCGCGGCGATTGCGGGACCCCTCACAAATCTCCTACGCAAGGATCAGCCGTTGATCTGGATGCCGGAGTGCGATCAAGCATTTTCCAAACTCAAGGCTGCTCTCATTTCGGCTCCGGTCCTTATAAGACCGGATCCTGAAAAACCTTTTGTTCTCATCACCGACTGGCAGCCAGAGGCGATTTCGGCGATCCTTGCCCAGGTGGGACCAAGCGGACTCGAGAGTGTGGTGGAGTATGCGTCCAAATCAGTACCCGCCTGCAAGCGCAACTACGCCGCTCCGACGGGAGAATGCTATGCGGCTCCCTGGGGAATCAGTCACTTTCGTGCTGACCTATATGGCTGAAAATTCACCCTGGTGACTGATAATGGGCCCCTGTTGGCTCTGAAGAGGTCGAAGGATTACTCGGGCATGATTGGGCGATGGGCCACTGTGCTGCAGAGCATGGACTTTGACATCCGTCATCGGAAGCACGAGAGACATGGGAATGCGGATGGATTGACACGAGTGCACCCTGTGTATACACCCGTACAAATATGGCCCGTACGGACGGCTGTACGTCTGTACGTACGGGCCCCCTGGTGCCCGTACGGCTCGTACGTATAGACTTATGGCCCTCCGTACGTCGTTTCGCGGGGGGTGTTGACCCGTCTCTTCCCCTCTGTTATCATGACTACCTCGTCTGACTTCACCACCCCTTCTTCTCCTACTAATTCTGCCCCTCTTACTTGCTCAGCTTTCTTTGCCACCCTCCCCGACAAATTCTGTTATTTTTGCACGTGCATTGCACGGATTTATGGGGTCGACTGTCATCCCTTCGAAACTGGGTTTGTCGATTGGGTAGAATGTGCCACGTGTGTCAATCGTGCGCACGGGGCCTGCATACGATATTGGACGAGTGTCAAGGAATGGAGGTGCCCCCTATGTAGAACGAACAAACTCCCCACGGAGGTTCGATTCGAGGTCGCCCGTACGGACGACCCTGAATACGACGAAAAATACTGACGAGCGGAGGTTTGGACAGATAAAATTTTGTTGGCAAAATTAGTAGGATTATCTTTGGGCCACCTCACCAAACACGACAGACGTAGGGCAACCGAGAGATCTTGGGACTATCGATGGATCAACGGTCATTTAGAGAAGCATAAAACTGACGGATCGGGTTCGTGGCTGACAGTTCCCCATCCCTTCCAGAGATACGATTGGATCCGATCTGCTCACGAGGAACAGGCCGCTCATTTCGCGATACGCGTCCCGGAGGTATCTGTAGACCAAAACCGATAGTTCTTGTCCAATAAACGAGATGATGTCAAATACACTGTCGCTAACTGTGTAGTCTGTGCCGCTGATCGCGCCCCTATACGGGGACCAAACACGATGGTACCAACGGAAGTAGAGCGTCCTTTCCAGCGAGTCAGTATGGACACGACCGATATTGACGTGCCACCTGGCCCAAACCGCTGTGGATATTCTATTTTATTAGTATTAATCGACCATTTTTCCAAATACATCGAATTTTATCCCTGTAAGACCCGAAAAGCCACAGAAATAGCCACGTATATCGAACGGTTCCTCTATACCCATCTAGATACGGAAGAAATTCTAACCGATAATGAATCTGAATTTAAAGGTGAGGTGGAAGAACTACTTGCACGAAGGGGCGTCACGCTCCGACATACGGCACCCCACGTATCTCAGTCGAACGGGTTGGCCGAGAATGACAACCGTATGATTAAAACCGGCCTTCGCAGGAACTTAGCGGCACACGACACGCGTCCTTGGCCCGAAATTGTATATCAGATCGTTGGGATCCACCGGGCCACCCCTCACAAATCCACGGGGTTCACCCCCTTTCAGCTTCGAACTTATAGCCTCCCGTGTGTCGATTACCAGGGTAACTCGAAAATTGCCGAAGCAGGGGGCAAAGACACGCGTGCGGCCCTCAAAGCCAAGGCCAAGAGGTTCGCCGACTTAATAGAACGGACCGTTCCAAAGCAAGCCCGGAAAAGGCAAAGGATGACCGAACTGGCCCACGGTAGACAGGTCCGCAGCTATGAGGCTCGGAACGGGAATGCTGGGCCCCAGTACCAATATAAATTGGGGGACCTAGTGCAGGTACGTAAATGTGCACGCGACCGAAAACTCACTCCCAAGTTCTCTGGCTGTTTTCGCGTTATCGAACTCGGACCCAACGGCGCCAACACGGTGCGCATCGCACCAGAGGCTAGCGCCAGCCATAACTCCGTTCCCATCGTCTGACATACCTCCTACCTCCGTCTCCTTCCTCCTTCCGATCTTCCTCCCTTTTCTTCCTCAGAAAGCGAGGAAAACGACGACGATCTAACCCTCTGTCCTCTTTCTCCCTCCTCCTGTCCCTCATCCTCCTCTCCGACCTCGCCATGAGTTTTATCACAGAGCGGGTTCTTGACTTACAGCTGCGCCAGCCACGTGGCCACCTCTCATAAATTCGACAAGTTTGTCACCCTCGGCTCAATACAGATCTCCGCTGTTTGATGCGATTCTTCTGCGACGAAGGTGTCTGTGCCGCCGCCGCATTTCGGATAGAAGGAAGCCCTCACGCGATAGTAGTCGTGGAGGTTACTGCAGTTCATCGGCGAGCGGGTCCCAAAACAAGCCACGTCACCACAGTGGCAGGATTCACCGGCGACATCAGCTCGGTCAATCCGCTGAGGCATACCGAGATCTTTGCCTCGCTGCGTGAGTGGACGGAGCAAGTGTCCAATGTATGGCAGCACGTCCTCGCCCGCAAAGGGTATAACATCATTCCGATCTCTGCATCGGATATTGACGGTATTCGCCGATCACCGAGCGAGCGGCCTGTTGTGATTCCTTCCATCGTTCCCTTCCCCCGTCCCCAATGAACCACGCCCATCTCCTCGCACCTCTTTCTATCTTTCGTCTTCCCTCTCTCTTCCCCACCTTCTGGCAATCCGATTTTCACCCTTCTCTCTCATTCTCATTCGAGCCTCTTTCGGTCCCTTTTATCAACCCTGGATAGTGGCGGTTGTGGCGCGAAACTTTTGAGGAGCTGTCCTTCTGCTTGGCCCGAGTACAAGTGAAGTGGACGGGCACTATCGAGTATCCCAYGTGGACCGAGAACCCGGAGCTGCTGATCATACAGGGGTGGAGGACTAACGCGGAAGGAGATCTTATTGGATTCCTCTTTGGATCGGTGCAACCAGGTCGCCGTCAGTTGATTGCACAGGAGCTCATCGCACCGATCGTGCAATTGGCGGACGACCTCTCGCCCGGCATCTACTTTCAGAGTGACAACAGTCCTGCTCCGTACATTTTCGAGCGATCCTTGGATCCGTACCTTCAGTGGACTTCGTGGTTGGAGGAACCTAGCGACGAGGATACATTACCATCGCGGCAGAAGTATCTGAAGCCGTACGAGATCCCCTACGCCTTCTACCCAAGGGTAGAAGAAGCGCCGATCATCGACAACGACGAAGAAGAAGGCGACAACGAGGAAACAACGGAGGAGGGAAGCTATAGTGAACATAGCGAGGGCGAGCTGAGTAAGGAGGAAGAGGAAGAAGAAGGAGCCGGATCCGAGCGGGAAGCCCCGCCCGAGGAAGCAACGCGTACGGGAACGGAGGTAGAAGATCGGGAAGTGGCATGAAAACGCGAAGAAATTGCCTCCGGAAAGCGCCAGCTAGAGTTCGCCAGCAAAGCTAGCCTGCGCCTTGGTAACGATCCGACTCGGGAACCAGAGCCGTCGAAGCTCGGAGATGGCGACCCTGCAGCCACCACCTCAAGTGCCGCGTGACGGAGACGGCGCCGATCCCCCTCCTCCTCCAGCCCCACCCGTCCCCCAGTTCGCCCACGTACCGATGTGGGCAATAGGCCTTCCTCCTCGGACGCTGTCCCGCCGACCCCTTGATTTCCTCACCCTCGAGCAGATCCGTACCCCCGTCACCTTCCCTTCCCGTCCTTTCCATCCACATCTCTTCCGTGACTTCTACTCCACCCGTCTACTCGCCACCGTCCACCCCCACGCCTCCCTTCGGTCCGCTGCTCCCACATTTTGCTGGCATCTCTTGCTGTTCAACGCTTCATGGGAACAATCCAACGTGGTGGAGGTCTACAACGTTGCCATGGGGACAATCCCCGCCTGCCGCCACTTCGAGATCTTCCGAGCGGCGCTTTTCCACACCTTCTCCTCCTGATATCGCGATTACCTCGCTTCCCTCCCCCCCAGTGGCGATCATTTCCCCCGCTTCCACCGAATCAACCGATATGAGGAGCTCCCGGTGACTATGGAAGGGATGAATCGCTTCCTACCCCCACTCCCTCCCCGTCATCCCCACCAGATCCCCGACATGTACCGCCTCTACTGGCCTATCCCAACTAGGCAGTGGTAGATCCCCTTTCACCTAACCCCCCCCCCTCTCTCCTCCCTCCATCGGCACGAATCAGTAAGCTTCGCGAAGATCACRCCATCGRTSAYGACGTCAACCTACKCGCTGATTCGACGGACAGCAACRAGCAGGGGTGCAGAGCACACGGAGATCGGATGGACCATGATGGCGTCACCTGGACGATCTCCACGAGGCAGAGGGTTGCATATGACAGGGCTACAGAGATTTTGCCACAGATGTTGTCGCCATCTCATCCGCGGCCCAGTTATCGTTCCTTGTACTTCTTTTTGCTCTGTTGATACGCTTGGTTCCTCATGCATCACTCTGCTCTCCCCTCTTCTTCTTCGCCATGACATGCAATCAGGAGATCGCATAATTTTGGAACCCCCTGCGTGTCACATATGTGACGAACCACTTCATGACCCCGTGCCATCTTTCGTACCCTTTCTTTTTCTTGTATCATACCAACCCCAGGAAAACCCCGTTTTGAGTTCTTGCTTTCGGGGGCCGCATTTTCCTTTTTGAGAGCTTTTTTCGACTGCTGAGTCCTGTTTTTTTTTTTTTGCAAAGTCGGGAAATTCATGGGAATTTAAGTGCGCCTTAGCGAGCGCACTGGGAATTGGGCTTGGTAGTTGGGAATTCCGGGATAAGCGGAACTTCGACGTGTCCTTTTTGGGTGTGTGAGTGTGCTTGGGCGCATCGGGGAAACCTCTCGGAATTTTACGTGAGTACGAATAGGCGTAGGATTTTATTTTCCCCCGTCGCTTTTTTTCGCGCGGATATGGTGATTTCAATTTTGAATTAGGATAGAAGCAAGTTGTAACTATTTCGGTGCCTGCATGCAAAAGCTTCCTCCTCTCTGTCCCCACATCGCTCCCTCCCGCGCCTCCCCTCCCTTCTCTCTTCTTTCTCTCTCTCCCCGTAACTGTTTTTCCTTCTCCCTCTCTCTCTCTCCCGCCTTGCTTTCGCGCGCCCATTTCCTTTTCTTCATTGTCTGAATCTTGGACCCGTCTTGCGCCACCTCTCGCGCCTTTTCTCTTCTCACCCTCTTAGTCTGGTGTACGACACCCGGTCGATCCCCCGATAACTCCCGCTCGCCAATCAGGTGCATGGATCGATAGGACCTTCCTATCGCGCGACTAATCTGATTGGTTGAACCTTGAGTTCCGAGGGATCAACATGGGGTTCGTAGAGCACTCTTCTCAAAGTCTTCTCCTCCTGCTTCTCCTCTTACACCTCAACTTTCCTGTTGCCTTCGCCCCCTACTATCTCCCCTATGGCAACTATAAAACCCGCAAGCGCGTTCGCAAATCTCTCTTACATTCTCAACTTCTAAGCCAGCTTCCGGGAAGCAGTGGCTAGGCAGAGTAGATTGGTGCGAGTCGGAAAGTCCTGTCGAGGTGACGATAGGCTGGCCGGTTGCGCGCTTGATCACCGCGACGGACTGTGGGATCTGGGCGAACCGCGTCAAGTTTACGTCAGCGGGGTGACGATCGCAGTGGTGGCAGTTAGCACGCGACGGCCGGGATCGTCGGTGCGGGTATGATGTTCGACGAGTGGAGTTAAGTGAGTGATTGGCCCGGGGCCATATTGGAACGGCGAATGCGCCTTTGTTGTTGCGGACTCTTTTTCTGGTGTGAGTGCACGGCGGCAACGCTGAACTTCCTTCTTTTTGATTGCGTTATCTCCCATCTCGACTCTCCTCCCTCACCTTCCCCTATCTTTGAATGATGATGCGTCTGGATGATTGTCTCTCCCTTGCATGAGAATGAGTCCGCATGATGTTTCTGTGTGAAAGAACTTCTTCCGGAACTCTTCCATTAGTTTCCTGGGTAGGCCCCCCCTATGCAAGGACCCCATCTTCTTGTCTTGTGAACGGTGGATGCGTGTGTATTGTTCAGCGATCCATCTTTTTGCCCCTGAGTATATCTCATTTTCGTACCTTCCACAGTAAATGAATGTATGGAGATCCGCGTTTCTTTACGTTGATTAGATGATTGTTGTTGGGATCTTGCTCGAGAATGCAAGAGTGTTTAGATCTGTAGCTCTGTTTGCACTACGCATGCCATCTGCCTTATGTTGCATGACATCAACAGCCTAGCCACGAGGCGGCCCTAAGAAACAAGGCGCCCAGGGACCAACGTTGTGTTGAACCAATCAGACCCATAGCCATACGCGTGACCAAGTTGATCCGTGTTTGCTCTCTCTCTGTCTCTCTCTGTCTCTCTCTCTCTCTCTCTCTCTCTCTCTCTCTCTCTCTCTCTCTCTCTCTCTCTCTCTCTCTCTCGTGTCCAAAAAATTGATTAAGGCACGCGCGGATCGCTTTTTAATGACGTCTCAAGATATTTCGTGATTAATTGACATGTGGACCAACGAGTACCCTCTGACTGGGCGCCAGCCTCCCGTATCTCCCATCCCAACGCGACCTTTTCCTTATAGTGAGGAAAGGACACGTGTCTGCGAGTGGGACGTACGAGAAGCGGTCGCACGAATCGACGAACACTACTTCTTCCCTCCCGAAAATCGTTGCTCTGGATTCGTGGATGCGGACTTTGTCATTGTCGATACCCACTTCCCACCCTACTCAATATTGCTCCCCTTTAACGAATTGATCGTCATTCCGTGGACGGCAGTGGCGCCTCATTCGCCTCGAACCTTGTGCACTGAGTGCCAGCGCTTCGATCACTACGAATCGAAAGGCTTTCAATACCGAATACGGAGTGAAGACGAGCACAAAGAAAGAGCCACACGGCTGAGACCATCCACGTCGGACTCAGAACTAACCAGTGAACGACGAGACCTGATACGGAAACGAGATACGCGAAGCGTGCCCAAGCCTTTCCGTTCTAAACGACGGACGGTAGCCCGATGGGAGGCACGACAATACTTTTTGGATTGAATTTGAATTTTTCCCTCCTTCCCACCTTGCCCGCGCGCACCTTCCGCGACGCGCGAAAACAATCGACTTGCTCCATCGGACCAACACGGGGGATCTCAGTTTTGTTTGTGTCCCGACACTCAATTTCCAAAAATCCTTGGTACACCCCATCTTGCTGTTTTTCTAGGCCTCTTTTCCGCACAGCTAACACTCCAAACGGAAGACAGCACAGGGCGTGAGGTTGCGCGTCACAAACCGGCCGTTACTTGGAAACATCGGGGGGAAGCGATACGGGTGCTGGGGGTCGCACTTACAGCAATGGGCCCTCCGCCGGATCACGGGGCTTCGTTGGTGGAGGAGGCAATGAGGAGACTCGCCAGGTGGAAGGGCCTGCACACTTCCATAGTCGGGAGAGCATTGGCTCTAAATACGACCATTTTTTCTACCATGTGGTACAAGGCTGCCTGCTGGCCAATTCAACCAAAACCCGCAGGGTCACGTGGGATTACATAGGCCATTTTTTCTACCATGTGGTACAAGATTGAAACGCGCAGCGGCGGCCTATGTTTGGAAAAATGACCATGAAGACCCTTCGTTCCTCCCCAGGGTCGCGTGGGATTACATAGTTCAACCCCGCTCCAAGGGGGGGCTTGCTATTTTGGAGCCCCAAGACCAGCTGAAAGCCTTGTCCTTCAAGATCTTGATTCGCCTGCTCATGGGCAATGACATACTGTGGGCCCCGTATGCCGAGCTGCAACTGTCAAATTTGCCCCCCCCCTCTCCCGTGGATGCTCCCGTCCATGCGCTGCAATGGCTTACCAACCCCTGTTGGACAGTCCCCGGAGTATCCACTGCGCCCAATCCACAGACACCACGAGCTCAGGCCAGGAACGACATTGCAAATGACCCCTTGCGGCCTGGCATGGTTAAGTTGTGGCAGGAAATGGGCCCGGACAGGCTTCCCCCACCGATTCGCTGGCACAACATTATCAAACAACCGCTCTTCGGAAACCCCGACATTGTTTGTTGTCTTTGTTGTCGCATGTGTTGTCGTTTTTGTTGTTGTTGTTGGTGTTATTGTTGTCATCATCACTGCTGCTGCCACTGCCGACACCGTTGGCGTTAGTGTTGTTGTTGTTGTCGTTGTTGTCACGTGTGTCGTTGTTGTAGTTGTTGTTGGGGTTGTTGTCGTTGTCATCGCCACTGCCGCCATTCCGACGCCATTGCCGATGTAGGTTGTATAGTTGGTGTCGCGTGTGTCGTTGTTGTTGTTGTTGAATGTATGGTTGTGATGCTATTGCTGGTGTTGTTGTTGCAGCCCATGCCATCTTAGCTGCCTGCGCCTCTGGCTGAGCGGAGAGTTTCCAGCCGGCAGCCATGTGGAAACACGGCGGACAGTGTTTCCAGAATGCCAGTGGGGTCTGAAACCCACTTTGGCATAACCCAAAACAAATTCCTCAAAAAAAATTCCCACTGGGTCCGAAATCGGCCTTCCATGCGAAAACTCTTCCAGCCGCCGGCCAGTGGGGTCCAGGCCTAAGGTTCTTTTTTTTCGTTTTTTGTTTTTTGTTTTTTGTTTTTTTGTTGGACCTAAGGTTCTCGCCACACCACTCTCGAAATGTCAAAAAGTTCATTCTCATTTTGCACATGTCGAGATTGGTGCGGCGATGCCCTGACTCCCGTTTCAAATGGCATTTGGCCTCTACCGGTAGTTCTTCTTTTTCATTTTCCAAATACGAGTCCATGATCTAATCATGGTATTCCCAAATGGCATTTGGCCTCTACTTCTTCTTCTTTTTCCTTTTCTTCCCCATTAATAAATATCTTGGGGCGCCAGGGCCCTTGAGGAGAGCTCACTTTGCCTCAATCTCGCGCAAGCGCATAGACCCCTATCTGCGGTCGTCCCCTGGCACTGGTTCTAATACACTCCATTGCAAGGTCCGTCGTCATCCCACAAACGCTACTCCAGTCCAGGGCGCCAAGAGTCGTCAACAGTAGATCTGCAATCCCTCGGATCCTGTCAATTTGCAAGGGAGCTGTGACGCTTGTCCTTGTGATGACTGCCGCTCCTCCTGTGAAGGCTCTGAGCGGCTTTACTTCGTCTTCTTCGTCCTCAGAAGAGATTACTTGTCTTGTCTGGAGCCTTCGCTGAGCCCAGTACGCCAGAGTTCGGGAGCCAACTCCAATACCTCCTCAGACTCCTCGGACTCCTCCGTCGAGTTCGTTTCCCGCTCGTTCCCCTCCGTCGCAACCTCCGGCTGCTCCTCTCCTTCCTCCATCCGCCGCTCCTCCTGGCGAGGGGCATTCATGAACGCCTGCCGACCGGTGATCACCTCCAGGCGCAGCACCCCGAAAGCGTGCACGTCATTCTTGGCCGTCAGCCTGCACGAGCTGTAGTACTCCGGGGCCATGTACCCGAAGGTCCCCGCAACATGGTAGGTCTCCACTGTCTCGCCCGCCTGCTGCGCGCCGAAAACGCTCTGCCCGACCTTTGCCAACCCGGAGTCGGACAGGTAAGCCCTGATCGAAGTCCAATCGCCCTCTCCCTGATCCTCGAGCAACACGTTTTTGCTCTTGACATCCCGGTGCACGACGGGAGGGTCTACCTGCTCGTGCAGATACCGTAGAGCACTTGCAATTTGCCGAGCGATAGACAGCCGGTCCTTCCAGTCCAACGGCGACTTCTGGCGGGTGCAACTGCTGCCATCAGAGATGCTGTCCATTGTTGGCACGACACCTTGTTCGCGACTGGCGTACCCAGCCAATCGCAGGCGGTCGTGGAGCGTACCTCCCTCCACGAACGGGTAGACGAGAAACGACTTCCCCTCCTCCCCCCAGTATCCGACAATGCCACAGATCTGGCTATGGCGGAGTGATCCGAGCACGTCCAGCTCGGCTTGGAACTGACGGAACCTCGCCGCTTCCAAGAAGTCCGCATCCTTCATCATGTTGACGGCCACCACCTGGCCGTCGCTGAGCACTCTCCTGTACACCTCCGCAGGGAGTACCTCTTCAAGCCGGAATGCTCCCGACTGAAATCTTTGCACGCTCTGCTGGTCTCCTCCAGGGAGTACCTCTTCAAGCCGGAATTCGGCCGTAGGATCAAAGGCGATTGTCCCATCTTCGCCGTTCTCATCCCCGAGCTCGCCTCATTCGACACGGAGTTATCTGTCCACTTGGTCCCCGACCCCTTCACATCCTCCGATGAAGCAGTGATGGACGCTTCCGGTGGAGTCCTCTTCCGCCTGTGTGTAAATATCCCTCTTCGCCGTCGGATCACAACAACTGATAACGACACGGAGTAGGCTACAACCAGTAGCAGCACGCCGGCGCTTGCCATGGCGATTGCACGCACGCTGGCCGACGGGGATGGGTGCCGAGCCGTCGTGGAATCACGCTGTTGTTCGGAAGCTGCGGCGCTGGGTGACGAGGAAGGCTGAGCCGTCATGGAATCCCGCTGCACTTCGGAAGGTGCGGCACAACGAGGCAGAGCCGATGTGTTGATCCCCAACTCCAGAATATCTGTAATCGCACCCACGTACAGCGTGTCACTCTCCGGAGAAATGTCCAGTGACATTCGTCTCCCATGTAGGATCGAAGCGACAGTCGCGACATTCGCTGCCTTCCCCCAGCTGGCATTTAAGGTAATCAGCAGGAGCCTGGCTGGGGGGTCATCCCAGTCCTCCTGGGTTTCCAGGATGAACACGTTGCACCCGTCGTGAGTGACAGCCAAGGTCTGGGGTGCTGAAAATGAAGCTTCGGAGGCAGGGCCGTCCCTCCTACCTGCCGTTCCTCCGGCAATCCGATGCACGGCACCTGTACTGGCCCGAATCCGGCCGAGCAGGTGACGCTTCTGATCGACAAAGTAAATGGCTTCCCCGATGGTGGACGCGCCCAATTTCGCAGAAGCCAGTCGCACTTCCTCGGGGTCGTCACTCTCTCTGTAATGGTTGCTGAAGGGGTCTTCATAATCCACGCCGATCCAACTCTGCAAACTGGAATACCCCCCTGAGGGGTAAGTCAAGTTAACACGGTGAATCCCAACACCTGTAGAGACGTACAAAATCCTGCGACTGGAATCGATCGCCATGCTGGAGATCGAAGAATCCCAAGTAGCGGTTACACTGGGGTAATCGCGGGCATAGAGCTGATGCGTCAAGCTTTCGTTGGCGTCAATGGAAAGGGCACGGAGTGTGCTTCCGCCCAAAAGACCGAATCTTGACGCCACGTGCAGGATTCTTGTCCGCTGTGTGTCGTCGTTGCCAGCGAGGACTGCTCCTGTTAATTCCGAGTCACTGTCTTGAAGCGCCATTGCATGGAAATAACTAAACGATCCCTCGGGCGCCGATCCGGCTGCCAACAATGCCGCGTTAGCCTCAGGTTTATTCGCCTGGTAAGTGCTCATCCTCCATATCCCGTTTGTCAGCGCAATAAACAAGCTTCGATCCTTGGGAGATAACACCACATGCACGATCACAGGGTCCGGCATTTCGTTTGCCGTAGAATAGTTGTTGGTACGGATGAATTTCATAGCATACTGAGCTCTGAGAGTCAAGAGATTGGCGTTGGTAATATTTATAAGCGGTCGGTCTACCGGTGACCACTCGGCAAGGCGCTGCAATGACGAGGACGAGAGCAGCAGCGCAAATATCAACCTCGTGATGATTCTCGAAGCGAAATCTGCCATGGCTGGCTATGGCCGACGTCGCCTAGGCAGAGAAGCGCGATAAGGGACGAGCTTGCTGGACCCCTCGTTGATGCGAGTGCTCGGTCGCCCTCGTGGGGCTCAGGGTCTCCCGCTGCCGCTCCTCGTTTCCTTTACGCAAATCCGGAATCTTCCGCCGTTAGCCCTTCTTCGGGATATCCGCTGAACTTGTATCGATACACAGAAGATCGTAGTCGCCCGTAGACGCATGAACCGAGAAATGGTCCAAACTTGGAAGAAGAAAAAAAAACGAGAAATGGTCCAAACTTGAAAAAAAAAAAAAACAAAAAAAAGCAGTGAAAAAGCAGGTGAGATCCCCACTAGATAATTTTAAACAAAGAACCCCCCCTCCCCTCGAAATTCCGGCCGCTCTGGAACTCCCTATCCTATCCTACCAAGGCCACGTGGCCGAATGGTAAATCTATCAACTGTTGATCGACATATCTGATGAGTTCGAAACCTGGTGCAATCCCCCGATAAAGAAAATAAAGTAACTCTAAATTACCTGGGGAATGGTAAATCTATCAACTGTTGATGGACAGATCTGAGTTCGAAACCTGGTGCAATCGTCCGATAAACACAAAAAAGTAACTCTAAATTACCTGGGCCCTGTAAGTTTGATGATGATACCTCAACTTGAAGGCTGTTGCAATCCGATAAACAAAGGGGGAATGGTAAATCTCTCAACTGTTGATCGACAGATCTGAGTTCGAAACCTGGTGCAATCATCCCTTTTTCGTAGTGAGGCTGCGCAGCCCATTAAAGAGGGCCCACCTACTCTGCCATCTCCTAGATCTCCGACGAGTTTTCATACACCAGTTTGTGTGTGTCTAGCTGCCTTGTGGCCCTTGTCCCACATGGCGACACCGAGAGCAGTGTACACCGCTCGTCGATTAGAAGGCGAGAAGACTCACACTAAACAGGGCCGTCGTCGTTTTGATCCGGTAATGACGACCACGATCATAGTTACACCTGACGATGGCATTCGCATTCGCAAGCTTACCTCGAATGCCGTAGTTTGCCGTCGCCTGCCAACCACTTGGAAAAAACTCCACGCTCTGAAAATAAAGCCGCAACCCCTTTAGAACTCCTGACTGATTTATCCGTCCCCGAACTCACCAACCAATCAACCTACTCTAGCTTTCCCACACCCAATCAGTTGATCGATGATCGAACTCCTGTGATCGCACTCGTGACGGGGAATGGAAATCACTCGGCGACAGTCGCTCTGTGGCGCGGCCAACCTCATCGACCAATCTGGCGTGGGTTTACGAACGCAAGGACGACAGACGGGAGTAATAAACTTCGCGAGAGTCCGAGAAACATACCGGCGTAGAAAAGGACTGCAACCAAACTGCTTGTCGCCATCAAGTAACTCAGCAATAATCTGCTAGAGCTCAGGCCTCGCTTCACTACTCTTAGTACTCTAGACTCTAGACTCTCGAATTTTCGAGAGTAGGTTGTCGCTGCACTTACACTCGATTGGGAAACTCTCTAAACCCGATCCAGAGCTGTCAGAAGGCACGCTATATTAGCACTCTCCAAACGTGGAGAGTTGCCGGCCTGCAAAACACGAATTGGCAAGTGTCCTCCCGAGTTGAAGCTCTTTTTTTCGAGAGTGGACCTCCTGTCCGGGCGGCCAGACCAGCCTGGGGTTGTCCCGTAGCGTAGCCGTGCATGTGTGCATGTCTTCTGTAGAGTCCGACGACGCCCGGGGTTTCAAAAGTGCATCTAGTGTAACAGGTTCTACATTAAGTGCCGTGCACGTCTTCTGTAGAGTCGGACGACGCCCGGGGTTTCGAGAGTGCAGCTAGTGTAACAGGTTCTACAGTAAGTGCAGGGACGTCGTGTATTTCGAGAGTCTCGCCTATCTGACAACGCTAGTAGAACTCTCAAAATATTTAGAGAGTCTGGAGTAGTGCAGCGAGGCCCCTCCTCACTCTGGCGGTTAAGCCGAAAGAACGACAATGATTGCAGCGATACGATCTGCACACACAGAAGCCTGATCACCAGGGAAGATTTCTTCCCCGCTTGTCTTCCTGGGGCACACTCACACTAGCACTTTCCTTGGATGTATGCGAGCGCAACAACGGCAAGTCCAATATGGGCCTCGCTGCTCTACTCTCGAAATGTGCAAAACGAGAATGAATCTTCCGCTAGAATATGGAAAGATGCATGGTGTCTTTTGTGCATGTCGAGAGTAGTGCAGCGAGGCCCTATATGGCCCTATATCTCACCAAAGTCAAGTCCGGTGATCAGCGGAAAACTTCCGAGTGTCCAAGGTGCTTCTCTGCCTGCGGTTTCGTTTCTCGCTTGCAGCAGGCATGATCAGAGCCTGCCGTCTTACAAAGAAGCGCACACTCAGACTCATGTTCGGCGAGACACGTCAGCCCCTTCTTCAACAACCCCGTCCCTTTCTTTCCCGTCCGCAGTCTCTCTAGACCAACGGCATAGCATTTGATTATTCATTGTTTTTTTGGAAATAGGGGAAAAAAAGCTTTCAGCAGCATTTTTTTTTTTTTTTTAACGGCTAATTCTTGAAGCCCAGCCAATTCAATTACCTGTTGAATCTGGACAGGAAGGCCTTTCAGGCCTTTTTTATTGTAATTATGGTATTACAGGGAACCCCGTAGCAGCCACATCCGTGCTCAAGCCTCCAATGAGGGAACATGCGGGAGTTGCACCCACCAGCAGCTGGGACACCTGCTACAGCAGGTGGGCGATACCGGCCAGGGGTCAGCCGGTGGCATCAGGACCGAGCTTCTTCGATGGGCCAGTCACTGTGCCTCCCCTCCGGTCCCCTCCCCCTATGAACATCAGCAGTCTCTGCTCAATGCCACTCGGGGCATATCTCTAGGTGGCGGGCGCCAAGCTTGCCCAGGAAGGTGCATGAGGCCAATGGGGATTGAACCCAAGACCTCCTGAATGCCACTTGCGTGCCTTAGCAACTGAGCTAGGCCGCTGGATTTTCAGCAGCATTTGATTCTCCTTTTCTGCCTTTGTTTTGAGTTTTTAAGTCGCAAAAACTGTGTCACACTGTTGCTTGAGCTAGTTCAACGGTGCATGTGGGACTTGGCCCCCACCATTGTAAATAACTGCCACATTTTTCTGGATTAAAAAAACAAAAAGAAAAAAGTGTGGTATTTGTTCTGATAAGTCCAATATCTGATAGTCTTTTACTCATAATTTTTTTTTTTTCGGAATTGTTTTTATCATTATTGTTTTTCAGATGAAAAAGGAAAGTTTGCGTCCCACTTCCACAGGCAGGGCTGGGGACATGGGGCAGGGGAGGGATATAGTGCATCAACTCTGTGTGTGGAGAACCTAGGCGCGGTCGTATTACTGGCCCCCCGTGAGTAGAATGAATGGTCAGTATAGCTGTACTTGGGGGAGGTTTCAGTCTCAATACACTCAGGCCCTTGGGATACCAATCATACCACTGAAAATAAATCCCTTCACTGCAGCGTGCCACGTGGTGGCGTTGGGATACAGCATGTTTTGCAAGAACTCATCCACCAAGACCTCTCTTTCTCATAGTATTGCAGCAACAAAACAAAAAAAAAAGGAAAAAAAAAGGGACCTCTCTCTCTCTCTGTCTCTGTGTGTGTGTGTGTGTGTGTGTGTGTGTGTCTCACACACACACACGCACGCACACGGGTACACACACACACACACACACACACACACACACGGAGAGAGAGAGAGAGAGAGAGAGGGAGAGAGGGAGAGAGGGAGAGAGAGAGGTGACAAACCTGAACAGCAACGGAGCCCAGAGTTCACGAAGTTACTTTCGTAGGCCGGAAGAGGTCTATTACAGCGTTTTGAGTTATTGGGAACAAGAAAGTAAGCCGTACAGTTTACTGTACGGATACGCAGTTTGAGAATCTTTTTGGGAAACCTTGAGGGCAGACACGCAGTTTGAGAATCTTTTTGGGAAACCTTGAGGGCAGACGTGCCTGAATCGGGATCATAAGGGCATACTCACACGGGGACCCCAAATCCGCAAAATATGCGGATTTGGGAAGGGCCGATTTGAGGTTTTGGGCATAGTTCACGTCACACTGCTGTACATTTTCAGGGCATACTCACACGGCGACCCCAAATCCGCAAAATATGCGGATTCCGAAAGGGCCAATTTGAGGTTCTGGGCATGGTTCAGGTCACACTGCTGTACCTTTTCAGATGGGACAAGGTAAGGTCGCCGCCGTCTGGAGAAATGGGGATTTGGTACTTGCCTGGTCACACGGCGCCATCCACCAATTGTGCAAGAACTCTTGTGAACGAAATTTTGCCAATTTCTGGAGAAAATGAAAAAAAAAAAAAAGGAATTTGCGGGGTGACCGGAAAATCCCTTGCCCCGCGGCTTCCCAGGCCGCTGACAAATAGGCACTGGAATAGAACATTTGTGAATTTGGTAGATCCGTGTGACCAGCCTTTTCCCCTTTTTTTTGGGATTTTGGGATTACAGGTCCCGGTGCGAGTATGCCCTCAGAAAGAGCTGGCCTTGTGAGGTATGATAATACCTCAAGGCCATAGCCCTTTTTTTTTTTTTTTTTTTTTTTTTTTAAAAAAAAGAGCTAGCGTGTTCTTTTTTGGCTTTGACTTTTCCAAATTCCCTGGTAGGGCCCACCACTCTGTACCAGAGTCTGCACTGTTTGACACATGAAATCCAATTTGAAATCCACCCTCCTGTGTCACCTAATGGCGCACAGCCAGGGTAGAGGCCACACCTGACTGAACTGCAGTTCCAAACTCGGTGGTGCGACTTTTCTGCCATCCGGTTTTTTTTTCGACTGCATAGTAAACTTCGGACGGGACTGGAATTAAAAAAACGCCATTTAAAATGCATTTAGAAACTGCTTGCGTGACTGCGCCCTAGTAACACCCCCCCCCCTCCCCCCAAAAGAAAAAAAGGTGGGCAACAGGTCCTGGGAACAACGGCAAAGGCATGCAAAATCCTTTTTTTTTTTTTTTTAAATACGTTACTACGCTATATTCTTCTCTCAAATCTTTCATCATCTTTCAAACAAAAATAAAGAGAAAACTACGGCGCAGTCAGGGATTGAGTTTGTAATTGCAGTTGAGGCAAAAGGGCCGGTAATGCTGAATGTATGTGACCTACGTTTCGGGTCCGGTGGGGTCGCGTGGGGGTGTGTTGTATTCGCGGGATTGCCTGAAGTGCAATTACATTACCCCAAAAATAAATTCAATTCACCTTCACTACCAACTTTTCTTTTCTTTAGAGATGAGATATGATGATGAAACTGAGGGGCCCTAGGTCTTTCAGAATCCAGCCCTGCATGGCTGCGGCTTATATGTAAGGGACGCCGAACCCGTTTTCCGTTTCCGGCATTCAGATAAGGTGGGCTAGTGTTAAAGCTAAAGGGAAAAGGAGATTTGTTGCCAGGGGCTAGGTCCCACTAGCAACATGGACTGGATTGAACGACTGAATCTAGACGTGTTCCTGGAGAAGTGCAGAAATTCGAGATTGAACAGCTTCTCTGCATCTCTGCTTAAAGCACCTCCAGATTCAGGCGCTAAATCCAATCCTCTTTGCTAATGGGACCATGCTCCAGATGGTTGGCCTTCCCAGGCCTGTTGATGGTCCAACACCAACCTGCAATGCGTCCAGACTTGCAATTCTCTACCTTTTTTTCCTTTAACAAAGAGTTCTTTTGCCAAGCTAAGATGGGGCGTGGGCATTTGTCAAAAAAAAAAAAAAAAAGATGGGGCGTGGGCTGCAGATTTGCTTGGTAAAATAGTAGACTGTAAATAAGGTCTGTCATAAATTTTGCGCACTCGAGTCTGAGTGGCCATATGATCTTTTGCTTGCTCGGGCCTGGCCGGTTATTGCTTCTTTTTTTTTTATGGACAAATGCTCCAGTCTATTCGTGGGGAGCAGCACATGCTGGGAACCGGGCCCACCGTCCCATATAGAGTTACGCAAGTCATTTGAGATACCGAGCCCTTGTGCGGGGATTTTCTGTAATTTTTGCTCGTCTATAGCGCTTCCATGAGTTCTTGCCTCGGCTACTTACTGAATTGAATTGAAATGAATTGAATATAATTGAATATAATTGAATATAATTGAATATAATTGAATTGAATTCATTGAAAGGTTTGTTTTAATATAGATAGGAACATTAATTATAAATTTATAATTACATTACAGGAGAAAAGAGGGGTTCGAACCCTTAACCAATGGTTTTGAAGACCATTGTTACTCTTTCCTCGTAACTTATTAGGCTCATTATGATATAGGGGCAGTAAAGATGTCCGACCATTAGATGCTTTTTTTTAAATGATTTTTTGAGTTTGTTGGGGACCATATGTAGGTTGCGGAATTGCTTTGTAGGATAGACTGTAAATAGGATCGGACATAGATTTCTACAGCTGAACCCGGGGCCCAAGTCCCACATGCACCGTTGACCTAGCTCAACGCAACTGTGTGACACAGTTTTTGCGACTTAAGAACACAAAGCAAAGGCAAAAAAGGAGAATCAAATGCTGCTAAAAGCTTTTCTTCCCCTATTTCCCAAAAAAACAATGAATAACCAAATGTGTTGGGTCACACACGTTGAGCTAGCTCAACGTTGAACTGGCTCAACGGTGTATGTGGGACTTGGCCCCCGGAGTTATCCGGGCAGCATCAGCCGGTTTAGCTTATACTTTACAATGTCACATGCAATTCCATGCCCTTCTAAACATTACGATCTCTTTTCCTCATTCTACCATTTGACTTGATTTAAACTTCTGTGTCGCTGTACCAACTACCCCCTAACGGTTCTACTTTTGTGGTAACGGCATGACAAGTCGTTGAAATAGAAAGTCGGCCTCTGGATTTTAGTGGCAGCCTACTGCCACTTCCGGTACGGGCGCCCTCACGGCTTGCATGTACGGATTGGCGCCAAGTCTTTTGGTGTTTTCCGAATTTGTTGCTTTTTGTTTCCCACTGTCCTGTGACGAAGCGGGCACCTACCGGTCCTCTCTTTCGTATTCAATGGTAGGGGCCTCACTGCACTACTCTCGAAATGTGGGAAATAAGACTGAATCCACCGATTCCACCGGCATAACATGGAAAGATACATTGCAATCTTTATTGTCTTTGCGCATGTGGAGAGTAGTGCAGCGAGGCAGTAGGACTGTATTCCAACCTCATCCTGCCATGCCTTGTCTGCCCACGTGGCTGTGTATCCGGGTTTCCGTCCCCACTTCGTCGCACCACCTGCTTGACATGATCCGCACTCACGTCGGCAGGGGCTAGTGATTAGTGTGTGCAATGAGGCCACTACGGGTGTACTTAGCCCGACAACCGGCACTCCACTCTGGATATGTCCAGAAGTCAAAAATGTGGAAGGTGCACCTCACCATCATGATGTTCAAGCGGGAAGTTCATTTATAATATTTGCCATGCCTACGGAAAACAATACATCATAAACGAAGCCATGCATAGGGAAAACAACACATCATAAACGAAAGATACCCCACCATCATCCTTGCATCCCTTTCTTTTTTCTCCATCTTCTTCTTTTTGTTGTTCTTCGTTGTGATTGGTGTGCACGTTCTTACCTTACGGCACACGGATGAGAGAGAGAGA